>OU611925.1:6603708-6966208 GCA_914767705.2 Tenthredo notha
AAAGTTTAAGACAGGCTCCAAGGTTCTGGATGAAAATCAGAAGTTCTGACTTTTGGGAAAGAATAGTACTGATAGAGTACTTGGACGAAGACTGGCTTGAAACATTTAGGATGAAAAGATCTGTATTCGAATATGTATGTGACAGGCTAAAAAACAGATTACAGCCCGCTGAACCATACTTGGTAGCGAGAGAGGCAATTTCTGTCGAAAAGGCAGTTGCAGTCACCATATTCTATTTGGCAAGCTGCTGTGAATACAGAGTAGTTGGTAGTTTGTTTGGAATTCATAAGACATCGGTATGGAGATGCGTCCACAATGTTGTCGAAGCAATAAATGACATATTACAACCATTATGGATCAAGGTGCCCAATGAATTTGAATGCACAATGATCGCTCAGTCTTATGAAGAACGTACTCATATCCCACAACTAATTGGAGCGATTGATGGAACTCATATTCCCGTGTTACCACCTGCTGATGGATATAGGGATTACGTTAATCGGAAGGGATGGCCATCGATTGTATTGCAAGTAGTAGTTGACCACACACTCAGGTACCCACAATTGTTGTACTACATATAAATTTTCTGTAAGAACAGACTTTACATACTTGCATACAAATTTTCATTCATTGTTGTCAGATTCAGAAATATTAATTGCCAAGCACCTGGGTCAGCACACGATGCAGCAGTCTTTAAAGCGTCAAGTCTTTTCCGGTACTACAAACATTTAATACCACAGGTGAGATAAATATATTGATCAAAACCATACTGATTTAATTTAATAGAGATATTGCTGAGTCTTTCGATTAAATTTTTTTATGGGTATTCTGAACTCAATAAAATTGGTAATCGAAATATATAATCTCATACTTTATATGTAATAAAACTTTCAGAAAACAGTTACGCTACATGGCTCCGCAATACCCTTTATGATAATGGGAGATCCGGCATATCCACTGCTACCATGGTTACTGAAAGGGTATAACAGGAGTAGACCCCTAACACCTGAAGAAGAATCATTTAATTGTTATTTAAACAGTGGACGCGTAGACGTAGAAATGGCATTTGGACGCTTGAAGGCACGGTGGCGTCGCATTTCAAAAAGGATTGATCTCCACTACACTTTTGCGCCCCACGTCGTAGCTGCTTGTTGTGTGCTTCACAATATTGTGGAAGTTCACAAGCAAGAATTCAGACATGCATGGATGAGGGATATTGAAGAACTTGATGTACTGTTTCCACAACCAGATGGAACAAGACTACGTGACTATGATGATTTGGATGCATCGAACATTAGGAATGTGCTCATGAATCACTTGTCGCAATTTCCTCTGCGGAGATCATTCTATTGATATACATGCTGGGTTCGGTAAATATACATCTCCAAGCAATCGGAGCTCTTCTATCTTTTTTTTCAACTCATGTTAGGAAAAAAGATACAAGAGCTATGATTGCTCAGAGATGCATATCCCAAACGCAGCTTATATCTGTAAGCCAAAATGTTATCATGTACACAATATTTTTGTATAATTTCTAAACAAGTTACGAACTTCAGTAAGTAATAATTCGTCAATAAAGTAGCTCAATGTATTATTCATTACACTAACACAACAATTATATAGAAAAATATAAAATATTTTTGACATCAACGCCTCATATCGCACACCTAGATCTAAACTAGGACAAGTAAAAAAACTCATTAAATTATTATTATTAATATTATATAATTATATTTATCATGAATAATAATTAATTATTCAATTAATTATCCAAAGGTATATAAGAGAGCTAATAAACGTTTTTCCTCATACTGAAAAATGAGATTTTTTTACTTTTCCTAGTTTAGATCTAGGTGTGCGATATCTGTGGAATATGACATACATATATATATATATAAAACCATTAGTGGTAACTCTTTAAACATCACAGTATGTTACTAATAATATCGCAGTATAGCGTACGTATATAAAAATAAAGAATATTTCTGTAACATCAAAGCCTTATTATAATATTTTTGAATCGTCGAATGTTAACATATGCCTCAGATATCAAGATAATATTGCAGCCTTATCAGTTATCACAACATCTTTGGAATATCAAATCTTAAAATTACCGTTAATTATTTGAGAGAATATATAATCTTCAAAGGAAGCTCATTAAAAACTTCGAGCAACATGACAAAGTTCGCAGTAACATTATATAGAAAATAATACTAAAACAAGAATACTGAAACAATAATACTTAATCCTAGGGCTTAAAAAAGATAAATTTGACTGTCTCTCATTTGAAAAATGTGAGCTGCTTTGACCAGCTGTTTCCTTCACCACTTTTGATCATAGTCCAAGTATTCAACGTCTTCGTATTCCATATCTGAGCTGTCTTCATCTCCTTCAGGCATAGGACGGGCTTGTGCTTCAATTCGTATAGTGTAATGTTGTTGTGAAGTGGATGGTTGTTGTGAAGTGTATGGTTGTTTTGAAGTGTACGGTTGTTTTGAAGTGGATGGTTGTTTTGAAGTGTATGGTTGTTTTGAAGTGTATGGTTGTTGTGAAGTGGACGGTTGTTGTGAAGTGGATGGTTGTTGTGAAGTGGATGGTTGTGCAAGTGACTCATGTGAAATAATTTGCCGTCGGATTGAATTTGGAGGTGGTGTTGTTATGCGTTTTGGAATTGCTTCCTCAGTCTGATACGGCTTGGATCGAGTATGTGTTTCGTACCATGCCGCGCGAAGGACTAGGACGAGCTATGTACTGATTATTCTGATGCGGAAACATTGGTTGTACCGAGTATTGCTGATGTAATAGATTCTCTGTTGAAATTTTATTTGTTGGTGGCATAGTTGATATACCCGAAAATTGCTTTTGTGTTGCATAATTTGTAGGAAAGGGTGAACTCAAGCTCTGCAGCCCTGTGAGCAGCATTTGTGTTTGTTGCGAGAAGATTTGATTATATTGTTCTATCATTGCCTGGTCAAGTTTGCGCTGCTCTTCAATAGTTTTTGCAAGTAAAGTGTCTTGTGATCCAATTATTTGTTCAGCAAAGTTCTGCATTACATTCTTTAAGTTAGATCGTGGGCCTTCGCGCCTTGGGTATGCAGGTGTTTTACATAGTTTTGGTTTTTTAGCAGAGGTGTATAGCTTGTCAGAGTCATCAAGTCCACGTGAATCTGAACAGGGCGTTGAGGTGGTACTGCGGTCGTCTGATATACTGCTGGGCGCTGGTGATGATGGCATGAGCCGCCTTCGAACGGTTACGGGTGATGATTTTTGTTGACCTTTTGAAGTACACGGTGTTATACTTGAACCGCCAGCACTTCTTTCAATAGATTTTCGTTTCTCTGATCCAGCAGACGTATTTGATGTTACGGATGACATTTCGGCATCACTTGCACAATAGCCAGAAGTTTCTTCATCTAAAGGATACGTTATGTAATTCATTTTGTGTCAGCAGTATTCGTTAAGATGTATATTTATGAGTATTGATATAATTTGATATAAATTTGAACCTTTGACAATTGTACTTTCCTCCGGAGGTAGTATGGTAGAGTCTACACCACTCTGATTAACAATTGGTCGGTGGCCAAATATTTCACTCAGCTCTTCAAAAAACGGACATTTCACTTTCTGTTCAGTCCCTGCACCGCTTACCGATAAGGCCCCTGTTGTAGCTTTGAAACGTTCTGTTAATAAGAAAAATAGCATATAATGTATTGCGAGTAAGATATGAGCAATGATGTGCAATAAAGATCATCACATGTTAAACAAAATTAGTGTTGTACTCATTAGTAACTTATAGTATGAAGTGGATGAATGGTACGAATCAATATGTTTTATTTTTAATTTGCATACTTTTCATTGCTTTAAATTTTTCTAATAGTTGCGTATGCGTTTTGGCATATCCTTTGGTTATGAAGTTTTCTTCGACTTTCTTAAATATTTCTGCAGTCTTGAATCTCTTCCCATCCATCAACGCAACAACTTGAAGATCTTTTATAATCTCGAGAAAACATGTTGTCTCGTCGCCGTTCCAAATAGCCGGCTTATTTTTTAATTGCTTTCCACTTGGATTTTCCCTTGTCGAAACGTGTACTGAAAATATGCTCGATTAACTGGATGTGCATTTTATATTTTAACGCGCGGGCCTATTCAGTTTATCCTGTTGGCAACACTACAGCAACCTAACTCAACTCTTGGCGTTTCCACTGAGCCTCATTTGGACGCTACCCTAAATTTTTTTAGGGTAGAGGCCTGGCTGGCGTTTGGTGTTTTCACCGCGAGAGTGCTCGTCCCAACCCAACTCCAACCCGACTCTGACCCGCTTTGGACCCTCGGTGGAAACGTACTCAGTAAAGAAACGATGAATGTTGTGGTATTTCACCGGCGATGTTACCATCTCCCACTTATGCTACACCTCTCATGTCTCCTTACAGTGCCAGACTAGAGTCAAGTTCAACAGGGTCTTCTTTCCCCACAAATTTTTCCAAGCCCGTTCCCTTGGCAGTGGTTTCGCTAGATAGAAGATAGGGACAATCAAATTTCTATTGTTTTACGTGCTGTTCCGCGCGAGCTCTATCGCACGGCTGCCAACAGCTTGGGACTCCGGGATACGCCCGGTCAGCGCACTACCTACTAGTGCGAGCGACCATTTCGGCTTTGCCTCGACGTTCGCCCACCCGTTCGGTAGCTACCAGTTCTGGATTGAGGCTGCAAGTCCTCGTGCCCTTACTGGCGGAAGCGAGGCTATCCATACCTCTATCAGCGTCTGCAGTGCTGATACCCGAGCTGAAATGAACGCAGCTCACCCGCCGAGACCGAAATCTCTTCCCCGCGATGTGGGGTTGCAAACTACTGCTACCACGAGTCCAACCCAAACGACCGGAGCGGAAGGACCCGCACGGAAATATATACAGGGTGAGGCATTTAAAGTGACCCGGGCAATTTTCTTCCAAACGAAGAGAGATATGAAAAAACGTTTCAGACATCACTTACATGGTCGCAAAGGGGACACAAGATAGTGCTTTCGAATTTTTTCCAAAGTCGGAGTATCAAGGTCATTTGGAGGTCAACTCTGGTTTGTCAAATGGAATGGTGTATTTTTTTTCACGGAAATCGAAAGAGTATTCAATTTCAGTTTTAAAAGTACTTGCATACTCATGTCTTGAATTCAAGGGATTATGGAATATTGATTGAAAACGAAAAATGAAGCGGCATGGATTATTTCTCTCGGGGTATCGTTCCGCGGATGAAATACACACTGCACAGGCGTTTTTTTTTTTTTTGCGATTCACTCTGAATGGAAATCATATCGACCTTCTCATTAATCGTACATCCATACATTTTCATTTTTACCAATTACATTAGCAACTAGCAATACTTTGTTCTTCAACTGTCGAAACCGATAAAGAAAAACAATGAAAAACTTGACAACAACCGTTATCATTGGCAACCAACGATTGCTGGTTGTTATCGAGATTCATTTTTTCTCTCAACAAATTTCTGATTACTAATGACAATCGTTGTTATCAGAAGTCATTCTCTATCTTGATCGATTGCGACATAAGTTCGAAACTGAAGTATTGCTGCTGTGATTCATAGGAATAAAAATGGATCGATATACGATTGCTGAAAAAATTGATATGATTTTCATTTACGGTGAAACGCAGAAAAACGCCCGTGCAGCGTGTAACTTATACGAAGAACGATACCCCGAGAGGAATAATCCTTGCCGTAGAACTTTCGATTGAATCATACAATCGTTCTTGGAAACGGGTAGTGACGCGGCTAAAAAAAGGAAACGAATTAGGCCTGTTACTGGAGAAAATTCGGAAATTGCTGTTTCAGCTGTAGTAGCCCATGATCCGGAAATAACTTCGCGTCAAATTTCAAGTGAGTCAGGAATTTCTCAAATGAGTGTTCTTCGAATACTCCATCGTCATAAGTTCCATCCTTTCCACATATCTCTGCATCAAGAGCTTCACGGAAATGATTTTGAGCATCGTGTGCAGTTTTGTCAATGGGCACTGCAACGGATGCAAAATGAAAACTTTAATGTATTGTATTCGGACGAGTCAGGCTTCACAAACCATGGCCAAGTGAACCGACGCAATATGCATTACTGGGCTACAGAAAATCCGAGGTGGTTACGGCAAGTGGAACACCAACGGCCGTGGACTATGAATGTTTGGTGTGGTGTTTATAAAAATCGCATAATTGGGCCGTACTTTATTGAAGGCACACTCAACGGACAGAAGTACAGAGACTTTTTGGATCAGGTACTTCCAGCATTGCTCGAAGACATACCACTCCTGGAACGATCTAATATGTGGTACCAACACGATGGATGTCCAGCTCATTATGCAGTTCAAGCTCGTGAACTACTAGATCGAGATTATGCTAATCGCTGGATAGGACGTCGAGGACCTGTTCATTGGCCTGCTCGTTTCCCAGATCTTACTTTTCCAGACTTTTTTTTTGTGGGGATACATAAAAGAAGTAGTTTACAAAGAAGTACCGACGACCCGTGAAAATATGCGCCAAAGAATCATCGATGCCTGTGCCAGTGTCAAGGAAGCAACTCTGATAGCAGTTCAACGTTCATTCATTGGACGCTATCAGAAGTGTATCGACACAAATGGCCATCATTTCGAACATCTGCTGTAGAAGTTTGTCAAAAGAATCTTGTCCGCTCAATGTCTACGCCCTGGATCTCAAGTAATGCACAAAACCGATTCGTTTTCCCTTTTCATAGAATATCCCATGATCCCTCAAATATAAGACATAAGTATACGAGTACTTTTAGAACTGGAATTGAATGCCCTTTCGATTTCCGTGAAAAAAAATACACCATTCCATTTGAAAAACCGGAGTTGACCTCCAAATAACCTTGATACTTCGACTTTGGAAAAAATTCGAAAGCACTATCTTGTGTCCCCCTTACAACCATGTGATTGATGTCTGAAACATTTTTCCATATCTCTCTTCGTTTGGAAGAAAATTGCCCGGGTCACTTTAAATGCCTCACCCTGTATATGCGAAAAATATATGCGACATATTTGTTTTTTGCGCTAACATATAAGTAACATTCATTTTTATAAGTTTGATATGAATGTCAACATAAATGTATGACGGCATGTATGTCGACGTAGATGTCGACATAGATGTCGACATAGATGTCAACACTATGAAAAACTCATCAAACATATATGTATTATGCGTACATATATGTTAAACTATATGCGACATTTTTGTATTTTGCGTACATATATGTTACATATGCGACATATATGTTGCATATATTTTTCGCATATATATATTTCCGTGCGGGGAAGCCTCACGGCGTGTCCAATCTGGGCTCTACCGGTTTCTCATGTACCTGTTTTAACCCTGGATTCAGAGGGCTCGTGCCCCTGCTACTTCGGGGTAACAGGGTCACTTTCAGTTTACGCACTTGCCTGCGAGGCACTGGTGTCTTCATCTCGGATACGCAGAAACGACATTTTCCGAAGGACCATGAAGGACGACTGGAATTGACGTGCTAACGGCCGCAAGCAACCGCACCGTGGTTTCCCAGCTGCTACCCTCCTATGTTTTCTCCGGGCTCCTCTCATTCTAAGGTCGCCCGGGTAGTTGCTCACCTAGCCTCTTATTCCTCGGTCCTCAACATTTTCCTTCGCTTCTTGAAGGCCTCAATAGCAAACTCTTCGATTGCTCTGTACTTTACCGGGTCAGCGAGTACGCTAGATAAGTCCAGCGTATCGTTCGCGCCCGTTTTACCCCATTCTTCGATCTTTCTCATGTGCTCGTACTGATTACAGTACAGCAACACGTGCCTCCAGCTTTCCGTTTCACCACATGTGCATTCATCTGTTGCGCCAAAGCGCTCTTCGTACAGGAATTGGTTCAAATTCCCATGTCCTGTTAGCAAGTAACCCAGGGATAACCCCGGGTCAAAGTGCTTCCATTCTTTCACCACCCGTACGTTACTTACCCATTCGTACACTGGTTTTTCGTTTTTATAACGATCGCATCTCTTTTGCCACCTGTCATACATCTCATCGTCTATGAGACTTACAACCTGCTTGGCTTCTAGTCCTTCAGTCCTTACATTATCCGCTAACGGCACGTTCTCTTGTCTTTCACCCAGTTTTAATCGGTACCTCATACCGCATCTCACAGCCTCCAGGTCCCACGGGAGTTCTCTCATGAGGACCTGCATTACCTTAGTCGACACCTTCCTGCATACCCTTAGGCATGCATACAATACTGTTGTTTGGCATTGGTTGACTATCCGTCTGGCATAGTCAAACCTCATGCTTTCGTACCAGACGCTAGCACCATAGAGTGCTATCGCCTTAAACAAGCCCTGATACCATACATTCATGATTCCCTTATTAACTCCCCATTCTTTTCTAAGGACTCTCCTCATCAGACCGACTGCTTTAGTCGTCTTCTTTTTCATTTGCTCCAGGTGAGCCTTGAAATTCAACCTTTCTCCAACACATACACCCAGGTACTGCAGTTTTGTGACATATTTTGTGCCCTTGTCATGGAGCCTAATGCACGGACGTCGGTTGACACTTGTCTCTCCTTTCAACAGCATACACACTGTTTTGCTTTCAGAGACGCTGACTCCGACATTTTGGCCCCACTCTACCACTATGTCCATCCACTCACTGCCGTCGGCCTCCAACGCGCTGCGCTGATCGCCCTCTGCGACCAGCAGCAGGTCATCGGCGTACGCCACGAACTTACATCTACTTTTTTGTAATCTGTTCAGCAAAACATCCATCATCATGTTCCATACATATGGTCCACAGATGGACCCTTGCGGGCAACCTTTCTCAACATCCGTCCACACCGATTCATTCACTCCTTTAGCACAGACCCTTCTGTGACTAAAGTAGCTTTTCCAGAGGCCTATTTCTTTACACCCCACCTCCCTGAGTCTGTTGATAACAACATCCCAGAGTAGGTTATCGAACGCACCCTTAAAGTCAACAAACAGTCCTAGGACATACTTTGCTTCGCTTTCTGCGACGTACTTTTTCGCTTGGTGCCATGCGTCCTCAGTACTTCTTCCTTTATGAGGCCGTACTGACGAGGGTTCATGGTTTCACCCATCTCCCGCTCCAACCTGTTCACCATCACACGCTCCGGTACTTTAGCAAGTACTGGGAGAAGGCAGACAGGCCGGTATGATCGGGGATCCGCCCTTTTCTTTTCAGTCGACTTAAAAAGTACGACTACTTCACCGTCTTTCCACTTACGTGGAAACTGTCCATCTTTGGCACATTCAATTAGGATGGTCATAAGACATTCTGGGACGGCGTCCCAGATGCCCCTGACCATCCCTGCCGTTATTCCATCTAGCCCTGGGGCCTTCCTGAGCTTCAGTCGCTTGATAGCGACTGTTACTTCGTTCGACGAGATCTCTCGGATCTCGTCCACTATTTCTGCTTGCTGCTGTTCTTCAGCCTCTACTACTGTTGGTACCGCCGGGAAGAACTCCGCAAGCAGTACCTCCATACTTTCTTTCCAGTTTCCGGTCACTCGACCGTCCACTTCTATTCCTCCCATGACTTCCCTCTTATTCTTTTCTCCACAAATTTTGTAGACTGTTTCCCACGGGTCGGAGTTTGCTTCGTACGATCTCTTTCCATCAACGTGCCTTGGCCAAGCCAGCATACGCCAACTTCAGCCCATCTATATCTGCAACCTGCCTTTCTTTGGCCCTCTGGAATCTCTTCCTGGCCTTTCGCACATTCTTTCTTAACTCATCGAGTTGACTGTTCCACCATCGAACGTTTTCGCACGCCTTACTGCTACGCTTTCTTTTCATGTTCTTATCATTAGCTGCTTTAACCCATTTGTTGAGCATAGTCACCTTGTCATCAAGGGATGCTTCAAAGAACCTGTCCGGCCCTGTCGCCTCTGCTTCACTTCTAACATCCTTTTGGTACTGTTCCCAGTCCACGTCCTTTTCAACCCACCCGCTTATCTCGTCCCGGCTGGTCGCCTCTTCGGGCACATATTCAACCAGGATCGCGATCGCGTTGTGGTCACTTATTCCCCATTCAGGCATAACTTGCCATTCATATGCGAATTCATCGCCCTGATCTCTGACCAGGGTGACATCGATATCACTGTTGCCATTCGGCCCGCTGAACGTGTACCATTGGCATGGCTCGTTCAGCACTGCCAGGCCTTTTTCGATAATGAATTCCCTCAACTTTTCACCCCTTTCTGCTCTTGAGCGATATGCATCAACCTTCTTGCTAAATCACAAGTCGGATTCCGCATTCGCATCTAGCCCCATCAGAATCACACCGTCATTCAGATCTTCTAATATATCTTCCATGTAGGTCAAACACCCATCAATTTCCTTACTGTATTGACAGTATATCGACACCACGTGCATTTTGCCAAATGCCCCCTTCTTTCATACACAGACACCCTGTTCGGTAGTCCACTTATCAATTAGCATCACTTCTATGCTCTCATCGTTTATGCTTTGTTTTTGCGAACGACTTCCATCTTGACGGGCAGTCCTTGCACCCTTCTGTCCCTGCAATAGGGTTCTTGGAGAAGCGCAAGTGATAGCCGTTCGTTCACAATGCACTCACCCAAGTCGCACATTGCCTCATAAGAGCCTTGATAATTCAACTGTATAACGATCCTCAATTCGGACTTTCTACCGGTCTTTGTTTCTCTCGAACTCATACTTCGTTCCCACGAGCATGGGCCGAGATTACCGCCCGGGATATACGGCCATAGCCCCGGGGGAAGGGGGGGGGGGGCACTTATACAACCGGGTGTGCCTGGTGCCCGGAGGTTTGGTCGTTCGCCACCGGTCTAACCCGCCGGCCACATGCTGTGGGCATCTCGGCCGCACAGCCAGCATCCCATTGCCACGAACCGGAGCGTGAGATAGGAGTTTGTTTTATAGAGGTAGTACTCCTCGCAACCCGGACAGTGAAGCCAAGATTCTCGGTCCTTGCCTACCACTACTGAGCACGATGCGCATTCCTTACGGAAAACAACGCGCATGCCCAGATTGTTGCAGCAAACAAAAATTACGAGGACTAGGGTACCCCAGGGGTGTCAGACCCAGTATAACGTAGGAAGCCTTGGGAGGCCAGAGCAAGCCCCGGCAACACCCGCTTCCACAGCGATCCCTAGATCGGTCTGTATTTGGTTGACTTTTTCCCCCAGAGCCACTCCGGCATGGTTAAACCTACCGGCACAGCCTCTGGGAACAGCAAAAGCCGTAAGCCCCTCCGCCACGACAAGGCAACAGACCATGGAGGGGAGTAGATAGGGACAGTGGGAATCTAGTTAATCCATTCATGCGCGTCACTAATTAGATGACGAGGCATTTGGCTAGATAAGTATTTATTTCCCATGAAGTGCATGGATACACATACATTCATTGGCACCAGAGCCAAAAGCATTCATGCAGCAGATACATTAACTAATAAGTAGGAAAATGAAGGAAAATGAAAATAAAACTACAGACAGGCCGTTCGCACATGCGGCAATAATATGAGCATAGAGCAGAAAATAAACGGAAAGTAATGAAATTAAAGCTGAAGATTGCAGACACACGTTGTTATATAATCAAAGTCGCGTCGTACATAGGGAATAGCCTGCCGCCGTCGATCTGTGGCATACTTCATTCGCGCAGCCTAATATTAAGGTGAAGTGAAACGTTTGTCAGAACCTCGAAAACGGCAAACAATAGTTCTCCGAAACTACTGAACCGATCGGAATGAAACTTTGAGGGATTACACATAATTGTGGCAAAAAGTGGCTAATTATTTCACTTTTCCAAAATTTGACAAAAATTTTAACAGATTCACGTACTGACCACATAAATCGCGAGATTATTCATTGTCGCCGTAGATAATCGCATTTTCCGGATAATTAGCCACTCCGCAATGAAATACCAAACACTTTGAGCCTAATCCCGTGTCATTTGATGAAGAAATGGCTGAGAATGATTGTTTTTCCGTTACTCAAAACTAAAACACGGACATTCAGTTGAGATCACAACCTGTACCGACATTGTAGCCAGTAAACGTGTAAACCAAGCGGCACCAAACGCTGGGTATCTCTGTTTTACCGCTGGGGAAGGCACTCGGCCGTGGCCTTGAAACGTTTCACTTCACCTTAATGCGCACATATAGCTCAACGCAGGCATAGCCCGCCAGCAGCCCATGCACTTGTTATAATAGAAATAAAGCAGAAGTATAAGACAGCAGGACCACACTTATACCAAGATGGACTGTCCAGAAGTACGATAAGACTTAGTAACTACGTGATGCATGGCGCTTCACTCAGCAAACTTAATGTCAAAGCATATCAAAAAGAAACAAGAAGAAACAAAGAAAAAACCAGCACAGAAGTAAGATAAGGCTTAGTAACTATGTGATACATGGCGCTTCACTCAGCAAACTTAATGTCAAAGCATATCAAAAAGAAACAAAGGAAAAAACCAAAGCAAGCCAGGAATGGCGCGTCAGCCCATTCGCCCTTCAAGCAAGAGCACGCAAGCAAAAGTATGTGACATAAAGTATGAAAACACACTCGACACTATTTCACACTGCCGGATATAGATCGTACCAGGCATAGCGGCGTGGGCGTGCTGCACGTTACAATGGGGTAACAAAATAAAGAAGGCAAGCACGCAGGCAAGCAGGCAGCACTAGTCACAACAACGGTTATTCGTCTCGGGCCAACTTCACCAATACCGCACCAGCGGGTTCGCGGCGCGCACTTTCCTCCTGAGCCTGGTCCATCGCGGGTTCGGGCATCCGCGGTGTTCGCCGAAGGCTCCCCGGGCCTTCCGCTTGGATGCAAGCCATGTTTCTTGCCCGCATGTTCGGCACCTCCATCCGAAGGGCCTCTTCCTCCCGTTGATGACTTCGTTGGCTGTAATATGGCCGTCGAGCTCGATGGTTCGTCCGGACTTTGCCTTTAGGGCAGCCCCCTCCTCCAGAAACCTCAGGCCATGCTCACAGTTCTCACTGTCGAGATCAGAGCCTCCTTCAATGAAGATCAGGGCATGGATCATTTCGTGGAGCAGCGTGTCCTCCAATTCGGCCATCGGCAGATGCTTATGTATTGGCTGGCTGATCTCAATTTCCCTCTTCCGGAGGCTGGTCTATCCCGAGGTCCTCGTCATATTCCATCCCCATGTAACTATGAATTTGGGAACTCTTCCCTCGAAGTATTTCGCATCGAAGCGGTTGAACATTCCCAGCAGGTCTGGCCTGCTTGGGGGGACAGTCCCAAGGCCTGGAGATATATGGCGGTTCCCCTCGATCGCGTAGCTGGTCTGTCAATCTGGGCGGCTTTTTGGTCGTTCTCAGGCTGTTTTTCGGCTCCTCTCTTGCTCCTTGTAGCCATGTTTGATGGTAGATCGAGTGGCGAGGTAGGTTCGCCGGAGCTAGTAGCTCTGTCTTTCCAGGCCGTTGTCAAGGAGAAGACTGCCTGTGACGCTCGGTTCAGCGTGCAAGCGTAGAGGTGCTTGGCCAGTTTAGCTCTAATCCTCTGTTGTTGTCCCGTCTCCTTCGCTTTCGTTGGTAGCGCTTGTGTCTCTGTTTGTGGACAGAGACTTATCGCGTCCGTTGATGTTATGATACGTGGTTTTTCTTTTTCCTTGAATTTGAATTACTGGTTACGAAGTTATTTGCAATAACGCGACTGCGTGCGTATTGCTTGCAAGGGGGGTGACCTCGTGCTTCCTTTTACTGTTTTCGATATTGATTCAGTCCACCGCGCCGGCGGATATCCTCCCAGTGCGGCGCGACATTCACCGTGCCCAACGGGCGGATGGATTGAGGTTCCAGGCAGAGATGGGCACGTCTAATTACTTTCCAAAGTCATTGTTTGATTATTTTTCTAATATCTTCGGCCGTAATCATTATTTTCCAATCACAATTCGAAAAATCTGTAGCCTATTGTCTTACCCTTTGGTATCAAACGAAAAAAGACTGATTTCGGTTCGAAAAAGGATGAAAAAAACCAAAAGATTAAAAGTAATTAGTAAAAGTAATTAGCTAATTACTTTTCCTAATTACTTTTCCTAATTACTTTTAATCTTTTGGTTTTTTTCATCCTTTTTCGAACCGAAATCAGTCTTTTTTCGTTTGGTACCGAAGGGTAAGACAATAGGCTACAGATTTTTCGAATTGTGACAAAAAAATAATGATTATCGACGAATATATCAGGAGAATAATCTTTGATGAAGTAATTAGACGTGCCCATCTCTGGTTCCAGGTAGGTTTACAGTAGACTCTCGATAATTCGCCGTCCGACGGACAGTAGGAGCGGAAAATTCTTGGAAATGGCGAGTTAGCAAGAGCCCTCACTCCGGTGCTGCGCCAACACTCGCCACGCCCGAGGCCACGCCAAAGGCCACGTCAAGTATATGAATAGGGACTGCGATGGCACGTCACGCACACACTAGGCCGCGCAGGTCGAGCTCACTAGCGGTGGTGGGGTGCAGTCAGTTGTGTTGATCCGTATCTGTGTCCAAACTCACCCGCCGCTGCGGCGATTTATCAATCAGCGAATTATCGAGAGTCTACTGTATATTTAGTTATAGGAACAAGACCAGACTTGTGTTTTGCCGTTAATCTTTTCAGTAGATTTCAAGATTGTGCGAACGATAACCATTGGATGTACTTGAAACGAATACTAAAATATTTGAAAGAAAATAAAAATCAAGGATTAGTATGCACAGATAATAACTATGAAAAATATCATGTGACAGGATATACCGACTCTGACTGTGCTGGTGATTGTAACGATAGAAAAAGCGTCTCAGGATTCTGTCTAATGCTATATGGTAACCCCGTTTCATGGGCAACACGTAAACAGAAAACCGTATCTCTTTCCACAGCAGAAGCTGAATATGTTGCTCTTAATCTTCTTTTACGGAATCGTTATGGTTCAAAGGTCTTCTAAATGACTTAAAGATAAATTGTTCCTATATATTAATATTTGAGGATAGTCAAAGCTGTCTCCATATCGCTAAAAACAGAGATAATAGTCATAGAGTAAAACATATTGACATGAAACATCATTTCATAAGAAACACAATAGAAAATGGAGACATCGTCGTCGAGTACATTCCTTCTGAAAAACAAAAATCCGATATCTTCACCAAACCTTCAAGTAAAGAGATATTTTGTGAGCTTAGACATAACATAGGTGTTGAAGAATGCTAAAACCTGTTTTTTATAAATATATACTATAAAGAAAAGAAACAAAATGTATATTATGAGGTAGTGTTAAAAATATTATACATTCAGTATGTATTGCCATCAGTGGACGCCACTGGCGAAAGGTGTATCCATCTATCTATGATATATGTAGTCGGGGGTCTAAGCCTCGTGTTCACTTGCCATAATAAATCTTCCGAATCAACAACGTGTATTAGAACTTCCTTCCAATATTGAAATTGAAAATAATATCAAAGTTCGAAATCGGATGTCCGGATGTCACACTTTTTTTCAGAGCACTATAGCTTAACTGTACATGTCTGCATGCTTGTCACTGTCATGCTATCTGACCTCGGACTTGGTTGAGACATATGATGTGATATTATTATCAACAACGTTCCAGGGTTGATGCATGAGTTTTTCGAGATTATAAGAAAAGTATAGTAGGGACAGTAATAATAACACCTGTTCTCACGATATTTTAATTATTTATTATTTTTTCATCAAAGTTTTTAAAAAAATCGAAAGCGTTTCGGCCACGGCCTCCTTCCGCGACCGCTCCTCCTGCCGCTGCTGCAGCCCTCGCCGCCACTCTTTGGCACTGTTGCCGGCCCTCCTCCCTCTGTACGATGTTAAAAAATCAAATACTTGAATAAATATTTTACAAAACAACATAGCCAGAATTATTGAGAATTGACCTTGCGATTACATATAGGTGTGAATTCACACCAAGGGTTCCTCATTTCGCCTGTATCTTCTCGATATCGGGAAGTAAGGTGTTTCCACCACCACGAAACAAAAAGTCGAACAGTTTTTCCAGCAGATGGCCCCGGACCAACATTCAATTATATTTTGGCCATCGAAGGAGACGGACGTAAATTCATTTTTGGTGCGAATTTCTACCCGCGTGCAACTCCACACAGCTCTAACTCCGCCATTTTCGAACAAATTTCAATGTTCTTGAAGTCGTTTTTTTTTTTTTCTGAGTGAGGTGACGTGGATCCGCTCTCATATCAATTCCAAAATATTAGATAAACATATTTTTTCTAATTTGCAATATCAGAAGCAGTATTTTTTTATCTTCTACATGGAGAAAAAAGGATGGAAACATCTAGCATTTTTTCTTATAAAATATAGTGAAACGAAAACGTCTAGACCAGCTTAGTAAAAAATATTTAATTTTTTGAAACTTTTTACTACATTTTAGTACTTGTTAGTACATTTTTGACAATTTTTACTATGCTGGGCGGTAATAAATATCATAACCGCGGAACCATTTACGTTTTACTATATTTTATAGGAGTAAATGCTACATTTTTCCATACATTTTTCACCGTGTACAATATTTGACTCTAAAATTGTGGAACTTTTTCAAATATCTTCTTATAAACTTCAACCTCGTACAAATTTTCAGTTATTTTCTTACATGGTATTATATTAGCGACAATAGTCGTGCACATTTTACGGTCGTAGCAGGACGAGTTCTCATTCAGCGCTATCAGTCTATCACGTGGACGACCCGGTGTCCTGTCAAAGGATGAGTTTATCGAAATAATATTGAATAATCGATCTAAAATTGTTTCAAATGATAAAATCGTGTCAAAAACAAATGAAGTATGGGAGGAGTTGTCACAAATTTTAGCACTTAAAGCAAGTTCTTTGTATACGAATGTGACATCCAACCGTTTAAATATAAAGAATTTGTTGTTTGAATCTACGCACAGAATTGTTGATCCCGAAGATTCGGTGGTTGAGTCAGAACAAACGTTTGACGTTGAGTCCACGAATATTTCAAATTTTTTAACGGGTTCGCATAATGATACAGGAGAAATACGAGATTTTGTTATCACGCTTACCCAACAGGAATTCGATAATATCACCGAAAATGTCGTGGGTAAACGAACCAGGACGAACCAGAATAAAGTAGTTAAAAGATATCGTAAAGCGTTCATACGAGGGTTGTGGCAAAATCTGATAACGAAGAAAATTTGGGAAACGACGCACATATCTTGCGGCTTCAATATGAAAAATAGTTACTTGTCATTACAAGGACGGTCAGGAAATTTGCAAGGTATTCGAAATTCCATATTTTTATTATGTTCGTACAACGAGGACTCGGCTATCCTTACTGTACTGAGGAAGAAAAATTGTTTGGATTCAACAAATTTTGTTCTATTCAATCCAATAACAAAATATAAAATTTAACTCTTTCGAGTGTACCTTCTTTGACCCAAAAACATCGTACTTTGAAGCAATAGCGAATAGTGAAGTTGGAGAAAAAAAATGAATCTGTGAAAATCAATCAATTGCTGGCTGCCAGAGAATGAATTATTACTCATTCGCCAAAAAATATATCAAGTCTAACTAATTATTCAAATAGGTCAATGAACATTTTGTTTCATTGAATAAGTTTTCGTTCGTTTAATAAAATCAGTAAAATTTTCGAATTAAAATATTTTTTGGGCAGTTGACAATTAATTCATTTTTATACGTCGAGTCAAAAGGTTTGATCCAACTAGCATATTTGTTATCGCGCAGAAAGAGCATCCGATGTTTGTGAGTCGAAGAAGATTTCGTTGAAAGGGTTTTTTGTAATATTTCATTGGATCAAAGAAAACTAATTTTTTCTCTAGTGAAGGTTCTTTGTAGCCCGAAAAGTAAGTTTTTTTTTATGGTCATTACGTTGGGTATGTTCTTGATTTCTTTTAAATTTACCTGTCAATTAGGGCGGTCGTTGAGTCGGAATGAAAGATTCATTTTCCGGGCCGCCCCACAAATCAACTCCAAATAATTGGAAACAACCCTGTAATTGTTTTAGATTCTTATTTCAATATTAACCCTTGACCACAGAGGATGAACTTTACCATTCAAAATGCACGGAGATTCACGGTCTTTCCAGTCATTGTTTTATTGTAGGACTGCTGTGTGGCAAAAAATCGCCCCCCCCCCCCCCCCCCCCCCCCCTTCCTCGAAAATATTGTACGGGTTATCCCGTGCCTGCAATGTGATGATTTCTTTTTTTTCAATTTAATCGAATGTTGTTCATACATCTTCAATGTTTTCGAACGACATTCGATGAAATTAGGGAAAATGAAAATCATCACATGGCATGAGATAACCTATACAAAATTTTGAAGGTAGGGGGCTGGCAATTCACTTGCACACGGCAGCATTCTCGTAGACTAATTTGTAAGAATTTCAAGTTTGTAGGCCCATAATTAGTCCTACAGTAAAATAATAACTGGAGAGATCGCAAAGCTCCCTGCATTTTGAATGGAAAAGTTCATGATCTGTGGTCAAGGGTCAAGCGTTGAAATAAAAATCTGAAAAAATCACAGGATTTGTTTTGATCTATTTGGAGTTGATTTGGGGGGCGACCCGATTTTTTTTCTTTAATGACTATCCTCATGTAAGTATCATAAATATGATATGTCGAAAAAAATAATGGTTGTATACAGGGCGAGTCATCCCTGGTATCGAATGAGGGAGGGGCTTATTATCGCAGACGCTCTGCCCCTTTCTATGTTCTCATTTGGGATTATGATAACAGAGTGAGATTTCTGGTAGTGTTGACCGTACGTGAAAATAAAAGTGGGGTTTCCCGATACGACGATAACAAGTATGAATAGAAAGGAGCAGATCGTCTGCGATAATAAGCCCCTCCCTCATTCGATACCAGGGAAGACTCGCCCTGTATAGAGGTACTATCATACTGAATTCTTGAATTTTCATCGAAAGTTTTTTTTTAATTCAATGGATGCTCGAATTTCTGTCAAAATGAGAGATGATTCCTTCACGATAATACTTCCACACCTGCATTTGGAATTTTTGCATGAAAATATTGAATATACGATATGCTTTACACACCACACGCACACGCACGGGTATACTATAAACAAACCAAATCGAGAGAGTGTCAAGATATCAATAAAAATAATGCAATCCTGAATTTCATGTATCCAACATCTCATATATTTTTTATGGACATTATTTCACATAGGTACAGTAAAATTAGTTCGGTTTCACATTGATACGTATTGTGAGAAGTTGAAATGTCACAAAAATGGAGAGCATGATATACACAATTCTAAGCTTTAAGAATTTTCACACAGCCGAACATTGCAAGATAACCATCGATTCAACAGGAAGCATAGTGCATAAGATGAAAAAATTCAATGGAGATTTATCTAAACATATCTTTCTGACAATGATTGTTGTTAATATGTGAAACTCGTGGGCAATATTCAGTCGGTCAGTTTTTGTCAGAGATAAACACAACCGTTTCGTTGGTATATTTTTTCATGTCGTGGATCACAGTCGGTGCTCCCTGCCCCAAGGAAATTGTGACGGACGGTTCACGCGCTCTACTCAATGCGATCATTTGCAGTTTTACAGAAAGTGGATCGCTAGACTCGAATGCGAACTCGTTGCGATCAGAGCAAATGCCGTCATGTTTCATCCGTATCGATGTGACGCATTTTATGAAGAAATATGCAGTCCTCCTAAAGTCCCTACCTTATCAAATAAAAAGTTTTTATCTAGCTTCATTGGGGCAGCTCATTATCATGGAAGATACGAATGAATCAGAAGAAATTGTGTTGGCATTGTTAAGTTTTAGTCAAAGTACGACGTGTGGAATGAGTAACACACTTGGACGAATGACGCAATGCCAGAGACAAATTGAAATGCTGAGGAGTTTAATTACAGGTATAATTGAACTGCATCTGCCGTATTAATTTCAGACCACTTATGATTCTACGCCAATCCCATCTTATACACGAGACTAATTTCCTAGTGCAACCAGTTTTTGTGTTCTTATCCACGGAAAAGTGATACAGCATTTTATAAGTAATTTTAAAATAAGGTTTGCATGTTGCTAACACCTGGAAACTTTCGTCTTTGCATGTAGACAAGTTAAGAGGACCAGTACAGCTTGGTGTGTAAAATTAAACGTAGTTCAAAATTCATTTATTTTTCCATCAAAGTTCATTTCACGTCATTATAATCATTAAAACGCCCGCTGCACAAATGCAGGCACACCGTTAGTCCAATTTGAGTTTTCTATGAACTAGATTGTTTGAAAGACGTGTGCTGTCAAAAATTAAAGGAAGAAAATTGAATTAAAAAAATTGTCATGGAAGAAGTTGTCAATGTTTCAAAAGTTGAACATTTCTTTTCCACTTATTTGCAAATACACGGAAAGAAAAATATAGCACTGGTTACCAAGCCGGATAGTACTGAGTGCTATCTGAAATAAAGAAAAATTTCAGCTTATACTCAGTACTATCTGGATAGTACTGGCTACTATCCAGATGCTACTCAGTACTATCTTAGATGTCACTCAGTAACATCTGAGATTATACAGCGTCAGATGGCACTGAGTACCATCCAGATAGCAACCAGTTAAATGCCAGATAGTATACGTTTCTATATTACGATGTTACAGTGTCGTATCTAGCGATATAGTGTGCTGGCATCCTAAAATGTCGCTCATTGACATGTATTTCATATGAGTGAGTAGTGTAGCTATGAGAGCCAAGGACCATGAGAGCCAAGAACCACTCTGTTCGGGTAGCCTGAGTCATGACTCCGGCTTTACCTTATTCTAGAAAGTTCTGAGCCGCGCCTTTATGTTCAATTTTTATGTCATAATTTCGTGTTACAATTAAATCATCAGATTTTTTTACGCAAATTTCCACGGAGGGCAATCCGGCAGGTTATCTACAGTCCAGTATCTGGTGAGTGACGTTATCTTAAGAGTTCTCATTTAGCTTATCAATTAATGTGACAGCCGATATCAGAATTTTTGCGGTACACATACACGCTACCTTACTTAACGAGTTCCCATTTAGCTTATCAATGTGAAAATCTCCTGCAGAATATCAATGTTACAGCCGATTATCAGATTTTTTTACGGTGGACATACGTTAATTTCTACCGGTTAATATCTCTTATGTCCGATTTTTATGTAATAATCAATTCTGCCAATCAATCATGAGATTTTTTTACGCAAATTTCTGTGCACATCGCTCGAGGTTGAGAGGATTTTACAGCGTGAAAACCTGTTTAGCTGCTTTACAGAAAAATCATTCGGGATAAATACACGACTATTCGTCGGATACAGCCGCATTCAGAAACAAACGCTGAAGCCAGTATTCTAAAAATGAGTGCGATATTAGATTTATCGATTGAGATGGAAAATAAATTGACCGAGATGTTTCGACTTATCACGAGTTTGAGGAGTCCTGAAAAGATTGAGAGGTGGATTCACAATTACGACGTGACTATACGTTTGTTAAAAAAGGCATTAAGAAAATCAAATTTATCATGTGGTCTCAAACATAGTTTGGAGTCAAGAATTGGTCGATTGAAGAGTATTAAAGTTTTAGTGCAGCAACGGGTCAGGACGGGTCAAGGAATTGGAAACGTCACACCGCGACTACGAAGCAGTCGAATATGTTGGCAGGATTCTGAATCAGCATTCAAAGGAAGAATTCGCACCGGATTAGTGATCAATATACAACACATAGATCCAAAACAATTTTTAGAAGATGCTAAATATTTGATACTTATTCGGATCAAAAATGCACTACGGAAGCACACCTGTATCAAAGTGAATACAGCGCTTAACGGAGAATTTCTGTTGAAAGAGAAAACTGATACAAAATGTTTCAACACGGCGAATAAACAGCTGCTCATAACAACAAATCTGGAAGAATGGTATTCTAATCATATTGTCACACCGATAATAACCCAGATGGAGGAATTTCAGGAGCGGGATAGTGGCTGGGTACTGAGTAGACTGATTAATTTAGAAGTCAATGTGAATAAATGTGAACCTCTGATTGGATCGAGTTTCGTTGAATTGCCTCGTGCGATTAAAGTTCGGAGAGCAGTGATAAATGTTTGTTCGCGGGACGATGCATGCTTTGCCTGGGCAATCGTATCAGCTTTACATCCCGCAGCGAGTCATCCAAGTCGACCAAGTTCTTATCCACATTTTTCTACAATATTAAATTTGACTGGAATTTCATTCCCAATGACAATCAAACAAATACCAAAGTTTGAGAAAATGAATGGAATGTCCGTAAATGTTTTTATTATTAATACGAAACGTCATAACAAAGACATCGAAATCCAACCATTACATTTAACTGATGATAAAAAAGTGACACACATTAATTTGCTCATGATCCAAAACAGTGAAGGCAAATCACACTTTTGTTGGATCAAGCATCTCTCTCGATTGATTTCCAAACAGATATCAAAACACAATGGTAGAAAATTCATATGTGATAGGTGTTTACATGTGTTTTATAGTGAGATACGGTTAAGTAATCACAGCGTCGATTGCACCAAATTGAATGACTGTGCAATAGAGCTTCCTACAGAAGAAACTAAGTGGTTGCAGTTCAAAAATCATATCCGGAAAGAGTTCGTACCATTTATAGTGTACGCAGACTTTGAATGTCTGCTGAATGAACTACCAACTGAGGGGTTAACTAATGGAAAGTCTCATGCATATCAAAAGCATGAAGCATTTAGTGTTGGGTATCATTTTCATTGTTCATATGATACTTCACGATCAAGGTACGCATCATATCGAGGCGTCAACCCTTCAGGATGGTTCGTTAAGGAATTGCAGACACTCGCAATTAACCTGGAAATAATTTATCGGAATCCCATCGAAATGAATAAATTAACTAAAACAGAAAATTCGGAGTATAGTAGCGCAACAATCTGTCACATCTGTAGGCGTCCATTTACTGATACAAGCAAACGCGTTCGCGATCATTGTCATTTTACTGGTAGATATAGAGGTGCCGCGCATATGGCGTGTAATTTGAATTATCAAGATGATAAGATTATTCCAATTGTACTTCACAATATGACTGGCTACGATGCTCATTTTATCATAACAGAACTCATGACAACATTCGAAGGGCAAGTAACAGCCTTGGCTCTCAATAAAGAAAAGTACATTTCATTCACAAAAGAGGTCAAAGAGGGCAGTAGTTTCAAGTTGAGATTCATCGACTCATTTAAATTTTTGAATTCTAGCCTCGACGAACTCAGTTCATATTTGGGGATCGCAGAGTTAAAAATATTAAGAGAAAATTTCAATGACATTAGTTTCGCTAAATTCAAACTGCTGACGCGAAAAGGTGTGTTTCCCTATGATTACTTGAATTCACTTGATACGCTAGATGATACTACTTTACCATCGCGAAAAGAATTTTACAACAGATTAACAAATACTGATATTTCAGAAGAGGATTATTTACATGCCAATAATGTTTGGGAATCATTTAATATAAAGACGTTAGGTGAATACAGCGATTTGTATTTAAAAACAGATGTTTTACTCTTGGCAGACGTGTTTGAAAGTTTCAGAAGAAGTTGCATGAGTACGTATGAATTGGATCCTGCCTATTATTATACTCTTCCAGGACTAACGTGGGATGCAATGCTCAAACATACAAAAATTTGTTTAGAGTTGTTGACTGATATAGATATGATATTATTTGTAGAACGAGGTATACGAGGGGGTTTGAGTCAGTGCTCTAACAGGTATGCGCGTGCTAATAATAGCTATATGAAGTGTTACAACGTTAATGAACCTAAAAAATATTTAATGTACTTTGATGTAAATAATTTATATGGTTGGGCAATGTCTCAACATTTGCCTACTAGTAAATTTGAATGGCTTGCAGATGTATCACAATTCGATGTGTTACTGATTCCCGATGACGCTTCAACAGGATATATCCTCGAAGTTGATTTAGAATATCCTGAGGAATTGCATGACCAGCATAAAGATTTACCATTTTGCCCCACTCATAACAACGCTCCAAATACAAAGGATGTCAAGCTGCTCGCAACTTTGCATCATAAGACACGGTATATCATTCACTACAGAAATCTCAAACAGTGTTTAAACCATGGTTTGAAATTATGTAAAATACATAGAATCTTACGGTTTGATCAGTCAGCTTGGCTAGGTTCATATATTGACTTAAACACAAGTTTGCGAACGCGTGCCACGAATAATTTTGAGAAGAATCTGTTCAAATTGATGAATAATGCAGTATTTGGTAAAACTATGGAAAATGTGCGAAATCATGTAGACATAAAATTGATCAGCGAGTGGGATGGTCGATATGGAGCTAAATCTTTGATCGCAAAACCAAATTTCCATCGACGAACAATATTTTCTGAAAATTTCGTTGCCATAGAATTGCGAAGGTTGAAGGTAAAAATCTTCAAACCAATTTATGTTGGCATGTGCATATTAGATTTATCTAAAACCTGCCTATACGCGTTTCACCATGAATATATCAGGCCCCAATTCCAAAATGAATGTAAGTTACTGTATACTGACACTGACAGTTTAATATATGAAATAAAATGTGATGATATTTATGACATAATGAAGCGTGATATTGAAAGATTTGACACAAGTGATTATAGTCCAAGTAATTTGTATAATATGCCGCTCAGAAATAAAAAAGTTCCAGGACTAATGAAAGATGAAAATAACGGCGACATAATGACTGAGTTTGTCGGGTTGAGATCTAAAATGTATTCAATTAGAATTAATGATAAAGAGATTAAAAAGGCGAAGGGAATAAAAAATTGTGTCATACAGAAAGGAATAACGTTTGCAGATTATCTGAATTGTCTAAATACAAATCTTGACTTGAACAAACAGCAGCAATCCATACGGTCAAAGTTGCATAAAGTATATTCAGTATGTGAGACAAAAATAGCGTTGAGCTCAAACGATACCAAACGTTATGTAATTCCCAATTCCACAGAAACGTTGCCGTGGGGTCATTATAGTATAACGAGTGAGCTGGAGAGTGATTCAGAAAACGTCGCAGCAGTTGAATAATATTTTTTATTTATTGAATGTTAATCAATCATTTGTATAAGAATTACATTGAATACCAATTATAAAGCATTGTTCTTATGTATCCATGAATTGTGTGATGAATCAAACCCTAGCCATTTAACATAAACCTGATCCCCCCTTTTGCGTAAGATTTTTTCTACCAGATGCACATCGGGATGTTTAGCTATTTTTAATTCATGTTCGTAAAATCCTCCCACAATAGGCTGTCCACGAGAATCTTCGAGCAAATACGTTACTGGATTCGTGACTCGCACTTTGATGATTCTGAATACTTCCGTAGACCAATTAGGTGTAAATCCTCGAGCAAACACAGTTTTGTATTTACTAATTCGTACAAAGTTGCCAATTTTGAATTTCGCTGGACCAGCTATTTTTATGTTGCTGTATACGGTTTCGAGAAGTTTCTTGGCAATCGCAGGTGTAACTTTTTGCGGTGACATCCCAATTGTTCTGTGTATACGTTTATTGTAGTCTGCAACTAATCGATGAAGCATATTCACCCATTCATACGAACCATTAGCGGTAAAAGCCATCCACATTGAGTTCTTTAGGGTTCGGTTCCAGCGCTCAACTACGGACGCTTTCATAACGCTGCACAGTGGGGAATTTTCAAGAAAACGTGGCCAAAACTCGAAAAACGAACTTTCCTATGCAGGTATAATGACCAAGGGGATTGGTTAAGAACTAATTTCTGCGTAACCTCCCGTTTGTCCCAACCCTTTAACCCTCATAGTCTCTTAGATATTTCAGTTCAAAGTTGACCTTCGTCCGTGACGGTTGCGTACCTGAATTTTGCTATAATATTCGCTCTAACTTTGAACACTTCTAACTCAACAGTGTAAAGTGATAATCAATTTCACCAAAATGGATGATCTTCCTCAAGGTATGTAGAAAATTTTGCCCATTTTACAATTGAAAAATAATATTTATTGTCCCTGTTTATGTAGTCTAACGATAATCCTGTAAAGTGCCTTCGATCGGAAATAAGTATAGACTTTCCGTAGACTTTTAGTTGAGAGTCCCACGACATCCCGCCTTCGTTTTTTTTTTAAATTAAAGCTTAGGATATCAGCTTTCGAATGAAGTGTGAATCAGAGTGCGCAAACGTGCGCGGGCTGGTCCAGAGCATTTTTAGTGAGCGTATGCGTATTCCGAGAAGGCCCCCGGCGGCGCGGCATTCGCTTGCCGCGCCGCGCACGTTTCCATGCCAGTGCGCTGCCTAGTCAGCCGAGCTGGGCAGGTAGCTCGCTTACTTGGAACTTTCTCACCCTAAGCGGACTCGGTCGACTGGTTTACTCTGACAATAGATTCTAAATATTAATATATTGTTCATAGACATTCTGATACCTGATTTGGCATACCTACGTACAATTTGTTTCCGAGAGGCGAAGGGATTTGTTCGAAATTTGTTATTGTATTCGAAAAATTGTGTTACCAAGTGCACAAAGGCGTATGTCTAATCCTCATTCGGATCACAATGACATTTATAATTAATACGAAATACTATTTTTTTTTTCTAGGTTCTGGAACTTCCCTTATTACCTTCAAACGAAGGTAAATCTTTTCGATAATGCAAAAATAGATAATAGATTTATTTTGATCGATGCCTTTTGCATCTATCATACAAAATCGATCTGAAAAAGTGGCAGGCACGAACCGAAGATGACAAAAAGCTGGTTAATGATCGAAAAGCACAGATTCAAAAATCTTTGAAGTCTGAATTGGGGTTGATAGTAGATCGTCCAAAGCCTGGGTATGGGAGCACCAATGATGGAAATACTGCACTTCGCTTTTTTGAGAACCACGAAGTAACATCAATGATAACTGGCTTGAAAGAAGAACTTATAAAAAGATTCCATATGATTCTACAAGTTATCTCCAGTGGGTACGATATAAACGTGGAAAACTTTAAAGATTACGCGTTGGATACTGCGAAACTGTACGTGCGCGAATATTCATGGTATTATATGCCAACAACCGTCCACAAAATATTGATCCATGGTCCTTTAATAATAGCTTCGGCTATTTTACGTATTGGACAATTATCAAAGGAGGCTCAGGAAGCAAGAAACAAGGATATTAAGAAGTTTAGAGATGGATTTTCTCGTAAATCATCGCGTGAAAACACTATGCAAGATATTTTACATTGGCTACTAGTTTCATCCGACCCCTTCATCACAAGCCTGAGGAAACTACCTCAAAAAAAATTGAAGCAATTTTCGTCAGAAGCCATTCCACTATTAGCGAGCCCAACTATCGCACATGAAGATCTGTATCCGGATTCGGATTGAATTATTACTTTTAGTTCCTGCCAATAAAGACTGTTTACTATATTGCAAGAGAATGATTATTTTCCCCCGGAATTCCCGAATCTATTGTCTAATCTAGTATAGCAGTCGCTCCACACACATATTTTAAGTTCACCATTTTGTTTTTCTAAATTTGAATATCAGATTCGTAAACAGCGACCCCAAAAACATCGATAAAGTGTATAAACAATCGAGTTTTTTACGAAATTCATGTTTTCATCGGCCATATTGGAGCCGCTATTTTGTTTTTCTAAATTTGGATACCAGATTCGTAATCAGCGACCCCGAAACCATCGGTAAAGTGTATAATCAATCGAGTTTTTCACGAAATTCATGTCTGATTCGGCCATATCAAGTCCGCCATTTTGTTTTTTTAAATTCAGATATCAGATTCGTGATCAGCGACCCCGAAAACATCGGTAAAGTGTATAATCAATCGAGTTTATCACGAAATTAATGTGTTCATCGGCCATATTGGAGCCGCCATTTTGTTTTTCCAAATTTGGATACCAGATTCGTAATCAGCGACCCCAAAAACGTTGGTATACCAAATTCGGAAAAATTCCGATGATCCCCTGGATTATGGCCACGTTTTCGTGAAAATTCCCCACTGTGCGCTGTACGTGGAATAGTGATGGATTCCATGTTTTTTTAAGAGAGACTTGAACGATGTGTTGTAAAATTCCTTGCCATTGTCAGTCTGGAGATTCACAGGTTTTCGAAATCCTGATATAATTGTCGCAAAAGCATCACATACATCTTTGGCGCTTTTACTTTTGAGTGGTGCAGCCCACGCATATTTCGACAGAACATCAATTACTGTGAGAATGTACTTGAATCCCTTGTTGACTCTTGCATAAGGCTGCATATCGACGAGATCTGCTTGCCATAAATCATCGTAACCCCGGGTGATTACCTTTCGACGTGGATAATTACGTCGCGCGGGTGCATGCAGCTCTTTCACTAACTGCAATTTTTCTTTACTCATTTTCATGATTATCTTTCATACGGATGGTGAGTAGTTGGATTTGTGCTTTGAGTTCATTGTGTAGCGAGTCGACGTACCCCTTGTTTACGCCATCAAAAGGCTGTCTAGGAGTCTGAATGTTGTGCAATAATCTTTTTTCAAAATCAAAGTCATTCATGAGACCCACGCGTTTCACAGTTGGTTTCCCATCAATATAATATTTTGTCTGCGCGTTCACTCTTTCAACGTATGATTTTGATGCTGCGTCTGTGGTGTAAATAGGATCACCTAGGTTGGTTATTCTCTTACCAGCTAAACTATAATGGCCATCTGGTGTGAGGTTTTTCCCATCAACATATGCTTTATTTACAGCATCAAATTGATCAATAGGATTTCCAACATTTTTCACACGTTTGTTTCTGAAATTCCAAGTTTCGTCGAGCTCAGGTTGCAATATATGTTGTTGAAGTGTGTCAACATATTTTTTGTTGACAGCGTCATCGTTATTCAAAGGTGACCCTAATTGAACTATTCGATGAGTTTTCGCGTCAAACTGCTTGGATGTTAGGTTGTCGTGTTGTGTGAGCTGCAGTGTGCTAGTTTTCACGACATCGACGTATTGCTTGTTCACTGCATCACTCTCAGCCAGTGGTGCATGCAGTTGTTTGAGTCGTTTGTTTCGTAAATTGAAGTGCTCTCCACGATCAGAAGTGAGACAATTATTGTCAACGTAATCCTTTATCACTACGTCGGTCGACTCTACTGGTGGAGCTACATTTGTCAACCTTTTACCACGAAAGTCAAAATTTCCATTTACTTGTGGAATATTCCTATTGCCATCACTGGATATGGGGACACGTTTGAATTCGAGATGTCTTCCGAATTTATCGACGGACATTTCTACACTGGCTACCATTGAAAGAGATCCATCTATTTATGAATAATATCCGCCTCACGAAGTTCCTCTATGATGGACATTATTTCATTGTCGTGCCCTGTGTGACCAGCAGTCCTAGAAGCAACTAAAAGTCGCAATCGCTCGACAAGTTCATTTGGGTTATCCCAATGAATGTAATCTACAGGATGATTCGTGACAACCATTTTGTTTGGAATTAAGCCGTGTCCAGAGGATTGGGCGCGACCAGCAGTATTGAATAATTTCGCGATTATGTATTTCCATTTATAACTTTTATTTCCATTCAGCTGTCCGCGTGAAGTGTAGCCGCGCTTATGAGCATTAGTGGCATGCAAAATATTTTTATATTTGAGGAGATCAAGTTCGGTGAAGTTTGCCTCGTCTGGAATTCTTTTAAAAATGAGCTCCAATAATCCTGGGGTTCCTTTGTACGTCAAATTATTTATGATAATATTGTCATTTTTATCCACTTCAAAAGGAGAATCACCAAGCAACCAGGATCCGTCTGCAAAACGAACCCCATAAGTTGTGTCATACATATTTTTTGTGTCAAAAATCAGCCCCGTGAAATATGGTTTAGTCAATTCGCCGAAGTTTTGCTCAATATATTGAATAGCTCGATCTTTCCCTTCAGAGGTTTCCAGAATTGATCGCATGGTGGCTTCGGGCGATGGATCAGGATGAGACTGAGCAACCGTTTCTAAGTTCACAAAAACGCTGTCATTGTTACTTGGTGGAGAACCCATCTCCATCGAAGCAGGTGCATTCTGTAGTGCAGTCCTACGAGTTTCGATTGGGGTGCTCGACGGTTTGAAACGAATATTCCTCCCTTGCTTGAAATCATCCTCATCCTCATCGTCCAGCTCGAGTTTTCGTTTCACTTGCAGTATTGGTTTCCGTTCGGATGATGTTTTAATGTTGCTGCTCTCAGCCAGCTTTTTTAAAGGGACCACTATTGGTGCTAAGTTTTTTTCCGCAGCATCAACAGCTTCTGCCTGATTAATTTTTAATGCTTTGTATTTCGCTCGAATCGCTTTACTCGATCGCGCAATCGCTTTCTTAACTTTTTCATCGGTAACTTTTGACGAATTATTTTTTATGTTCACATCAAACGCTGTCGACTCATTCAGTAATTCCGACATAGTTATGCTTAGAAAGTTCGAAGCTGACTGAAGGTCCCCGCTCACCAAACAACATATTCATCAAATCCCCTGCGATATCGACCCCCCTCAAACGGACTATCTTTAACAATCGCAATAAACCCATAGTTTTTTGACCAGCAGATGGCACATAGATTTTGAAATGCATCGTAGCTCATATCGTTGTTCACGTGATCATCATAGACATGACGTAGATTCAAACTGTCCTGTTTGAATAGCACAAGAACATTCGCGTTGTCACGAATCAGGTGTTTGGGGACTCGTGCATACGTTTGACACAAGTAGAAACAGTCAACGAGTGCATGTCTTCCCATGGAAAAATATTCTCGAACCACATCTTGCTTGTCACAGGCTACGTCATCAAATACAAACACTGAGTTGGGTAATGACTCGCTCGGAGGTATTACATCAGAATTATTCGAGAATGGGAAAAATCCTATCTCTTCAATATTTGATAAAAGTTTCTCCAAATATCGATACTTGGGTTGTTCCAATGACTTTGAATAGATATAAATATTCTCGAAGCGAACTCCATTGCAACTCTCCAGCAGACTCACCACAACATTTGTCTTTCCACAGTTGGAGGGCCCACAAATTAGGGACCTGATTGTATTGGGCAGCAACGGACCGTGCCGCTTTGGAATGTTCACCTCTGTTTTGTTATCAATATTTACGACTCGAATCGAATGGGGTTGTTTTACGAAATGCATTATCTGTCCGTAATGGAGATACTTTCACGGGGTCAAGGGTATTTATAGAATACGCAGGTATTTTTCACCTCAGTTTTGAAATGCATGTGAACGCTGCCTCATCGTTAGATCAATTCTTTACTACTGAACACTTGAAATATATTCCTAAAGTTATATTGTTGAGATATTATGGTGATCTGATTCCGAAACTGTGGAATAAACTTCCGCTGCACATAAGAAGTGACCCAGATCTGGCACAATATCGCCTGTGTTTGAATCATTACAATAAAGAGGTTGATCACATTGATGGGCACGCGTCACAGATAAGAAATTGCAGTAAATGTCAAGAGCACGTTTGAGCGGACGGGGTATCTTGAATCGCGTTATTAACTCGTTACCCTTTGAACTACACATACCAGGCTATCAGTACTGTGGCCCCGGGACACATTTGGCTGAGCGTCTGGCTCGAGGTGACGCGGGAATCAACCAGTTGGACAGGTTTTGTCGTGAGCACGATATAGCCTATTCACAAAGTAAAGACCTCACCGCTCGTCATAACGCAGACCGAAAGCTTGCAGAACAGGCGTCACACCGAGCCACAGCTCGGGACGCCGCGTTGCTTGAAAGAGCAGCCGCGTGGGCCGTATCACGTGCTATGAAGGTTAAATTGAAAATGGGTGCAGGATTAAAGCGTGGTAGGAGAAGAAAAATCACAGGTGGTAAATTTCAAAAACTCCGAAAAAATGTTCCACAGCGTTGGAGCAATAGGGTGAAGCGAGCTAAACCAAGAATTCTACCACCTGGAAAACGTGGAGGATTTTTACCATTTTTGGTTCCTCTACTTGCGGGATTGTCAGCAGTAGGAAGTTTAGCGGGGGGAGCTGCAGGTATCGCAAAATCTGTGAATCAAGCAGCTAACGCGCGTAAACTTTTATCCGAAACTGCACGGCATAATCGTGCCATGGAGCATGGTGGGCGTGGGCTGTATCTGAATCCTTACAAAAAAGGTCGTGGAGTGGTAAAATGTAAGGGGGGAAAAAAAAAAACTCCAAAAATGAGATAATTATTTTACCGAACGGCCCCACAACTAACATCCAGCTTCTTGCGTTCGCGAAACGTATGCGTATTCCGAATTTCAAAGGCGTGTTCATGCGATCTGAACTACGTAGAAAAACAAATCCGATTCAACCGAATGAGTGTGGAATAATTAACTTGGATAGTTTCCAGGGCTCTGGCACACATTGGGTTGCATACGTGAAACGTGGACATATAATCAAGTATTATGATAGCTACGGAAATCTGCCTCCACCCAAAGAATTCATTGAATATTTTGGGAATAATGTGCGAATTGAATACAATCACGATCAGTATCAAAGTTATAATTCTGCAATCTGTGGGCAACTGTGTTTATGTTTTTTACGTGATAATACATAAATAACATTGACATTCAAAGTTCAGTATACACGTGACTGCGCTATGTCGCTGACGCTCACACTTTCGGGGTCAACGTCCGTTCTCAGTGCAAATTATTTTCCACCGATCGTCTTGTATGAGAATGCTCAATATGTATTGGGATTAGTAGATTTTGAAACGTTTAATTCAGTACCCAATGTTGATGGAGCAAATAATAAATTTTATTATGACGATGGCAAAGAAATTACTATTCCCGACGGGTCCTACGAAATTGATGATTTAAATAGATATTTGACCACACAGCTAGTGAACGATTCCGAATCAACACCCCCCATTACACTCCGCCCAAACAACAATACATTGAAATGTGAGTTGAACTGCAAGTATGACATTGACTTTAGTGGCGATAATAGCCTCGGCTCTCTCCTAGGTTTCACAAAACGTCAGCTTAAGGCTAACGTCTGGCATGAATCTGATCTACCAGTCAACATTTTAAAAGTTAATATCATACGTGTTGAATGCAACATCACCGCGGGTGCATACAGTAACGATCGCCCGGTACACACAATTCACGAATTCTCTGCAAACGTGCCACCTGGCTATAAAATCTCCGAGTCCCCTTACCATGTCATTTACTTACCCGTGAGTCCCCGTGTAATAGACAACATAACAGTCCGTGTTGTGGATCAAGACGGTAATCTAGTCAACTTTCGAGGTGAACAGATAACAATCCGTTTGCACGTGAAAGTACAGTGATATTTTATCATGCTGGTATACGAGAACGTGCACAAATATGCGGTGACCGTACCACCATCGCTCAGTATCGACAGTTTGGTCAAACAAACAACACCATACGCAGTCCGTCAATCGCTTACGGCAGATAACGTTAATTTTTTAGAATCCTTGGGATTTCATGTGAAAAATAGAAATGGCAAATCTGCTAAACATTAATACTCGACCAGTATTTGATAACAGTATAACTCGAGTCGAAGTTCATGCCCATGCCCCATACGCCAGTACGTCATATCAAAACAATGACGAGATACGAATTCCAATCCAACAACAGGATTTGTATGTATTGCCATGCGACAGTTTCTTATACATCGAAGGAACACTATTGAATTCCACACCGGATGCGAATGGTGTCCATCAACCAGTAAAAAATGTGAAACTTATAAATAATGCAATGGCTTTTCTTTTCGATGAAATTCGGTATGAATTGAACGGAGTTGAAATTGATCGATGCAAAAATGTTGGAATTAGTACCACTATAAAAAACTATTTATCATTGAATGTCAATGCCGCTAAAGCCCTAGAGGTTGCGAATTGGAACTCGTCAGGCAATTTAGTTGAATTGGATCGAGGGTATTTTAATTATTGCATACCCCTGAGCATTCTGCTCGGGTTTTGTGAAGATTATAAAAGAATTATCACCAACGCGCGTCATGAACTGGTTTTGATCCGTTCACGGACAGATTCAAATGCCATCTTTGCGGGGGAACCGAATATAGTTGTCAATCTGAAGCTAAATAAATTACAATGGCGTATGCCCCACAGAAGTGTTGAAGATTTGCGAAAATTGGAGCTGCTACATCTTCTTGAGAGTGGCACATCGATTCAAATTAGTTTCCGTTCATGGGATTTGTATGAGTACCCAGTGCTTCAAGAAACTACCCACCACACCTGGTCCGTAAAAACAGCTGTTCAACTTGAGAAACCTCGATACGTGATACTGGCCCTGCAGACAGGGCGGAGAAATAAACTCAATAATGACCCCAGCAAATTTGATCATTGCGAATTGACAAACATTCGCCTATACCTTAATTCTGAGTCATATCCGTACGATAATTTGGATTTAGATTTTACGCGAAAGCGATACGCTCTGCTTTATAAAATGTATGCCAAATTTAAAGCATCGTATTACGGTGAAACTGGTAGTCCGGAACCATTGCTTGATCTAGATACATTCAAGAGCAGTGCTCCGATCGCCGTAATAGATTGTTCACGTCAGAATGAATCTATAAAAAGTGCGTCTGTAGATATACGTCTCGAGTTTCAGTGTAACGTTAATGTCCCTCCAGATACAACTGCGTATTGTCTTATTATTCATGATAAAATTATTGAATACAGTCCGCTGACAAATGTGGTTCGAAAAATGATTTGAATAAAACGTATATGATGTGAGATTGCCCCTATAAATGCTTGCCGAATCAGATTATTCGCAGAAAGGTGGAGGTAGTCATGGGACCCACGTTTGTCGATCTTCAGGGGTTTGGAGGACCGCACGACACGTATATTGTGAAAGAAATTGCAGTTTTGAAAGAAAATTTCAATTTGAAACATTTCATATTCCAACCACCATATCCTTGGTCAGTTTTACCCAAAGACAACCAACTTGACGCGCTTGAGAGTAAAATTTTCCACGGATTCAGCTGGAATGACGGAAACATACCCTACTCGGGACTGCTGTATCTTGTACACCCGCTTCTACAAAATTCTCCATCGGTTTTAGTAATGAATAAATCTGTTAAATTAATTTTAAAACGAATATTTAATATCGATGCAGCATATTTAGCCGATAAAATAGAATGTGGTAGACAACAACCACGGTGTAACAGTCATTCAGGTGACTGTGCAATCGAAAATGTGTTTAGAATGAATAACAGATGTTTGGTGTAACATTAAAGATTACATGTAATACATAAAATGTTTATTCAAATTTTTTCCCCAATAAAAAATACATTCAATACAAAATACTGATTATTTCGATCTTCACCTTAGACCCATATCCCATTCATCCATGGGGATTCTACGGTTTTCCTCCCAAATTTCCTGGGCTTCTCGTAAATATTCGTCATCCGATTTCATCATCCAGTCGTCGTCGGAATCCTCGCTTTCAGCCCCTGCAGGAATACCCGTCGGTTCCAAGTTTGAAGAGACCGTAGTTAATGCTTCTTTCTGACGATATAATATAAGATTAGACATGGGTAAGACTTCAGTTTTTCAAAATTGAGTTCTATAAATATCAAATTCATATTTGATGAAAATTCTGTGGTTAATAATTATGAATCACACCTCATGATACCGTTTTTGCATTCCCTGCTCTTGGCTAGTTGGGTGATCCTTTTTAGCCACAGAGTTGATTTTAATCGAATCTAAATCGGCTGAAAACTCCTCAACTGATTTCATGTCAGCCCTCGCGGGAACAAACCCTGACCCCGAGTTCGACTGCGCTGAAGCCATCGTTGTCAATGCTTTTTTCTGACTCTAAAAGATGCAGTTTGAAAATTAGTAAAACTTGAATCTCTGAAATTGAGTTTTATTATCATAAAATTCAGATTTTGACTAGAATTTTCATAATTAGTAATTACGAAACACACCTGCTGATGAAGCGTTTTCTTCAGATCTTGTTGACTTGTAGATGGATGGGGTTTTCCGGTTTCCTTTTCATCTACGGTTGATGATCGATTTTCTTCAATACATTTGTCCATTATTACCGAATTATATAGGTTCAAAGGTGCTATTAAGTTCAATCTCACTTGGAGCAATATGTTGCAACAATTCAACGTGTAGAATACGAACTGATCGAAGTCCACTGCTGACATTTGATCGTTTTCAGAAAAAATCTCCCCCTCCACAGAATGAAAGCAGGGGGATGAGCTGATATGTAGATGATAACGAGTTTCTAGCGCATAAATTGTAGGATTTGCTGAATCGACGGAAACTTGCATAGCAACTGTTTGCGACGTGATGCGTCGTGAGCTGCCAATAATCAGTATCCTCTGACCGGTTCATTGCTAATCAAAAATCTAATCGGCAAAAGTATGAGGAGGGGGATGAGTTGATCTGTACATAATAACAAGTTTACAGCGCATACATTGTATAGTTCTGCTGAATCGATCAAAACTTGCATAGCAACTATTTGCGTGAACGATGATCCGTCAACATTGAACAGTTGTCAGGTCATTTATCACTACCGTAGCTCAGTTTTGCACTCTGAACTTTTGATAATTAGAATCCCCGGGGCCGGTTTATTGCTTTCAAGATATAAAAATCGTGGAAAAGTAAGCAGACTGAGAATCAGCTGAGTTACACATACAAAGAGTACTCACAGTGAAAAAATCTATTGTACACTCCCAGTCCACGGCTGAAGATATATTTTGCAAACGATCTCTCTGAGGTATATATTTTGAACGTTTTTTCGAAAAATGCCTAAAATATTCATCGATACGGTAGGATTCTTCGGAAAAAATGGTGAATTCATAGTGAAGGAAATTGCATTAGTGAATGCTGACGTTGAAAAAATAATAACTCTTAAGTTTAGAGAGCCTTACGATATTTATGAACTATCAGATGATCAGCGCATGGTTGTGGGCTGCGAATCTGAGTGGCATGGAATGAGCTGGTGGAATGGTTGGGCTCCCTATACCAATCTTAAACGATTTATGGTGAAACATCTCAAAGAATCAGAAGAGTACGTGTACTATGTGCATAATCATGAGACAGCTGTCCAGTTGTCAGAGTTCACCAACTGTAAATTTATTGATATGGAGAAGTTGAGTTGCCCTTCACTGGAAAAATTAGGAGTTCTGTATCCTCGCGAACTGAGGTGTAGCGATCATCACATGAATTGTGCTGTAAACAGGGCATTATTATTAAAAAAATGGGCGCTCATGCATAGCTCGAAACTGACGCTGTGATCACGTGTACTGCATTCAGCATTTTTTCCTCAAGTTGTGTTACCACCACTGTAGCAGAGCTGACATTTTTCCCCGTTTATTGGTTTCGAATATGTAATGAGAGAACAAGTGCAATTTCAGCACAGTTCAAAGAATAACGTGATTCTAACGTTTTGCCGATTCGACGGAAACTTACATTGCACCGCGTAGCAACCGTTCACGATCGACAAACGTTTCACGGTTTAAAAAGTTGCTATTGCACCTTTGACATATCTTATGACGCAGATGGACATCATCCATGCAACTTCTTCTGAAACTTTCAAACACGTCTGCCAAGAGTAAAACATCTGTTTTTAAATACAAATCGCTGTATTCACCTAACGTCTTTATATTAAATGATTCCCAAACATTATTGGCATGTAAATAATCCTCTTCTGAAATATCAGTATTTGTTAATCTGTTGTAAAATTCTTTTCGCGATGGTAAAGTAGTATCATCTAGCGTATCAAGTGAATTCAAGTAATCATAGGGAAACACACCTTTTCGCGTCAGCAGTTTGAATTTAGCGAAACTAATGTCATTGAAATTTTCTCTTAATATTTTTAACTCTGCGATCCCCAAATATGAACTGAGTTCGTCGAGGCTAGAATTCAAAAATTTAAATGAGTCGATGAATCTCAACTTGAAACTACTGCCCTCTTTGACCTCTTTTGTGAATGAAATGTACTTTTCTTTATTGAGAGCCAAGGCTGTTACTTGCCCTTCGAATGTTGTCATGAGTTCTGTTATGATAAAATGAGCATCGTAGCCAGTCATATTGTGAAGTACAATTGGAATAATCTTATCATCTTGATAATTCAAATTACACGCCATATGCGCGGCACCTCTATATCTACCAGTAAAATGACAATGATCGCGAACGCGTTTGCTTGTATCAGTAAATGGACGCCTACAGATGTGACAGATTGTTGCGCTACTATACTCCGAATTTTCTGTTTTAGTTAATTTATTCATTTCGATGGGATTCCGATAAATTATTTCCAGGTTAATTGCGAGTGTCTGCAATTCCTTAACGAACCATCCTGAAGGGTTGACGCCTCGATATGATGCGTACCTTGATCGTGAAGTATCATATGAACAATGAAAATGATACCCAACACTAAATGCTTCATGCTTTTGATATGCATGAGACTTTCCATTAGTTAACCCCTCAGTTGGTAGTTCATTCAGCAGACATTCAAAGTCTGCGTACACTACCCCCATGGAAAAATATATATTTCTTAATATATCACTGGACATAAGAAAAATATATCCTTCAAATATAAAAGAATGTAAAAAATAGTATATTGTGTACCAAGGGCGAAAAGTGGGATTTTTTTGCCCGCGTGTGGAGTTTGCAGTACGAGTCGAGGCGAGGAAGCACGAGCCGAAGGCGAGTGCGTATTCCGAGCCGGAGACGAGTAATGCAAACACACGCGGGCAAAAATGCCGTCGCCCGTGGTGCACACCCTATTTTTTGTGACACATTTATCGATTTTGCGTCCATATCAATCGAGATAAAACTGAAACGTTCGGCGATATGAAAAACCATCAACAAATTTGGAAAAAAATAGTATAGTACGCATCTATGGGAGGAAGTGAGGTAAGGTTATGTAGAGTACCGGATCTCGGAATATAGGGGGCTGAATGTCTGATGGGGGGTCCGGGGGCGTAGCCCCCGGTGGGGGTCCAGGGGGCGAAGCCCCTGGTGGGGGACCAGGGGGCGAAGCCCCCGGTAGGGGGTTCGGGGGGCAAAGCCCCCCGACTAAAAAAAAAACCAGACTTTTAAATTGATTTTATCGAATTTATTGAAAAAAAAATAAAAATAAAAGAAAATAAAAAATAAATAAAAAATAAAAAATAAATAAAAAATAAATAATAAATAAAAAATAAATAAAAAATAAAAATAATGATGAAAAAAAAAATTTGAAATAAAAAAAATATAAAAAAAAAAAAATATTGAAAAATAATTTAGCGGGCGATAAAAACTGAAAAACGCCCGCTGCTCAATTTAGCGGGCGACAAAAACTGAAAAACGCCCGCTGCTCGATTTAGCGGGCGATAAAAACTGAAAAACGCCCGCTGCTCGGTTTAGCGGGCGATAAAAACTGAAAAACGCCCGCTGCTCGACTTGGCGGGCGTTTTCAGTTTATTATTGCCCGCTCGTCTGAAAACTGACACTTTACGCCCGCTAAATAGGTCAAAAAAACGCGAAAATCGTGCATGTGTTACAAAAAATATATTTATGAAAAAAAATAATATAAATAGAAATATATCCCATATATCAAATTGGCCCATCGGAGTATATAATATATATATATATTATATATATATAATATACTATAATATATATAATATATAATATATAATATATATTATATATGTATATACATTATATAGTATTATATATAATAATATAATATATATATATAATATATATTATTCATATATTATATTTTATATTTTATATATATCGATATATATATACAGGGTGGTCCATTTTAATTTACGCAGGCGAATATCTCAAAAACTAACAGTTATACAAGAAAAAGTTTCATACAAAACTTGAAGGGTTTCGAGGGGGAAAGATAATGTTGATATGTGTTGACTTGTGGACTTCGCCAATTCCGAGATTTCGCAAGTAACTTCGGATTTTAGATAGGGAACACATGTTTTGGTTGGGGGCAGCTGATAGCGAGATCAAAGACTCATTCAAATACGGAAGCAAAAAAAATTAGAAAAAAAAAAAAATTTGCAAAACAAATGGAAAAAAAAAAATTTCGCGAATTTTTTCTTTCAAAAGATTGTTTTCTTGTCCCTAGCCTTCGAACACATTAATTGTTTATCACTCTAGCTTAAAATATTTCTCGCCAATTTTGAAATTGGAAAGTTTGAATGTACCAGATTAGTAAAAAAAATTCGTAGATCAATAACACACAGCTTATTTCGGACTCAAGAGTGATAAACAATGAATGTGTTTGAAAGCTAGAGACAAAAAACAATCTTTTGCAAAAAAAAAAATTCGCGAAATTTTTGTTTCCAATTTTTTTTGCAAATTTTTTTTTTTTTCTAATTTTTTTTGCTTCCGTATTTGAATGAGTCTTTGATCTCGCTATCAGCTGCCCCCAACCAAAACATGTGTTCCCTATCTAAAATCCGAAGTTACTTGCGAAATCTCGGAATTGGCGAAGTCCACAAGTCAACACATATCAGCATTATCTTTCCCCCTCCAAACCCTTCAAGTTTTGTATGAAACTTTTTCTTTTATAACTGTTAGTTTTCGAGATATTCGCCTGCGTAAATTAAAATGGACCACCCTGTATATATATATATATTATATATGTATATACATTATATTGTATTATATATAATAATATAATATATATATCTATAATATATATTATTCATATATTATATATATAATATATATAATATATATATTATTCATATATATATATATATAATATATAATATATATTATTCATATATTATATCTATATTTTATATATATCAATAATTATATGAAATGATACGTTCCGGAACGCACCCTGTGGAATCGATAGGAATATTGTATACTTCCAGGACAGAAGTATACTTCCGGGACTGTCCCGGAACTTTTTTTTTGTACAACGCATAGTTCCGGGACGCCCCCAAAAAATACGCTCCTGATCTCCAAATTTCTATTTTGACTGATCGCTAACTACGGAGACCATACCACACACCAAAAAATGCTAGCTAACACCCGGTGGTTGTCACAGGACCGTGATAAGGCTCCCAAAGAGTCGCTGTCCCGGATATATACATTATATAGGCAACGGAAAACCCCTGAATTGAGCAGATCAAACATCGACGATTGGGTTTTATTCCCCACGAAATAAATAAAACCCAATCGTCGATGTTTGATCTGCTCGATTCAGGCGTTGCCCGTTAGCCTACCTTTAGGCGCGTGATTTTCCACAGAATCGCTCTGTATGTGTCTTCAACATTTCACAAAAATGATTAAACACATATGAAAAATAGATATTTTAGACAATCATAAATACGCAGGTTTACGAATTAGTTTGGAACAATTAGAATCAAATTATGCCAAGGTTTTTTTTTTTTAACATTGGAGAGATTCCCCGGTGAAAGTTTCTTATTTGGTGGAGGATGTTAAAAAAAATGTGCTATGATTTCAAGAAAAGAAATCACTTCTCGAAAAAATGGCTGTGGAACTTTTGATCCCAACTTTGACCAGGATCAACCCCTCAAGAGATTCGTCACGAATTTTGAATCAGCCTGTATAGATGATGAATATATAAGAATTATACATGTATACATATGAATATGTATTCACAAATAAGAGCGATGTATTTAAGAATGATATATATCCGATAATGGAAAAACTCATGAAGTACAAAATAAACATTTATTCTTACCCTTTTTTTTGAATCAAGATACAGTGGGTGTATCATTCTATGAAATATACAGGATGTTTCTTTTAACTCTGTACATACTGATAGGGTGTGTAGGGGCTGCCTAGACAAGCATTTTGAGGTGAGACACCTGAGGTCGGAAACTCATCCTAACGGCTGGGAGGGCTTTGAAGGTTTTGGTACCGCGCACTTGTTCGTAGTGTAATGAATCCGATGTGATCATTTTCGACCCAACGTTTTATTCAGCCGTAGACAAGAGTACAAAGTTCTTCTGTGAACTCAACAAATTGATGTGCTTATAAACAAAATTTGAAAAAGTTATGGAAAACAAAAAGCCCAAGTGTACAAAACCCTAATTCATTTTCCATAATTTTTTCAAATTCTGTTTATAAGCACCGGAAATTGTTTTGTTATCTTTTTATTGCCGAGTGCATCGTTTTGTTGATTTCACGCAGGAACATTTGTACTGTTGTCTACAGCTGAATAAAGTGTTGGGCCGAAAGTGATCACATCTGATTCATTACACTACGAACAAGCACGCACTATACCAAAACCTTCAAAGCCCTCCACAGCCGTTAGGATAAGTTTTCAACCTTGGGTGTCTTACCTCGAAATGCTTTGCTAGGCAGCCCCTACACACCCTATCAGTATGTACAGATTTGAAAGAAACACCCTGTAGATAGACCATGTCACAGCAGTGGCGATTTGTCGCTATTTGAGTGGTATTAGACACTTCTCGAGGCAAACATGCTGGTTCGAAAAACCACTATGGAAGTCTTAATCTAATAATGAACGTAAAATTACAGACACTATTTTCTGCTGAAATACGTCGGTATAACGATAATATCTTCACACTAATCAAAGTAAACTAACTATGAAAAATTATAATAATGAGTTCTTATAAAAAACTGGAGAAAGTGCCATTATAAAAATGGCTTTCATCGAAGCTGATTTTTCATTCTCTTAATTATGATTATTAGATAGGCTTATGATTATTTTACTGATAATAAAAAAAAAAACTTATTTTACTGATCATCAAAGTAAATCCAAAAATAGTCACTGAAGTACGATATTTATTCTTATACTCAATTTTATCATGTTCGCATTCCCACACCATGACCATGTCTCTCGTTTGTGTACAGCTCAGGCGTAGTCAATGATTTTCCTGCTCACTATTTTCGAGTTCACTATTTTCTCCAGCTGAAGATGCTGCCTGGGAGGTACGCAAGTAATTCAGATGAAGGTTCAGGGCAGCCCCTAATTTAGCCCTATCGAATCTCTTTGGAAAGTTTTTTTCCACGGTAGCTGAAAGATGATTGTATATAACTTGAGGACTCTCAGCAGTATGCATCAAATTCAGGAGACCGAAAAAAGTTGTGTTTTTTGAAATGACGCAAATTAATGACAAAGATCAATGCCAGATCAGAACTGAGTGAGTGAATTGAGCCTTACTATAAATGGCTCGAACAATTCTTGGATCTAGAGCCTTGAATTGTTTCTGATCTTCTCCAGCTTTGGGTTGAATCTTCCTTTTTCCACCTTTCAAATTGCTCTGCAATAATACGTCCATTGGGAAGAGAGCATCAACCAAAGCACTTCCCAATTTTGTAAAGGTATCTTTATTTTTTATAACGTCCCACTGATCAGCAGTTACAAAAACTCCACTCCCTTTGTTGCCAATTTCCACCTTCTGTGAAAAAAAAATTGTATATTGATAGAAACTTACTGAGTGGTTGATAGTCTCATACTGCAGCAAACAATAAACCTTTTTTTCCTCCTCCTCTTTCTCCTCGGTGGGCCTGTTGCTGTCAGAGTCATCATCACTTGATTGTGTCATATTTTTTTTCTTTTTCTTCTTCTTGTCAGCAACAGACTGGGACAACTTGTCGAGACTCTGCTGGAAGCCCCCCATAACTGAAATGATAACATATCCAATGAAATCAGAGGAATAGTTGAAATGTTTTATGTAATCGAAAATATAGTACATTTCATGTCAAGCGTTGGGATGTCAATATTGCACGTGGGGGAGGATGGTATATTTTACATGATGAGGCGTGAACATTATTTTTTCCCTTAGTATATAGTGGGTACGTGCCACGAAATTGGTGTTTTCCAGGCTCTGCGAGACGAAAAATATAGTTTTTTTTAAGGGGGGCCTATACTGAAATTTGGACAAAAAGCAGTTTTTTATTTTTCAAAGGTGAAGAAAAGGTCCAATTAGACAAATCCTACATTAAGTTGTAAATGATAGTAGTATCTATATATATACAGAAAAAATGCAATGTTATACTATGTAAGTGTAGACGCAAGGAATTACTTTTTGCAGAAACTTTTCTTCGCTGCGCTGCAAAGTTCTGCGGAAGGTTCCTTGCGTCTACACTTTCATAGCAGAAGATTGAATTTTTAGCTATACATAGATACTACCATCATTTACAACGTAACGTATGCTTTTTTCATTTGGACCCTTCAAAAAATGAAAAACTATTTTTATCTAAATTTCAGTACAGGCTTCCCTTAATCAGAATAAAATAATTTGTCATGTACTTTTTGCCAGTCCTTCAAGTGTAATTGGGGCACTTCCCCCCTGGCCTACGGTGCCTTCATCACATCGTGACCCCTTCTGATTTCTGTTTCTGTCTTTGGTTTTTTCCTTCAACTCTTCTCGTTTCTGATTTATATCTTCTTCAAAATCAAGGCGTCGTTTCTATAAAATGGAGAAAGATAATAGACACCAAAAAATACAAATGAAGGAAGACTTGATTCAGCAAATATTTGAATAAAATTTCAATGGCAAACAAAAAAAAATCGATGACTGGATGGGTTATGTGGATAAATATTTGATTTTTAAACTATAATGACTGTGATAATTCATGTGAGTCATCAACATAATTCGGATGATATGGACCATTTTTGGAAAAGACGATTGTTCATAAGTTCATAGCTCTATTCAGTATAAAAATCGTAATTCAAATGTATACAAAACGTTTTCAAAAAAAATTATTGATAAAAGCCGTACTTACTAGGAGGCGATCAGGCTTCCGGGTCATGGATCTTGACCAAACTTATAGAGGTGTTTCCTTAAGCCAAAATATGAAGTACCTGCTGAATAACTCTCCGGATTGGCCCTTTACTACATCAATTTACCTAAATGTACGATAGAAATCAGCGTAACCTGGCTTTGGCAAATAGCCATGAAATAACCAGTTTTTGTGCTGCATTACAGGATTCTATATTGCACTGAATATTTATACATTGAATACAGTCATTATTGTACATCAAATTGTTGAAATTTAACACACCAGCCATAGAAAATGACTCCATTCTGCGCCTATTGACACATTGCTTCTCATCGTTTGTCACTCGGATCTCATTCATTTGGTGAATTTGAAGACTTCCTCCCACTTCACAGATGTTGGATATATAGTCAGTTTCAATACTGACACTGGCAGATTACAAATTCTATAAATTACCACATAATATTAGTTTTACTAGAATACTATAGTTATTATTTCAGAAGAATATACCTATATTAGGCTCAATGCGCACTACGTGGAAGCGAAGCGAAGATATCGAAAGCAATCGGATGCTGTAGGAGTGTCTACATCTTAAAAAACGTGTATATTCAAGTTAAAGTGAATTACAATATGATGGAAGGTTCATTCGCTTCGGGATGACGTCCAGGCAACTGCAGAAGTTATGAACAAATCAATATTATCCCGAATCGAATGAGCCCTCAATCACATTTCAATTCACTTCAACTTGAATCTAAATGGTTTTTAAGATGTGGACACTTCTACAGCATCTAATCGCTTCCGATACCTTCGCTTTGCTTCCACGTAGTGCGCGTTGACCTTAATATAGGTATATTCTTCTGAAATAATTAATATAGTATTCTAGTAAAACTAATATTATGTGGTAATTTATAGAATTTGTAATCTGCCAGTGTCAGTATTGAAACTGATCAGATATCCAACATCTGTGAAGTGGGAGGAAGTCTTCAAATTCACCAAATGAATGAGATACGAGTGACAAACGATGAGAAGCAATGTGTCAATAGATGCAGAATAAAGTGATTTTCTATAGCTGGGATGTTAAATTTCAACAATCTGATGTACAATAATGACTGTATTCAATGTATAAATATTCAGTGCAATGTATAATCTCATAACGCAGTACAAAAACTGGTTATTTCATAGCTATTTGCGAAAGCCAGGTTACGCTGATTTCTATTGTACATTTAGGTAAATTGATGTAGTAAAGGGCCAATCCGGAGAGTTATTCAGCAGCTACTTCATATTTTGGCTCAAGGAAACACTTCTGTAAGTTGGCTCAAGATCCATGACCCAGAAGCCTGATCGACTCCTAGTTAGTGGTATTCAGAACAATTATCACGTAATAAATTTCCTGCCTGAGCTCCTAACTCGGATTCTCACGTTCATAGATCTAGGAGAAATTTTCTATTGCTCAGAGGATTTTTAAAGAGTCAATGCTACGTGGATTATTCAGAGGAGATTATTATTTAGCAGATAAATTTATTTTTCTAATCATGAACCATTCCAAATTGGACCAAATTTTTTACAGCCATGCTAAGAAATTCAGTCAACTTTTAAGTTTAACATAAAATACAGGAGGGTTTTAAATTCATTCGTGGAAAATTGCTCAATTTCATGTGCGTCCAATGCTCAGTCTATGAGTAAAGAATAATTGAGTAGAGAATAATCGAAAGCATAGCAGATATAATAGATCATCGTAGACTATGTCAGTCCTGGAGTGGATTTCAGTGCTTGACAAAAGCAAAGGAATCAGCCAAAAAACTGTGATAAACGTGAAACAAATCACATTGAATTACAATCACTAATGACTCAATAACAAACGATGGCAAACAAAAAGAAAAGAAATTGTAAAAATAGAAAGGGAAATTATTGAACAATTCTCTCAAGACTACCTAAGACATTACTCAGAATTTATCAAATTACTCGGAAACATTAATCCTTTAGCAATAAATTAATGTTATGATTGAGTCTATAATCTATATTTACAATTCAATGTTTTTGTGCAATTTAGGTATTTAATTCTCTGTAAAGAATAAAATTCATGCAACAACCTGATTGACCGGCTTTATAATGAGAATTCTGTCCATCATTGAATTCACCTCAGAGATTTGCCTCCATGGATACATCATTTCAGTATTTCTTACCTTATCGATGGGCTCAAAATCTTCATACTCTTCCTCTTGATTTTCTTTATCACTGACATCTAATATAGACCTATCAAAGGATGAAGAGGTACCCGGATGCATCAATGATTCTGGATCTGTGAACTTGGATTGTGGAGTTTTCAATCGTGGTGATTTCATTTCAGTGAGTCTTTTCTGTGCACGTGCCAATACCGCTTTATTAGCTGATAATGGAAAATAAAGGCATCATATCAGCTGTTAATTAATTTTTAAAGAGAATTACAACGTTTTTTGCATTAAGTTCCAAAAAAAACGACCATTTTTCTCATTATCACTGTCAGTGCATGAATTATACTAAAAATTTGCATGAGTCAAGGGTCACAGACAAATGAAAAAATCACGTTATTGATGAACATAGGAAAATCATACCCCATTAATCCTTTGTGAATTAGCAATACGTGCTGCTCAGAAGTGAATGAGTGCCAATTGACCCACTGAAAACTTTGGCATGAGATCTGCTGTGAGATCTCATAGAAGATGTGATGTGAGCTTATATTAGATCTGATATCAGCTCAAGCGAGAACTGATATTGACTCACATCAGATTGTCGTAACGAAACTGAACAAGGTTTTCATATGATACTAGATCTTATATGATTCTCATGTCAGATTTCCTGTCAGACTGGAAAAGTTTATAGACAAAAATAATTATTGTGCTGCAGGACTTTAACTCAGAACCTTCGACTGCGTAGGCTCTTACCTTACCACTGCACCACGACATTGCTTCTAAAACAATGAATTTTCTACGTATATATATTGAGTTACTACGACTATAAACTGAAAATGAAATTCAATATCTTCGTAGAAAATTCTTTGTTTTAGGAGCAATGTCATCGTGCAGTAGTAAGAGGTAAGAGCCTACGCAGTCAAAGATTCTGAGTTCAAGTCCTGCAGCACAAGAATTTTTTTTCTCTATAAACTTTTCCAGTCTGACAGGAGATCTGACATGAAATCTGACATGAGAGTCATATAAGATCTAGCATGAAAACCTTGTTCAATTTTTTTACAACAATCTGAGGTAAGTTAATATCAGTTCTCATTTCAGCTGATATCAGATCTCATGCCAAGATTTTCAGTAGGGAATTCAAACGTTAGGAAATTTTTTTAAAAAAAGAACAAAAAATTACTAAACTCTACTTGTAAAGAGAAATTCCTTGCTGAATAATGCAATTAAAATCAACTAGCCAACCAACCATTTGTATTTTAGTCTAAAATCGTTGAAAAAAAAAATAGTTTCATGTTCCATTCATTTTACTTGCTCAAAAAGTTTGAGCTTCATCCTCCTCCGCACTAAATGAAAGTTATTGTTGCAAACAGGATAATATTTTCGTGAATGCCTTTACATTATGCCTATTATATTAGAAATAATTCAGTTCGAGGACAGATAATTAATTTATAGTAATGGCAGCTGGAGTTACCCGAAACCTCCAACACTTTTGCATCGTAAGTTGGCCATCCTCCCAGCGGTTTAGGTCCATCCCTCCATTCAACAACATACAAGCTGTCATTCTCGTCTTCAGGATCAGTACTCAACCACTCTTGATAATCAAATTTTTTGATCCATTCAGTAGAGATTCCTGTGGTGTAGGTCCCTGCATCCTCACCTGTTACCCATACAACCAGTGCTTGTAATTTTTCTGGTGCTCCCTTTCTAAATACAATACAAAACAGAGTATAAACAACGATGCAGATCACGTCTTGATAAAATTACACTTAAACATTTAGCATCACCAGCCAACATAACCCCTACAATAACTATCATAATTTTTTAATATAAAATTATTATATCATTATTATATTATTGAACAAAGGGTGAGAACAAAGACAAATGTCGACTCGTCCAGTCACCCAATGGCTACAATTACTGAGGTTATAGAAAACATTGTTCACCAATAATTGGTGTAAGATAACTATTGTCCGTATTCTCTGTTCACTGTATTTTGCAGAACTATTGTTCCACAATTTTTTTTTTTTTGTTAATAAAGGTCAATCAGTGAAAAAAAATGACGGCTTGAAGTTGACGCGCAGCAGTAACATAAATCTCAAATACTTACTTTGCTTGCACAGACGTTTTACGGGTGTCTTTTTTCCCCATTTTTCAATCTTCTATTATGTGAAAACTGTATTACCGTTTTTTATTCACGCGACGAGGTACGGAGACAAAGACAACGGACACGTTATAGCGACTGTTAGATATGCCCACGGCCGATTCGAACAAGCTTGTACACGCACTGTGGCGGAGGTACAGTGTCAATCATAAATCCGTTTAAACGTTCCACCGTGAACGATGTAGCGAGCAATTTTCAACCGCTGCTCGAAAATTAATTGTTGACAAAATTCATCCTGATTTTTCAATTGATGGATATTGTAATATTAATACAGAACAATTCGTTTAATTTTACGATTACTCAGTGTAGAGTGATTAATTTGACTCATAGGGTGAAGCCAGCGACTTCACGCGGGATCTCAGTTTGATCCAATTTTCCCGCGTACACTTGATAAAACGTTGAAAATGGAGTTACCGAAAACTAAACGGGGTCCATACAAGCAATATTTGCGGTACGGGAGTCTTCAACGAGTTCCCAGGAAAACACAAGATACTTGGCTCCGTAAAAGAAAGGATAAAAACAGGTAAGCCTTGTATAAAATTTCCATGGAAATTACATATATGTTGTTAATTAATTATTCGTTTTTTCTGTTATTATAGGGTGAAAACAAACCGCGATACAATGCCGACGACGGAGACAGGAAATTTGGAACATTCAAGTGCAGTAAGATTCATAGCAGGCTTTTTTTTATTTTAACAACAAAATCCGGCTCATTTCGATCGTTGGAATATTCTCTATCGAGTTACTGGGCGGCTTTTTCTCTGTTTTGTGTTGTTTTATGTCGAAAGACAGCTTCTGACAAATATTCATCATTTATCATTCGTGTATTTATAAAAAAAATCGTCGGTCAACTCAATAGAACGTATCTCAATCGACAAACTTCACCCGAGTACATTGAGAATGGCTGAAACGTGCCATTAAACAAAGAATAATTGGCAGGACAATTGTCCTACATACAACCGACCTTGAATAATCCCACTCAAGCAGAATTTTGTTACATAAGTAAAACCCAGATGAGTAGTTTGCAAAGAATTAATTTTAATGCAGGGAGTTCCGGCTTACACTCTCACTCGTATATTCTTGCCACGATTGTGGGAATTAAAAAGATTGATACATTGCAGATTCCGTAATTTTGCTTTTGCATATAATTTTCGTATAGCTTGTGTATTTACTTGCTTTGAAAGTGATTAATTTATTTTTGAAATAAATCACTATTATTGATACAATATTAAGGTGCTTCCTCACCCAATTCCACCAGACCTGAAAACATTGGGAAAAAAGGTGGTGGTTTTTTCCCAATGTTTTCAGGTCTGGTGGAATTGCGTAGGAAGGCACCTTAATCCTCACGATTTATTAAACAAATGTTTATGATTTTAGGAAATGCACATCGATAACGCCAATGACCGAGCGGAGTTGCAACTGGATTTGACGAGTGACCAAGGTGAATTAGAAATCGATTCTGCAAGTGTTAGGGTAAATGCTATCGTAGAATCAGATTTTTCCTCAGATAACTCCTCGGAATTCGAGTTGTCTGAAGATGATGGAAATTATGAGACCACCGTGCAAGAGCACAGAGGATTAAATATGGATGACAATCATTCACAGAACACGAGTGATGATTCTCAGTGTGAAAATACGCCTTCAGTCCATATTCCACCTGATGCTCCCCCTAATGATGTTCTTCTAGGGTATTCAATGAAAGATTTGACCCATCTGTTAATCGTTTTGGCGACTAAAATGCGTCACAATCAAACATATTGTGCTGCAGAAGACGTTTCAGAGGTTATTCAAATCATGAGTGAATCTGAGGATAAACCCCAAACCAAATACAAATTTCTGAAAATAATAAATTTACTATCCACATCCCTGTCTATTCATCACTTCTGCGAAAGATGTAATGGATATGCTGGCAGGCAAGGGGGACATATCAATGATGAAGAAGCTCCTGTTGGTGTCTTAACATGCGAAAATTGTACTAATGAAATAGAAATGAAAAAAAACTGGGAAGATGGTAATGTTTTCATCTATCTCTCGCTTCGTAGTCAACTGAGGGAGATTTTTGAACGCCATGGAGATATAATTTTGTACGTGAGACAACGGGTGAAAGAACGCGAGTTTGCTCTTGAGGATATTTACGATGGAAAGAAGTATAGAAAAAATATGGCAGAGGATATGATATCAATCAATTTTGCTGTGGATGGAGTGCCAATTTTCAATAGTTCCAACTATGGAATGCATCCTCTGGTATGCACTATCAATGAATTAGCTCCTGAACAACGCCCGAGGTCCATGCTACTCTGCGGTTTGTACTGTGGTAACGGGAAACTTCCCAATGTTAATGCCTATCTTACCCCATTCATTAGAGAATGTAATGAATTGTATGATTCCGGATTCAACTATACTTTTCAAGGACAATTGTATACCAAAAAATGTCGGATACTTTGTGGTATTTGTGACTCCATTGCGAGACGAGAAGTAAGAAATATCAGGCAATTTAATGGTCTCTATGGGTGTGGTTTTTGTAAACACCCTGGTGAGAGGGTATCTAAAGGCGATGGCTGGGTTCGAGTCTATCCGATTGACGAAGACGATAATGCCTTTGGAGAAGGACTTCGCACCCATGAGGAAACTTTAATACATTCTGAAGAGCTGGAGAAGGGTGTTTTAGGTCGTTCTATCCTCTACGATGCACGAGGTGTAGATGTTATTCATGGTTTGCCAGCAGAATGGCAGCACAATGTTGGTTTAGGCATACTTCGACAGTTCGCAAATTTGTGGTTTGATTCACATAATCATAACGAGGAATTTTATCGTGGCAGACAGATAAAGTATGTTGATGATATGTTATTGTCGTTCAAACCTTCCCTGGAAATATCAAGGACTCCTCGGACGATGTCCGATCGATCGTATTGGAAAGCTCACGAGTGGGTCATATTTTTACTGTTTTACAGCCTTCCGATTCTAAAGCGAATTTTACCTAAGAAGTACGTGGATCATTGGGCATTGCTTGTTGACGCCATTTCAATTCTTGTCTCTAAATCTATCTTGCCATCTGAGGCCTACTATGCTGATAATTGTTTGCATCAATTTGTTAAGGAAATTCCAATTCTCTATGGAACAAAACATGTATCATACAATGTACATCTGCTCTTACATTTAGTTGAGGGTGTGTTGAATTGGGGTCCTCTGTGGACCCATAGTGCCTTCGGTTATGAGGATTATTACCAGAGACTTCTGAACTTTGTGAAAAGTTCAAATAATCCTGCTCTACAAATTTGTTGTTCTTTCCGTCTCCAATATACTGTTCACAAATTGTATGATATCTGTAACAACGATTTAACCCAAGCCCAAAGGTCATACCTAGACAGAATCCTCCATAAGCAAACATCTCCTAGCATATCCTTGAAAATAGGAAGAAATTCTCTATTAGGAAAGCCAAAAATTAAAACCATCCAGAATGATGATTTTTTAGCCCTTCAACGCATCGACATCAAGGTAGACCGTCATGATGTTGTGCGCTATTATCAAAGAATGATTTTGGGTCATGAGATAATTCATAGTGAGTCGTATATTCGCCCCACGAAAAGGCAAAGTTATTTTGTAGTGCTGAAGGATTCCGAAATTTTTGAAATCAAAAAATTCATAGTTCTACAGGAAGAGGATGAAGTTTCATGTTATGGTCTTGGTTATTATTTCAAGAAACAAAACAAATCATTAATTCCTAATCGACGGTTGAACCATATAACATTTTTGCAAGGCAAAATCGAGTTACTTGCAGCAATTCCCACAAATTTGATAAGAGAAAAAGTGCTTTTCATCCAGATGGAAAACTGTGGTCTTATCATAGCTTGTAGACGTGTAACTGACTGTGAACTGTTAACTTGAACATGAAAAGGACAATAAACGATGCTCTCCTCTTGTATAAAAATGATGCAAATCAACATGGGAAATATCAATAAATGTTCATTATTATATTGAATAAAAAAATTAAAATGTACTATTGTATTTAATTTTCTCTATTATTTATAGAATCCGTAACTAATAAATGCAGTTACTTCTCCTTCTCAAAATAAACGTGATCATATATGAGTAACATATGCATGTTCATATAACATATATAGAAATTATATAAAACATTATATGAGTCAAATTATTCAATAATATATGAAACCCATGTGGTGTTAATAAATACGAAATATATTTCAGATGTAAGCGAAAGTATATTTACCTATGTCCGTTTCTATATGCCTCTCACATGAGTGTTCATATATCGAAGATATATGTAATTTATAACGATGGTATATATCCCATATATTCGGCATGTATTGGCTCACATTAGTCCACATCCGACTTCTTATATTCCCATCATAATCATGATATGTTTTATATAAAATAAATATATCTGAAGATATATATACTTGTACATATGATACATATATCAGTAAAATGTAAGTTTCATATATTTTGCTATATACGTAAGATATAACGTTATTTACATTAGTCTTATGAATTTTGTATAATGTATACCCTCGCTATAAAAATCATATATATATATATATACAGGGTGAGGCATTTAAAGTGTTACAGAGCAATAGCACTGAAACTATTGATGATATCAAAAAATGTTCTAGATGGAAGTTGTATGGTTTGAGAAGGCTGTCACACTGGACCATCCTATTTTTTTTTCGGTGGAGGCGCTGAAGCTACGTCTAGGTCAACTCCACTTTTTTGAATAGAACCATGCATTTTTTATTACGTGATTTTATTCTAATTGAAAAATCAGACGACTTTCGTATGGAACATTTTTTGGTGAGACACCAGTTTTTTATAATATTTAGCTAGACAACTAAAGATTTCTGAACGTTCGAGAATCTTCTACCTCTAAACTAATAAGCCTAGAGAAAAATTGCAACATACAAAAATTCCGTAATTCCACGCAAAGAATCTTGAAGAATATTCTTTCCGAATTTTTTCAACAATTTTTAATTTTTTAACGCAATTAAAGAAACTGGGATGAAAAGTTATGGGAAAAAACTCCGCAATTGTTTTCCAAAATTCCTTGCATAAAATTAAGCACTTCTTATCTCTAGCAACTTTTCTCCAAACTCGATAGTTTAGAGGTAGAAGATTCTCGAACGTTCAAAAATCTTTAGTTGTCTAGCTAAATATTATAAAAAACTGGTGTCTCACCAAAAAATGTTCCATACGAAAGTCGTCTGATTTTTCAATTAGAATAAAATCACGTAATAAAAAATGCATGGTTCTATTCAAAAAAGTGGAGTTGACCTAGACGTAGCTTCAGCGCCTCCACCGAAAAAAAAATAGGAGACTCCAGTGTGACAGCCTTCTCAAACCATACAACTTCCATCTAGAACATTTTTTGATATCATCAATAGTTTCAGTGCTATTGCTTTGTAACACTTTAAATGCCTCACCCTGTATATATAACCAAATAGTTTGTCTCATGTAACTCTTTATATAATTCATATACATTTTATATAAGCATACTTATGTTTCTCATATATGCCCGTTTTCATTTGTGACTTAAAATTTCCATATTCCTAAATATACGGCACCCTATATCCAAGATACATTCCAGTATACATCGACCATATATAATGATGGAATGTCATCTAATGTATGCCCATTATAAATGATTTTATATAGTTCATATAAATATGATATAAACGTATATATCTAAAATATATGAACATTTATATGAGCATCATATAAACTTCTCATATCTGTGGATATTTGTTCACTTATATGTTGATTATTTCCTTCATACACGAATCATACTTCAGTCATATATAACTTCCGTGTATACGCTTAGTATACAGGGCGTTCCAGATTGAGCGCAACAAATTTCGTGGGCAGATTCCTGGATAAATTCTGGAACGAAAAGTCCTCTGCCAAAAGTTCCTGTGACCGACGGTTACCCAGCTAGAGAGCATCCAAGTTGACCCATCACAGAGCGTGTACAGCGGAAAGTCAGTGCCGGGTCACGAACGCTATTAATGCTGTGCCCGTAGCTAGAGTGTTCCGCTCGTTCACTAAAGTTGTTTATCCAATTTTTCGGTCCTCCAGGTGCTTCCCTTCCTAGTTCTCGTCGTCCGGGGTATTTCCTCCATAGTCTCCGTCGTCCGGGTATCCCTCTTCATAGTTTTCGTCATCCAGGTATCCCTCTTCATATTTTGCGTCGACCGGGTATCCCCTGGCGCAATTCGCGCGTACATAGTTTTTTCCACCAGAGCTTACGTCGTCCAGGTATCCCTCTACATAGTTTCCGTCATCCAGGTATCCATTTTCATAGTTTCCGTCATCTAGGTATCCCTTTTCATACTTTTCGTCGTCCATGTATTCGTCTTCATAGTTTTCGTCGTCCAGGTATCCCTCTACATAGTTTCCGTCGTCCGGGTATCCATTTTCATAGTTTCCGTCGACTAGGTATCCGTCATCATAGTCTTCGTCGTCAAGGTATTCGTCTTCATAGTTTTCGTCGTCCAGGCATCCCTCTTCATAGTTTTCGTCGTCCAGGTATCCATTTTCATAGTTTCCGTCGACTAGGTATCCGTGATCATAGTCTTCGTCGTCAAGGTATTCGTCTTCATAGTTTTCGTCATCCAGGCATCTCTCTTCATAGTTTTCGTCGTCCAGGTATCATTTTCATAGTATGTAGAGGGATACCTGGACGACGTAAGCTCTGGTGGAAAAAACTATGTACGCGCGAATTGCGCCAGGGGATACCCGGTCGACGCAAAATATGAAGAGGGATACCTGGATGACGAAAACTATGAAGAGGGATACCCGGACGACGGAGACTATGGAGGAAATACCCCGGACGACGAGAACTAGGAAGGGAAGCACCTGGAGGACCGAAAAATTGGATAAACAACTTTAGTGAACGAGCGGAACACTCTAGCTACGGGCACAGCATTAATAGCGTTCGTGACCCGGCACTGACTTTCCGCTGTACACGCTCTGTGATGGGTCAACTTGGATGCTCTCTAGCTGGGTAACCGTCGGTCACAGGAACTTTTGGCAGAGGACTTTTCGTTCCAGAATTTATCCAGGAATCTGCCCACGAAATTTGTTGCGCTCAATCTGGAACGCCCTGTATAATACCATATACCTGAACTTATATAATTGTTATAAATGTGATATAACTACCCATGTGTGCGTCCCCAATGGTGGCAAAGGAAACAAGCTTGGGCCTTCGCTGGCACAAGCTTATTGGACAAGCGTCATTAAAATACCATCGGCCCTAGCTATTCCCAGCATCGTCTCAATCGTACTCAACATCAATTGGCTCTAACACTCAGGCCAAGGATTGATCCAAGCTTGGCCCAGTGCTATTTAACAACAATTATTCCACGCTCGGTTACCACGTTAGGGCCATTACTTGGACTACATATAGCCCAATCATACATGCCAATGGTTGGACGTAACGCTTGGCCTAAAGTTCGTCCCATGTTTGCCTTAATCGTATACACCAACGGTTGTGCTACGAGCTCCGATCATAGCTGGCTCAATCCTTGGCCCAATAGTATACGCCGACGAATGGGTCTGACATCTGGCCCAACTCTCGTCCTATTTTAGGTTTAATCGTATACGCCAACGGTTGTACTAGGAGCTCTTATCAAAGCTCACCCAATCATTGACCCAATAGTACACGCCAACGAGTGGGTGTGATACGTGGCCCAAAGCTTGTCACATTTAGGGTTTAATTGTGTACTCTAACGCTTGGGCTAGGAGCTCCGACCATAGCTCGCCCGATCTTTGGCCCAATAGTACACGCCGACGAGTGGGTCTGATACGTGACCAAAACATCGTCACATTTGAGGCTTAATCGTGTACGCTAATGCTTGGGCTAGGAGCTCCGACCATAGCTCGCCCGATCATTGGCCCAATAGTACACGCCGACGAGTGGATCTAATACGTGGCCCAATGCTTGTCACATTTGAGGCTTAATTGTATATGCCAACGCTCGGGCTAAGAGCTCCGACCATAGCTCGCCCAATCTGTGGCCCATTGTACACGCCACCAAGATCTTTTGCCCCGCGTAGGTATAATATATTCGCTCATCGTCAGAACAGTAATAATAGATATGCATTTAAAAGATGAGGTAGGTAAAAAAATCAAATTTGACAGTCAAAGTATTGCAATTCAAACTCAATTTTTCTTTGTGTATGATAATTAAATAATACATTTTACATAAGAGAGAACTTCCAACGACTAGCCGCTGATATAATAGTCGATTTGTCCAAGCTTGGGAATTATCACGTACAGATCACTCATGTGCATTTAACTCTCATCCTCGCGGTTTTATATTTTGTAAATTCCAATACGTCCCGGAATTTCGAATTTATTTTTCACCATTATTAAAAAAAATTGTCAATTAATCTCAACGATTTGGGTCAGGGATACAAGGTTAGGATATGTTCTAGGTATAAGCTTGCGTGACGCGGCTACGGGACGTGCGGGAGGGTCAGCTCGCAGAGTGTGCAACCTAACCTAATTGTATCCCAGTTTCTGTTCACGATATCCGCAGCAACAGCATGCCAAAGCGGCCAATAAATTCCGCTTACGAGCGCGTTCGGAAACACCGGCAGTTGAGAAATAAACGTGCAAGTTCGTCTTCTTCCGATAGTGCAGATTATAACGATGTTGCTTCAATTATCAGTGACGATAGCAGTCGAAGCGAGATGTCTGCAGGCTTATCAAATGGTAGCTCTCCTGCGGATGCCAGTTCGCCTAAACAAGACAATAATCCACCATCATTTTCGGAGTCGAATGAAAATGTATTACCTAATTTTGATGATTCCATGAGTAATATAGTGAACACTGCAGATGAAGAAGTTCCAGATTCCTCCAGAAGAAGTTCCTCTTCTAGCTGTAGCTCAGACGTTGGCTCATCCAATTTGCCGATTAGCGAGAGTGATACGGAGAATGTGGGTGATTCGCAGAATCTACGAGAAACTTTACGGTTATGGGCTGTTCGAAATATCAGTACTCTAAACAACAATGTCATAACAGAGTTATTGCAAGATTTAAGGTCATTGGGTCACAAGCTTCCAGCTACAGCAACCACCCTCCTACAAACAACACGAACACCCGAAGGTTTAATAGAGAATATGGATGTAAAAAACGGAGGCACCGGATACTACGCATATTTTGGGATAGGAAAAGAATTGGCAAAACGAATCTCCCCAGAAATTTACAAGGAAGAAAAAATTAAAGTTATAGTAAATGTCGATGGTTTACCGTTGTACCGAAACTCCAAGCAACAATTTTGGCCCATACTATTGCAAGTTTATCATGAAAAATATAACAATAAGCCATTTGTTGTTGGAATATTTTCAGGACCGGGAAAACCAATTAGTCCACAAGTTTTTCTCAAAGATTTTGTATCAGAAGCTGCAAAACTAACCACAAGTGGCGTGAGTATACAAGGAAAAAAGTATTTATTCGAAGTGATAGCTTTTGTCTGTGACACTCCAGCCCGGGCTTTTTTAAAATGTGTTAAATCACACGTAGCTTTTAGTTCTTGTGAACGTTGTGTTGTACGCGGTAAAACCATTAATCATCGGAGAGTATTTGCCAATCCGAATTGTGAACTACGTACCGCTGAATCCTTCAGAAATAGAGACGATCCACAGCATCACCTGGACGGTGATCCTTCTCCGTTACTCGACATTCCAGACTTTGATGTTGTGAAATCAGTTATCATTGATTATATGCATCTACTGTGTGTAGGTGTCATGAAAGCTTTACTTCAGAAATGGAGTTCTGGAAATAGATTGTCAAAGATAGAAAAGCAGAAGCTGGAGATATTACGACAATTATTGATATCCTTACAGAAAGACGTTCCTAGTGAATTTCAGCGAAAGAAACTTGATTTAGATGATTTGGTAAACTGGAAGGCGACGCAATATAGATTCTGTATTCTATACTGCGGTGCTCTATTGTTGGAACAGGTACTGCCGCTGGATAAATACAAGCATTTTATGCTCTTGTTTGCTGTGTGTCGCATATTATGTAGCCGAGAAACAGCAGTATCGCAGGTTGATACTGCAGCAGAGTATTTGAAAAAATTCTTTGTGTTATTGCCAACATTTTATGGCACAGAATCTCAGGTTATGAATTTTCATAATCTTTTGCACATTGCTGATGATGTGAGGCACCTTGGAATGCCTTTAAGTGATTTTTCCACATTTCCATTTGAAAACACTTTGGCAATGTTGAAAAAATTGATCAGAACTCCACGGCTACCCTTATCTCAAATTTGTCGACGCCTATCAGAGATGGAAATGTCATCTGAGGGTCTGGTGCAACCACATGCTTTAATCGCCAAGTGTCAACCACTGATGAACCACGATGAATGTGAGTACGAGGCCACATATAAAGAAATTCATCTCAAGGGTATGCGAATCAATATTTCACATCCCAATAATATCGTTCAGCTACAGAACGGGAGTATTTTTGAAATACAGCAAATTTTTGCATTGAGGCGATATATACAAAGTGCTACAGATCTATCAGTAGAGGGGCATTTGATTGAAATTACTGGCAGTGCATTTGATTATCCCTGTGATTCTCAAGACGTGGGAATTTATAAAATTGGAAATCCTTCAGCAGCAACAGTGCGATTCCTGGCATCTGAAATTAAAAAGAAATGTTTTAAATTATCTGTCGAACAGAGGACGTATTGTTTAACTTTATTACATTAAACGTTTCGAATTTCTTAAAATATTTCGTAAATCGTGACGTATATATTGCATGTCGTGTAGAAAAGGAAACCACGACCCCGTCAAAATCAAGTTTTAATAATACGTAGTCTACACTTACCTTGTTACCAAATATAAAAAGTTTTATCAGTTCTTCTGGCGGTTTCGAATTTCGTTTGAATTGTCACACTGCGCATTCAAACAAGGCTTCTTCTGCGCAACAACAAGCGGCTTTATCCACGCTGCCACGCGGTATCTCGCACGCCTGTTGATGCTGGTCGTCTTCACATTCAAGCCCAAGCCAAAATTAACGTATGTATCGCATTATAATTACAATTTACTATTTGATTTCTTACCAACGCATAAAAAATAAATGCGTAGAAATATCCAGTGAGCTTTGCTTTTCCACGCATGTTTAGAACATAACCTTCGTCCACGTTGCTACGCCGGTCCACTCGCTAGTCTCGCGCACGCCGGCGTCCCTTGATCGAGTATCGTGATTTCCGTGCTGATCTTCCCATACCAGCTAATACCCAAATCAACGTATGTATTACAACATAATTACAATAAACTATTCGACTTCTCACTAATGCATAGAAACTAAATGTGTAAAAATGAATGAATTCGCTAGCCTTATTTTAGTCATGCTCGAAACATAACCTGACTGACATAATTGACTCTCATTGAAAGACTAAAAATGATTGTTTCGTTCGTTTGATTGTAGGCAGCGAAAATATTCTGTTTTCAAACACACCAATATGGCTTTGAAAGAAAATACAACCCATGTAGTGGTAGAATTTTGCGGGGAAATTCGAGACAACCAACAAATGGTTGATATGGTTGTCAGATCATGGGTGTTTTATTCTGCAACGAGTGCAAGATGGATTTGCAAGTATCCTCAAGCAGAAGACTATATACATATGCCAGAGTGGGTTGAGGATCGGTTTCCCCCAAACGAGAATTTTTTAGAATTCGAGATTCGAATCATCAAAGAAGCATGTAAGTCTTTCAAAGAGTGACGTTACCCTAACGCTATTGCTATTCGTCTAACTGGTCGCACAAATGTTTATAGGATTATTAGTATGGCTTGTCGTACGAGGAATTAAGTGTACTTGCTAGTTGGAGATGTAGTATGAATGGCTTCAAGGTTTCAACTTTTAAATAGTCAATCGCTTCTAGCGTCCGTTTTGTTTGTAATAGAATTTGAATACTACATAAATGCAAAACAGAAATCTTCCTGTAGGTAATACCTTTGAGCTCAATCGAAATAATTGTAATTTTTTGATGAGAATGCCGATCTACATGTAGAAATGTTGAATGATATACCCGTTACTCATTCTTGACCCGCCACTCTTATCATTTACTCTCACTCAAATTGAGTCTAAACTTTATTTGTACCATCCATAATTATCCATCCGTTGGTACAATTAGTTCAAATAATTATATGAATATTTGTACTATTCAGAAAAATAGCCATAGCATTATTTCTGCTGTTGTTAAGGGGGGACTCCGCAGGTTCTTTCAAAAAAGTCGGTTTTTTTTGTCCTATAAATGACACAACAACTCCAATAAAAAATGCTTACAGCAATTTTTAGATTATGGTAGTACATGTCTTGAAAAAAAATGTGAACATCCTGCGATGAAAGTGTATGCGCAGGGGACCTTTTGTAGCGAAGCGTCTGCGAAGAGACTGCGGAAGGTATCGTGTGCACATACTTTCATCGCAGGGATCCTTTCGCAGTCTCTCCACAGACACTTCGCTACAAAAGGTCCCCTCCGCATACACTTTCATCGCAGGATGTTCATATTTTTTTTCAAGACACATACTACCATAATCTTAAAATTACTGTAAGGATTTTCTGATTGGACTTTTTGTGTCATTGATAGGACGAAAAAACCTGTGGAGTCCTCCCTTAAAAGTTACCAAAAATATTAAATATTTTTCTGTAGCTTCTTACGAAATTGGTTGGGAATATCTGAAACAATCGTACAAAACGACTGAAATAAAAAGTATTAATGGGGATGTTGAAGATGATCTCAACGATGCAGAAAATCCTCAAATATTTTCGGAAAATGAAGTTTCAAATATTCTGGCAGTAGCTAAAAAAACTGACCATGAAACAACAACCTCTGCTGACGACGGTAATATTCGAGGAAATTATTATATAGACATTTTCAGGCTCATGCTTCGAAACGTAAATTTCCAATATTTTTAAAGGACCCAGTAATCAAAAGTCTGATACAGCCTGCCAACCAGATCAAGCATCAGTTTTACATCAGAGCGATGAGGAAATTGTTTCTTCTCTATCCACAAGCAGTGAAAGTAATATGAATATATGATAATTGATACGCATGATATTAAACTTGTTGAGATACAATTAACAATTCTTCTATCTTGACATTTAGATTCTAATTGATTTTATTCTTTTAGAGTCATCAGACCAGGATAAATCAGAAACCGACGCTAACAATGATAACCAGTCTCTCATAGGTATAAACGTGACATTCTGAAAAGTATTGAGAATATTTTTCATGTATATGACTATATTTTCATCAATGTATGTGTACTTCTGCCTCAGATTCTAGAAGCAACTCTGACAATGACACAGCTACTCCTGGAAGCGGAACATTTTCGGAGGATGAAGTAGTGAATGTGACCCGCAACGACAAACGTACCGGCACAGTGAATAAACCTGATAAAACAGGACGCACAAAATCACCAGCGAGGGCTGAAACCTCTACGGCAAACAAACAAATTCGTTCTCCGACTCCAAAAACATCTTCATCAAGACAGCGTAGTAGAAGTCCTCCGGTTGTTGCTACGCTGAAAGATTTGCAAGATGTAGAGAAGAGGGTTGAAAAGAAAATACAATCCGCCAAGCGTAGTATTCTATATAATATTTCTAAAATATATAGAGTTGTGAAAGCCAATGCTGTCGCTAGAAATGGCCAAGCACTAGACGAGCCGGCACTGCTAGAAAATGGGCTCGGTATGGACTTTCCATTGGAACATCTAGACGATTTCGAAACTCTTGAGGCAAAGCTGCAGGATCCTGACATGAAAACAGCTATGGTATTTATCAGGGTGTTTCAAAAAAACTCGATATTTTTTTTTTCTTGCTCTCCGCCCAAAATATCGTAGAATATGTCCGAACAAATATCCTGTTAAAAGAGGAGCTCACAATTTCAATTTTAAGAGGTCCATCATCGAATCTGAAGTTTTGCCGTTTAAATAACACAGAAAAATGACTTTTTTACTTTATTTATTCTTGCAGCCTAGGAAGAAATTTTTTTTTCATAAAGTCCATGACTATATCTTACAAAGCATTAAATTTGGACAAAAAAATCTCATTGAGCCGAATTTCTATTTTCATTATTTGATTTTTTTCAGAGCTTTAAACTCTTAGAATATTGACTCTTAAACTTTTAGAATATTGACGATACAAAAAATTCGTCTGAAACTTTTTTGTGGTCCATCAGACAAGCTAAAAAATCGCCATTTGACTTTTTCGCCTAACTTCAATAGTTTAACCGAAAAAGGCAAAAAACGTAAAATTTTGAGTTTAAAGCTCTGAAAAAAATCAAATAATGAAAATAGAAATTCGGCTCAATGAGATTTTTTTGTCCAAATTTAATGCTTTGTAAGATATAGTCATGGACTTTAGGAAAAAAAAATTTCTTCCTAGGTTGCAAGAATAAATAAAGTAAAAAAGTCATTTTTCTGTGTTATTTAAACGGCAAAACTTCAGATTCGATGATGGACCTCTTAAAATTGAAATTATGAGCTCCTCTTTTAACAGGATATTTGTTCGGACATATTCTACGATATTTTGGGCGGAGAGCAAGAAAAAAAAAATATCGAGTTTTTTTGAAACACCCTAGTATTTATACAAGTCAGATTTTATATACCCAAGTTTTTCCAGACTCAACTAGTTCTCCTCAGATTTTTGTATTGATTTATGCCTTTGATTTTTTTCTTTGAATATTAGAAACTCTATTTGAGTGAAATCAAAACTTGATCAAATCTTTGGTTCTCTTTCTCAGAAAACGTATATGTCACTATTCTCTTGTGGGAGCACGCCGCAAGAAGACATCGCTAATATTCTGCCTGAAATAATAAAGAAAAGTATCCAACTACTTCACAGCGGGTCGGGGAAAGTCCAAAAAGGGAGAGCGAAACTAAACTTTAGTGCTACAGTGACTTATTCTTGCATGGAGGGTAAACTCATCCTGCAATATAATACAACACGTACCTATGATCATAAACTAAGTAGATATAGATTGAAGCTGTCAGCACCAAGTGGACGTTGTTATGACTATGATTGTAATACATGAAGAAGTTCCTCGCTGTACAGATTGAAATAAATTTTGTTACACTTTCAGAAATCCTGATAAGAAAATATGCCACTAAAGTTAATCCAAAACAAATTCGAAGCTACACTGGTACATGGTTGGCTCGAGCAGGGGATCGTGAGGGCGGTAAAGCTGAAAGAGATGTGAAGGCTGTAGCTGAAAGGGCTAAGAGGGCAGCTGCGGAAACGGCTGCGAAGGAAGCTAAGGCTGCGGAGGCAGCTAAAGCTGCGGTGGCAGCTAAAGCTGCGGAGGCAGCTAAAGCTGCGGTGGCAGCTAAAGCTGCGGTGGCAGCTAAAGCTGCGGAGGCAGCTAAAGCTGCGGAGGCAGCTAAGGCTGCGAAGGCAACTAAGGCTGCGAAGGCAGCTAAGACTCCGAAAGCAGCTAAAGCTGCGAGGGATACAAAAGCTGCGAAGACTGTAGCTGAATAATTATAGACTTCGAACTGTTTATCTCTTTGTATACTGTGAATTCTTTTATCTCTACAACGCGATTCTTTAATTTTCTGCTATCTCGTTTCGCTATTTCCGCTAACGTAGAATGATACGTGATTGTTTTGATGGTTTCCGTTAGCGAGTTACCGGAGAAGTGAAGAATCAGTGTAACGGGTATGTATACCACCATTGAAGAAAAAAAAATTTAAGTTTTTTTAGTCATTTTTTTAAATAGATTAGAGCTATTGTTTTATGTTAGTGATACACCAAGTACAACATGATCACCAAAGAAACTAAATGTGGTGTTTTAATGAATAAGTAAAAAGTCAATTTCCCGGGTTGAGCTTTATTAGTTTTTGTTCTTATATTCATAAATTTATACTGTTTTATGTTTTTAGTTTTATTTTGAGATGATTGCAAATTACAATTTTATGATATAATTGTATTAATATATCTGTGATAAATCAGGAAGTACAGCCAAAGAAACGGAAGTAAAGTCAAACTTCGTGGTGTTTAGTGAAAAGTAAATTTTCCAAGTTGAACTTGATTAGCTTTTATTGTATGCTCACATATGCGTATATTAATAGTGTTTTAAGCTTACGTAACATAAGATTAATAATTAATGTAAAAACTTTAAAGATTATCAAAGGTACTTCAGTAGTTCATATTGAGTTGAGTGTGACTGGTACAGCCCTTTTGAAAAAGAATTATAAAATCTTATAAAAAAAAAAATTTATGAGAAAACGATGCGTATTTGTCACTAAAATTGCTTATAAATTCTGGTAGCCGTTCACTTAAACTCAGCCGATAGATTATCATGAAAACTCATCAGAAACGGTGAGTTAATATTTGGAGCGATGTTTCTCTGTCAGAATCTATGACATACACTTGCAATTACCCACCTTCTATGAGTTTGAGGAAGATGTTCAATTATCAGATTATATAAGTAATTGCAACAAAAGCACATACTACGTAAGTCACGAGAGACTGTAAGTATTTGCCTATATGGACATCAACTCATGGTCACAATTTTACCTATGATTTCCGAAGAGTTATCCACTCATTGGTACAGTATCTACATTTTATGTGGATTCCGTTATTGGATCTCTATCAGATTCTATTAGATAAACTTCGACAAAAGAACGGATTTCAATAGTGAATCTTCATCAGATTGTATGAGTTACTTCGACAAAAGCACGGATTTTGACGGTAAACCTGAATAAGATTGTATGAGTTACTTCGACAAGAGAACAGATTTCAATAGTGAATCTTCATCAGATTGTATGAGTTACTTCGACAAAAGCACGGATTTTGACGGTAAACCTGAATAAGATTGTATGAGTTACTTCGACAAGAGAACAGATTTCAATAGTGAATCTTTATCAGATTGTATGAGTTACTTCGAAAAAAGCACGGATTTTGACGGTAAACCTGAATCAGATTGTATGAGTTACTTCGACAAGAGAACAGATTTCAATAGTGAATCTTCATCAGATTGTATGAGTTACTTCGACAAAAGCACGGATTTTGACGGTAAACCTGAATAAGATTGTATGAGTTACTTCGACAAGAGAACAGATTTCAATAGTGAATCTTTATCAGATTGTATGAGTTACTTCGAAAAAAGCACGGATTTTGACGGTAAACCTGAATCAGATTGTATGAGTTACTTCGACAAGAGAACGGATTTCAATAGTGAATCTTCATCAGATTGTATGAGTTACTTCAACAAAAGCACGGATTTTGACGGTAAACCTGAATAAGATTGTATGAGTTACTTCGACAAGAGAACAGATTTCAATAGTGAATCTTCATCAGATTGTATGAGTTACTTCAACAAAAGCACGGATTTTGACGGTAAACCTGAATAAGATTGTATGAGTTACTTCGACAAGAGAACAGATTTCAATAGTGAATCTTCATCAGATTGTATGAGTTACTTCAACAAAAGCACGGATTTTGACGGTAAACCTGAATAAGATTGTATGAGTTACTTCGACAAGAGAACAGATTTCAATAGTGAATCTTCATCAGATTGTATGAGTTACTTCAACAAAAGCACGGATTTTGACGGTAAACCTGAATAAGATTGTATGAGTTACTTCGACAAAAGCACGGATTTTGACGGTAAACCTGAATAAGATTGTATGAGTTACTTCGACAAGAGAACAGATTTCAATAGTGAATCTTCATCAGATTGTATGAGTTACTTCGACAGAAGCACGGATTTTGACGGTAAACCTGAATAAGATTGTATGAGTTATTGCAACAAAAACACCCACACTAGCATTAACTCATGGTTACAATTTTGTAGATGATTCTTCATGAGTTACTTCTCTATTGGTAGAGTCTCTGCATTCAACGTAGATTTCAATATTAGATCTATGAGACCGGTTGAGGTAATACCCAATCAATCCTTAAATGTATAAATAACAAGTGACATTCACGAGAGTAAAATTTAATTTTATGAGGCTTTTCTGATTGATGTAGGTGTCAGCACCTATGAAAAATGTACAATCATTAACAGGTTGTTCTATGAGTTGTCTGTTGGATATGTGGAACTGGTTTTTATCATAATTTGTGACAAGTTTCATAAAACTTGACCGTTATGGTCAAATCATTCATGTCCGATATACCGATGTAGAATTTCTGTCGTCAGATCCAATAAGATATATTATCATCAGCTAGCTAAAATGAAATTTTATGCTTAGCGTCAATCACACTGCTCTCAGTAATTCATACGAAAGTGACGTGTGTAAGTACGAGGGTGACCAAGATTATTTTAGAAAATGTTAAGAAATTTATCCATAGTTTCGCTTGCTTTGTTTATTTTTGTACACGTGTGAGTTATGTTTTTTTTTCCGCGTAATGTGACTTTTTTTCATGTACTATGTATTATATACTATATACTATATACTATGTACTATATACTATGTACTATATACTATGAACTATATACTATGTCCTATATACTATGACTCTTCTTTATCACTATTGGCATCACTTTCCTCACTCTTGCTACTATTTCCACTTCCCTCACTCTCGCTACTGCTTTCACTTTCCTCATTGCCACCACTATCTTTTCCCTCCTCTTGCTCTTTGTCTTCGCCATTATCGGATGACCTAGGTCTGGGATTTGATGTGGTTTTGTTCTATAATAGACACATTAACAAGATTATAAATATTTGGCTGGGTGAAAAATGATGAATGTATGTAATAGTATGACTAACGGAGGGTACGGGGGTTCATTGATCTGAAAATTTTCGAATCTTAATCAAAAATACATTATGAGGCTTCATTGAGGATAAATTATGCAATTTTTCATTTTATTTCATATATATTTCGGTTTCTTGAACGCGACTTCTTGTCAGGTAGTTGCAATTGGATACAAAAATCAGTGTCGAATATAGTTATTTCCCTTTGGGAAAGTATTTATAGGATAATTGAATACTTACAAGTTCTTTTTCTCGACGACGCTGTTCTGCTCTTGCGTCCGATATTCTGCTTCGTACATACATAGAGCATTTCTCTACTTCCTTCTTAACTACGTCTGCATGTATTTGTTTGGATGTGAGGTAAAACTCAAAAATATCTGAAATATACGTTCAAGATATAACTTGAGTAAAATGGCATCGAAGGAACTTGATGAAAGTTGATCTCCATGATCAATTCTGAGCTATCGAAGAGGCAAGGGAGATAATGGAATTGATAGACGTCGGTTATCAGAATTGTTTCAATTGTTTCACAAGTTTAAATTGTTTTTGAAAATGTTTTTTGCAAAGGAAAAGGCCAATTCTCATCCCTAACATCTACCAAAATACGAGTTGGAATTGTTAGCCTGTGAGTGCCATCCCTCATAACGAATTCAAGAATATGATACTCTAAAATTAATGAGATATCATGACTACATCGACGATGCCTTCTCAGTTGGAAAAAAGTATATCGGAAGACTGAAACCTCTGATTTCAAGCACACGAAGCCCTAATTCATCTTCATAAACCGCATATATGCCTACCTTTGATTGCCCGCATTTTTGTTGGATCCAATGCCGGTTTTTGCTCACCAACTTTGACCCTATTCGACGTTGCACCCGTAACACTGTGACTTAATAATTCTTCCTCTGTGAATTGGGTCATTAGCATTTTTTTGACAAACATTCCGTTGGTTTTAGACTTGAAAATCGCCGTATCATAAATTTTTTTGGGTATGTATATCCCTTGGCCAAGATGAATCTGAATTAAATATACATAAGAAGGAGAATCATTCATGGGATTTGTTCTAGTCTATCAATGCAAAGAACACAAATGGATTTATACCGTATTATCACCGAATCGGACGAAACCCGGTTCAGGATAACCCACTTTTTGCTCCAAGATTCGGGAATTGATGTCAGATGGAATTTCTGAAAATTTCAACATTTCGAAGTGGATTTCATTTCATAATGCATGATGAAACAATAAAAATACATCTAATTGGTAGCATATATGATACAGTTAAAACATCTTACGTCGATGTTCGTTCCAATTATCCAAGATTGTTTTGAGCGCCCTAATCACTTCCGTGTGTCGTTCCTCTTCTTTTCTTTCGAACTCATCCATTCGACGTACCAGACGATCTATACTTTCCTTCATGGCTTTTGTAGAGGAGGTATGGTGTCGTTCTTTCGTCTTCTTTTTCGATGATTTGTTTTTAAGTCTTAACATTTTACAAAACAAATATAGTAATTACAGATCAACATAATAAAATGTTAACCTTTTGGAAACCATTACCTTTGACTTGAATGAAATAGAAAATCGTCCAAAAAATTTGAGACCGTGCAGAGTATACGTCAAAATAGCTACTCACTTTTTCTTGGACGATTCTTTCTTGCTGTTGTTTTGTTGCATCTTTTCAGGTGCAACAGATTTTGCAGCACTCGTTGCTGTTGCCTCGTTGACGCTAGGTTGTACAGCTCCTATTGAGGTCGATGGTATCACCAAAGACTTGTCTGTGTCGGGATTATGATTCATATGTCCAAGTGAAGAGGTCACTGGATTCATTGTGGGATTGACGCTTGAATCTTTGGTAGGAGATTTTTCAGTTGTCCCAGTAAATTGTCCATGTATTGGATCATCTGCTGATGTAACTGGATCATGCTCGCCTGTTGCCACAATCGGTTCCTGTGCAATGGTCTCGTCAATCTACAAGAAATCTGTGGTTTACTAAAATGTGTCACTTCACATGGGTAATCAAAACGATGCAACCGATACTACAACTTACTTTGTTTATAATTAAATTAACCTTTTCTTCTTTCGCTATCAGCGGTTTCATCTTTTTCTGAAATCATAATTTACATCACTACTTGCAAATCAGTTGAAATGATTTAGATATTTTAGACTATATATTAGGGTAGCAATATTTTTTCGCCTCCATTTATTTTTTCGAGCTCACATGAAAATTTGTTACTTTGCTCTATTTTGAGAGCCCTCTCCAAACTTCAGCTAAATTAAAAATTTCGTTGAGGTCGCTCAAGAATTTTGGAAATGTCAAAATTCAACGAAATCGACTTTTTTTAAATTTATATTCTGCATTTTCTTACTAATTCAATCTTACCTTGGAGGATTGTAGAGGAACATACTGAAATTTCTAGTCAAAATATCAATATTCAAAGGTCGCTCAAGACCATTGAAGTTTTATTCGAATTTTATGGATTAATTCTTGAGCGATGTTCAAGTATTATTGTTTTTCCTTGAAATTTCATTATAATCCTCCACAATCCACCTAGAAAAGATTGAATTAGTGAGCAAGTGAAGAATACATAAAAAAAATCGATTTCATTGAATTTTGACAATTTCAAAATTCTTGAGCAACCTCTACGAAATTTTTAAATTTAGCTAAAATTTGGAGAGGACTCTTAGAATGGATCAAACTCACAAATTTTTATGTGAGCTCCAAAAAATAAAAAAAGGCGAAAAACTATTGCTACCGTACTGTATATACAGATAATATCGACAGACACTTCATTCTTCATCCAAAAACGATACAATAAAAGGCATCTTACGCAAGCCAGTCATTTTATCAAACTATTTCGCAACTTCACGTATAATTTTTTGTTGGCAAGCAATCATTATGACTTTTGGCTGAAGAAAAATATAATCACGAATTGATTGATGATATTCAAGTCTATCAAACTCAAGTATTTTGTACTATACATTTGAAGATAATTCATATGTATAGCAACAAAAATTTATTTGTAATCTTTTTTTTTTTTCTTCATTATAAGACCTAATTCACCGTCTTGGATTCACGCAAAAATTTCACGAGATACGTACGTTTTCTTTCCCTTTGTTTTTGGATTTCGTTAAACCTTTGCCATCATTTGATTTACGCTGCAAAAAATACAATTCAGTGAAGCAAACATATCTAGTTACACGTAAAAATGTTGTCCATTACTCTATTGAAAATTAAAGATCTGTATATTTTTCACCTTTATCGAAGATTTTGCCTGATTCTCGATGGCATCCAATTTATTCATATCCATCGGCTTCTGATATAAAAATATTATGCTATAGTACACAGCAGATAAGTTTCTATATTTTTGTTTCGAATTCTGTTACCGTACTATTATTGCCTGTCCAACTGAGGATTCACTTTGTTCGAGTTCATCAGGGTTTTTATCATCCTCATTCTTGTCTGCCATGATATCCTTCTCAAAACGCTCCTGTGAAACCCAGATAAGAATAGAATGGTACATTACGATACGACTGCGGTAAAACTTTTTCTGACGAGTGTGAGGTTGCAGCACGAGCCAAAGGCGAGTATTGCAATCACACGAGATCAGAAGAAGTTTTTCCGTCGAGTATTGTACAAAATTTTACCTCAATAGGTGTGAAAATGGGGGTTTTATGCACGCGAAGCGTGCGTACAACGTCCATTATCACACTGAGTGAAGTGAATGTATTTTTCGATGCATGAAGATTTTTTGTTCCAAGTTTCACTGGCAAAAAGTATGAATTTGGGGCGAAAAATAAATCAAACACGAGTTAGAGTGGTAAAAACTTAGTAAAATACAGAATTTCGGACGAATATTGTTTGTGGTTAATGCTTGTAAAAATTAGCATGGGAACTTTCTCAGCCATTATGTTTCTAGAAAATAAGTTCATTTCTTTGTAGGCTTTTTTTTCTTTCACACAGAATCCGAAACGACGATGATGATTTCTTCAAACATCAAAGATATTGCTTGGTCACATTTTAGGGGTATTATAGAATTCGAAAAAATTGGTAATATGTATATAAAAAAACGTCAATTATTTAATGATAAGTAATGTTTTACTCAATATTTGATGACTGATCGCTAAGCAATTTCAAGGGGTGAAGGCAGTAAAACAAAGTATAAACGAGTCAATGATGTAAAAGATAATATAATAATATATATGGGAAGTTCCATATGACATGTACAATTGGTTGTCCACACCCGTTTCGATTTGTCTCAAACTTAGTCAAGTTGAGTAATGGGTTGAAAAAAAAATTCCTTCAAATAATGAAAATTCTACCTTGCACAAGTCGCGAGTAACACCGAATCACAAATTTTGAATTATTTTTTTCAAATCGCTGTAGCGCCCAAACTACATGTCCGCGCCTGAAGGTCAAGTGGGTCCAAAGTTTTGTGATTTGATGTACTTTTCATGGTGCCACGGGACAAAGTCGATTTTCAGTTTTAGGTATAAAAAACGCGAAAAACGCGATATTGATCTCGTTCCCCAAACTTTTTTTGGGGTCCAACTTTCATCAGAAAATGCGGCTGTTTTTCCCGCAAATTTCCATGTAAAGAAAAGTCACGGGACTCAACTTTTTGAAGAGATGTGAGGCATACAAAAAGTATGCCTGTTAAAATATGAGCTCTTAATATTAATATTAAGAGTGGGCGCATCGCACTTTTCGATTTTCCATAAGAATAACATGGGATAAATTATTTTTGCTTCTTCTGATTTTTATAACTAGCAAATGATACGTCACACAAAGAATCTTACAGACATATTTTTGTTGGGAAATGAAAAATGAAAAATAAAAAAAAATAAAAAACCAAAAATTGAAAAAATTAAAATTAAAATCAATCAAAATAAATTAAACTTTGACCTTGAATAACTTTTGAACGAATGGACTTATTAGAAAATGACTCGGAACTTTTTTGTAGAGCGTTCAATTCGCTACGGAAATATGTCTGTAGATTCTCTGTATGACATATCATTTGCTACTTTTAAAAATCAGAAGAAGCAAAAATGATTTATCCCATGTTATTCTTATGGAAAATTGAAAAGTGCGATGCGCCCACTCTTAATATTAAGAGCTCATATTTTAACAAGCATACTTTTTAACCTGAATGAAACTTTTGAGCCTATTAGTGAAAGGAAAAAACAAATTTTATGTTTTATTTTAAACACCCTAATATATCGCGTGACTAATGGAAAAAGGGCCTAAGCGACGGTGCGATTTCAATGGCAGAAGGGCGTATACTTTTTTTTTCGTTGCCAGTCGATAGGAAATCGTTTGAAATGAAAAAAGCAGCTTTTTTTCCAGCTTAAAATATAAAGGCAGAATGGCGTAACCACCTCTAATACGCCCTTCTGCCAGTAACCATTTTTCGGGCTAATACCAAAAGGGCGTATTCGCCAAAATTGACTTTTGACAAGAAGCGGACTATTTCTGGTGGATAGGCCCTTTTGGCATTACCTTCATGAAAAAAATCATTCCGACTAATGCCAGAAGGGCGTTTCCAAACTTCTCGATGGGCGAAATTGAAGATGAGACCGAGAAGCGTAATGTGTATTTTTGTTCAAATTCTCGAAAGTGAAAGAACGCCACTGAATCAATTTTTAACTTTATATGTCATGTATGGAGGGTAGAGGTAAGGAGGACCAACTCTTATGGAGCATCAGCGGCCAAAGTGTCCGTAAAAGTGCATTAAATAATAGTTCCAGAAGTACCCAGAATGGCGTTCGTAAGCAATCAGGGTAACCCTGGGTAACCAATCGCAAGACCTGACCTTGGCGATCACCAATGAAAATTCGGTTCTTAAGTTACAGCAGCGCCGCCTAATTAACTCGATTTCACGGACACTTTCTATACACGGAGTTGGTCATCCTTACCTTTACCCTCCATAATGTCATACTACAAGCTTATTTTTTGATGTAACATATATGACGATTTTTTTTTTTAACTTCACACTTTCTCGCGTCGACACGTGAAAGAAGATTCAGAATACACTAAATGGTTGCAGTGATATGGACTTTTGAAATTTTGGTGATTAGACAGTTTCAAGTTCCACAACTTGAATAATTTTTAGAATTTTGAAGAATTCCTCAGCCAAAAATTGTTTTCCTACCGAACCTACATATTCACCAAATGTCGATAGAATCGCTCACTATGAGGGACATGTGTGGTACAGTTGACGTGGAACCGCCCGCTATGTAATCATAATACACACACTCACCTGATAATGCATTAATTGATGCTTATAATGTTTGGAAAAAAACAAACATAAGCTTGTGTTCCTAAATCCACATGTATAACTTTCATCTCAAAGTTCTCGATGTTTGTTATCACAATGTTTTCCTCGGATCGGTCGGAAACTTTGTGGATGTGATCCAACTGAACTTTGCCAAAGGAGCAAGGATGAGTTTTTACGTGGTGTCCGTAGATGTAGCATTTGTCCCCGACAGCAACGAGATGGTGTACATGAATGATTTTTTCGGAACGCAATAAAATATGTGTGTCATCGGTTTTGTCAGCACGGGAATATTCTTTGCTGTGAATTACCGTGCCTCGATAAAGACATTTATTAAAAATTTTAATCGTTATATTCTCATTATTCAAGTGCTGTTTCATTTCATTTTCGATATTTTTAAGTACACGGCCTTTACCAACAAGTACAAGCTCCTCTGACAGCTGTAAACAATTTCGAAGCCGTTCGCGTTCGAACAATTTTCTGCAATAACTTTTACAAACACTAGATTCTGTTGAAATGTCAATTTGTGAAAGAAACATAGTTTTCTTTAGCCATTTTTTAGCAATTTGGTGACCTACGCCTCTAGGCCCGTTGACATTTTTTTTGTGATAGAATATGCCATTTTCAAATGGAAATGCTGATGTAGCCCATAGTGGACCACTTCTTTGTACAGAATCAGTCAGGTGCAGTAGAGAATGTAAATTGAAAGTGAGAGCTGTTTCTCCGAACGTGAGTTGGCAGTCTCCTACAAATTTCAATAAATCATATTCTGATCTTCGTATATCCTCGCTGGTTATTTTTCGTTTTAACAATGTATGAATGCTCCGGACGAAAAGTGCGTAGCTTTCCAAAAAACTTGCTTCCACAATTCCATCGAAACATATGATACTCCAATACAATAACCACGATTCGAGTTCAGATGCTTTCCATTTACTGATATCTGTGACTGGTCTAGGGAGTCTGTAAATTTCATGCGGCGGCCTTATCTTACTCAAACGCTCGTTTATCTTCATACGATCACAGGTGTTCATATAACAGAATGACCCATAAGTAACCAATAAGAACCACAATTGTCGGACAACTCCTAATAAAACACAGTGCATGTAATCGATGGGAAATCCCCAGACAATGTCAAACAACGGTTGTAATTTATCGATAAATGGCGTAGATCCTTTAACACCCATGATTGTCAATTGGTGACTCTTTTTTTTTGAAGATTCCTTCAGTTTTTCTACTTCAGCAAGATTTTTAATGTGCTTCTCGTGAGTTCTGAGTTCAGGCTCATTTTCGGTAATTGGATATCGCATCGCATGCCCTGAATATTTTCCAGAGTCATAACACCAACTACATCCAAAATAGCCATTAAACTGAATGCGATTTTGACATACGGGTCGTGCTACAGAATCGACACAGCAACAAAACAGTGTAAACTTCAAGTTGACTATTTTTCCAGTAGAGTGATGTAATATGTTAACACCTTCATCGGTCAAATTTACAATTTGACTGCACAACTCTGTATTGTATAGGTTCATCAAGTCTGGTTTCGGTTCTTTATTTGTCAGAAATACACCGCCAAGAATCATATGCTTGAAGCGAACTTCGAGTGGTAGTTCGTTGATGTATAGTTGTTGAGGCCAAAAACTTCGCGTGGAACTTTTGAATATCGGTGCACCATCGGTATTAAAATTTAATGTCAATATTTCTGGATGATTACTTCTCAACTTTTTATAAAGTGTAGAATCTTGAATGTCGCAAATATCGGTATTCAATTCTTCACTAGCTGTGTCCGTTATATGTTGAAATAAGCTTATCTGAATCTTTGGATCATCTAATAACATTTGTAATTGGTACCGGATATCGGCGCTTATAAAAGAATTCGTACTATTAGAAGAAAGGTTGTAAACCTGTTTACATAGTGCACATGTTATTTTCTCTGCTTGCGTACTCTTTTCCAAACTTTGTGTCTTTAAAATTATCTGACAACTTTCACAAAAAAAGTGCAACGTAAGTTTATCAGCTGGTATACCGAAAGCTTGTGATCGCAAGTAGTAGCTACTTTCCCAATCATCGAACTCCGGGCCAGCCAAAATTTTAATCAGATCAACTAAATGATTTTGATCATGTCTAGATAAATTTTTGGCCATCGAAAAGGACTCAATCATCAGTAGAACATCAGAGACTGTAAGTTTAGCCTCTGGAAACATAAGCCGATCTCCTAGCATCTTACTTGTATCAAAACCTATTTTCTCAGAAGTCGTTTCATTGGCGATGTCGGAGTCATAATCGCTACAGTACGAAGATTCACTGCGTTTCGCATCATCATCATCATCATCATCAAGATAATTATAATTATCTACGTCATGATCATTCACGTCATAATTGGTGTTCTGTTCAGTTGTTGAATCGATCTTGTAACAATCGGTACGAGCATCATCAAAATATTCCGACATTGTAATTTCAGAGATGTTTTCGATTTCGGTCGTTGGCTTCGTAATAGTATTATTTGTAGGTGAATCACTAGCTTCCGCATTATTATAAGTCTTCGAACTTCCGGGCAACGACGTGTGGCATTGAAATCCATCATCAATTGTAGATGGGACTTTAATATCATCTAAAAAATGGTTTACTACAAATTCACATGAAATGAATACACTTAAGGGGGAATATACACCTGTACCCGGATTCTGTAACTCGTTATCGAGAATTATCGTTGTCGTTAGCTAATACAACAACATCAGTGACCAATAAGGTTTAAGAAAAGACAAATCTACCCAATAGAAAACAAGACAAAACAAGCCGATCCGATCGTTTCGTTAACGAAAAATTACAGAATCCGGGTACTGGCATGGTCCAAAAAATCGATTGTTCAATTTTTACATTTTCTTCAAGTTCGAAAATTAAAAAAATTCAAAATGATGACAAGCTTCGGGTCGCACAGGTAGGTGTGAGTTGAAAAAATGTCATGACTTATCCATGGAAATATTTTCAAACGCGTTTTTCTTGAAACAACGTATTTCAAACTGGTCCCCAAAATATCTCCAAAACCACCGAACCGATTGGTTTGAAATTTATTGTGGTTATTGTATACATCTAGTACTTGTCATAGGATTTTTGTTCTGATCCTTTTTTTTTTTTAAAGTTTTATACAAAACTTGAAGGGTTTCGAGGGGGAAAGATAATGCTGATATGTGTTAACTTGTGGGCTTCGCCAATTCCGAGATTTCGCAAGTAACTTCGGATTATAGATAGGGAACACATGTTTTGGTTGGGGGCAAGATCAAAGACTAATTCAAATACGGAAGCAAAAAAAATTAGAAAAAAATTGGAAAAAAAATTTCGCCAAAAAAATTTTTTTTGCTTCCGTATTTGAATTAGTCTTTGATCTTGCCCCCAACCAAAACATGTGTTCCCTATCTAAAATCCGAAGTTACTTGCGAAATCCCGGAATTGGCGAAGTCCACAAGTCAACACACATCAGCATTATCTTTCCCCCTCGAAACCCTTCAAGTTTTGTCGAAAACTTTTGCTTTTATAACTGTTAGTTTTGGGGATATTCGCCTACTTCAATTAAAATCGACCACCCTGTATATCGGGACTCAATCCTTTTTTAACCGACCTGATTCTTTTTTTTCAATAGTTGCATATAATTTCTTCCACCGATAAGCTGTTCGTGTGCTAACAGCTTCTTCTTTACATGATGGATTCAACAAACGATTATAAAGTTTCTTCTTATGCTCCATTGCAATATGAAAGTATTATCTGAAATACACAGTTTATATAATTAACGCGAAATACTGGCCTCGGAATCATAAGTGTATAATTGTTATGCTTAAATTCATTATGATCGAAATCCCGAAAATCGGATACCCGAATACCATTACCCGTATGAAAAAACCATATATGGCTAAAATATATGGCACAATATATGGTAATTGTATTTTGATATATGGAATCATATATGGCAGAATATATGGAATCATATACAAATATTCGGCCAATAAATTATATGGAATCATATATGGCAACAATATATGGCAGAATATATGGTAATTGTATTTCAATATATGGAATCATATATGGCAACAATATATGGCAGAATATATGGTAATTGTATTTCAATATATGGAATCATATATGGCAACAATATATGGCAGAATATATGGCAGAATATATGGTAGAATATATGGCAGAATATATGGCAACAATATATGGAATCATATATGGCAGAATATATGGTAGAATATATGGCAGAATATATGGCAACAATATATGGAATCATATATGGCAGAATATATGGCAGAATATATGGAATCATATATGGCAGAATATATGGCAGAATATATGGCGGAATGTATGGCGGAATATATAATAATTTTGTAAAATATGGTATTCATTTCAATAAAAAATTTGAAGACGGTTAAAAGTTTATTCACGAATATTGTTGAATGTAAATTTGTTGATTTTAATATTTTAAAATATTTATTCACATATGTAATCAGTGACATCGATAATATTTACAATATTTACTTAACAGGTTGTCGAAACAGATCTTAGAAAATATTGATGATTCAAGCATATACATATAAAATAGTTCATTACATGTGTAAAAATTACATTTTTTTGCATTCTTTTTTTTCGTTCATTTCAACTACTCACACAGAATACGTTCAACATTTTATATATCATTTGTAAAAATTTTAATATTTTAAATTATTTATTCACATATGTAATCAGTGACATCGACAATATTCACAATATTCACAATATTTACTTAACAGGTTGTCGAAACAGATCTTAGAAAATATTGATGATTCAAGCATACATAAAATAGTGTATTACATGTGTAAAAATTACATTTTTTTGCATTCTTTTTTTTCGTTTATTTCAACTACTCACACAGAATACGTTTAACATTTTATATATAGGGTAAAGGGCCCAGTTATTGATCTTTCAACGGCATCCACCATCACTTTGATCTTCATTTTTTTTTTTTACTCCGATCTTATTGTGGATTTGATTTTAATTTTTCTTGTTGAATAAAACGTCGATTAACGTAGTGACGTTTCGGCTAGCGAACGGCTGGCCATTCTTAGACTGTAAAAACAAGCGAGTCTTGGGAACGTGTGGTTATAAATAAGTCATATAATAGGATAATCAATTAAGAATAAGATTACAGAAGAATTAAGAGCTTAAAAAGTAAATTAACATGCGGCTCTGAACTAGGTTAGGTTTGCACGTGGCGCAAGGTAACCGAAAGTATTCGAAAAGAATTCTTTTGAAGATGAAAGAATATACGAAATCCAAAAGAAATATACTAACCAGTTGAAAAACAATAACTTATATAATAGGATAATCAATCAAGAATCAGATTACAGAAGAATTAATTAGCGACTGAGCTTATAAAAAGTAAATTAACATGCGGCTCTGAACTAGGTTAGGTTTGCACGTGGCGCAAGGTAACCGAAAGTATTCGAGAAGAATTCTTTTGAAGATGAAAGAATATACAAAATGCAAAAGAAATATAGTAACCAGTTAAAAGACATATTATCAGTGATTGCATAATGTAAGAGCAAAAGAGTTATTAATTACCTGAACGGACATTCCTCAACGCATGAGATGTTATACGTGCGACGCGACGACGGGAAGTGATTCAAAAATTAGAAGAACAAAGATGGTAGACCAAGCAATGCTAATGACATGTTCTAAATAGTCAGATGAAGTGTATAGTCTGGACGTTCATGCGCTACGCTAGAGTCAAAAGAGTACTAACTGTTAACGAAATTCATTCGGGACTTAAGCAAAATTAAAAAATATATCAATAATCATACAACGATTTATAATGCTTAAATATCTATCCCAAATATTTTTTAGTCATTTATTATAAAATAACAGTAAATATAAATAAGCTATTAATTTGACTTTACTTATCTATTCTGCCATATATTGTTGCCATATATTCTGCCATATATTCTACCATATATTCTGCCATATATTCTGCCATATATTGTTGCCATATATGATTCCATATATTGAAATACAATCACCATATATTGTGCCATATATTCTGCCATATATGATTCCATATATTGTTGCCATATATTCTGCCATATATTCTACCATATATTCTGCCATATATTCTGCCATATATTGTTGCCATATATGATTCCATATATTGAAATACAATCACCATATATTGTGCCATATATTCTGCCATATATGATTCCATATATTGTTGCCATATATTCTGCCATATATTCTACCATATATTCTGCCATATATTCTGCCATATATTGTTGCCATATATGATTCCATATATTGAAATACAATCACCATATATTCTGCCATATATTCTGCCATATATTCTGCCATATATTGTTGCCATATATGATTCCATATATTTTGACAATATATTTATACATATACATAATTTCGGCCATAATATAACACCACCTATTACCATATATTGTGCCATATATTTTAGCCATATATGGTTTTTCCATACGGGTGCTGCCGAACAGTCATCAATCCTAATTTAAACATTCCAAAAGACCATAATTAATAATTCCGAAGTGCCTTTTCACAATTCATGAAAATATGCGAAGCACATTTATACCTAAAAAACCTCCTTCCGAATTTGAAAATAGTGATGTAGCGAAATGAGTCAATCCACGTCAAGCGGGACGGATTTGGCCAAAAATGTTCGTCGATATTTCGGATTCTTTTGTAAATTTTTGTACACACTCTCTGAGTAAAAAAAATATACGTATAACATTTTTTTTTTTTCACTCGAAAGGCTTAGAAGCTACAAGGGGTTGGATTTTCGGAAAAACCACCAAAAATCGAAATCGCACTCTCCTTTGAACGTTAATATCTCCGGTTCCCTTAGTATACAAAAGTCAGCAATAATTAATTATAAAGCTCTTTAATTATACTTTCGCGCTATCGATTTTAAATACATGAAATAAACAATTTTCCATTTGTTATAAACCATTGTATTTTTTAAACGCGATTTTCGAGATGAATGCCCCCTTCGAATATTCTGAAAAAAATACAAGCGTGTTTCTTCATTCATTCTTTACGAAATCTGTGAATTTAAAAAGGGGACTCCGATGAAAACTATATTTTCGTAACACGTGCACCGAAAGTGGGTTTTATTTTTGTCCTCATTGGAGAGCGGAAAATAAGTCTCTTTGAGTCAGGATCCAATTCGTTAATTTTTTCGGTCCCAGGACAAAAATGCTGGTCAGAAATGAAAATATTCGTCCTCTGATTCTGAACGTCGCCAAGATGCGGCGATGCGTTTTGGTCGGTTTTAGTCGATCGGCTATCCAGTCAGAATATATACTATATATGTATATATCGGTGGTTTAATTGAATCCTGATTCGAAGACTTATTTTCCGCTTTTAAATGCGGGCAAACCCCGCTTTCCGTGCACTTTTTACGAAAACTATGGTATGCAGCACGGACAGATCGACAGTAATTATTGACTCGGGTGAAGCTGGTCAAAAATCACTGTCGTTCGGTCCTTGCAGCATAATATACTATTAAAAAGTGATTGATCCGTGGCAGAAGTCGCGCGTGGAAGTGTACGCGGGAGCACTATATACCCGATAGTTGTATACTTGTTCGCTTCACATGCGAAGAATACAGAGTGGCATATGTGTTCAAATTCATCAAATCTATCAATACATGAAATTATTTTTTTCATTTCATGCTGTTATACTCGACTCGAAACAACGAGAATATGAATAGAGGCACACAATTGATCGAGTACAGGATTTATTCACATTTTCAAAAAGTGTCCTTCGATGTGATCTTTTTTTTCTTGTGATTTCGTTTTTCTATTTGAACAAATTTTATTAAAAAAATCTGCTAAAAATTCAGCGTACTTTTGAAAGATGGAACGACCTTATGGAAAATTACGAACCAAATCCATTAAGGAGTCGAGGGTCAGACTCAGGTCGAGTCGGCGTGAAATGCCCCATATACACGTCCACAGGTCCTAATGAAATAGACGTATCTTGGCGGGCCGTTTAGAATAGACATATCTCAAAGATGCTACAGTAAGTGTATACAAAAACAACGCTCTATTACTATCGGCCTATAGAGTCTGTGAGATACGACTCTTCTAAACGACTCGCCGAGATACGTCTGTTTCATTATGACCCGTCGATATCGGAGCATTTCGGAAAAATCTGCTGTGACATGATAACTTTGTCAAAAGAGCAAGCAAAGCGCCGAACAACGTGAAGTCATTTTGGGATTGATAATATGAATGGTCCATTTATGAAAACTCCCATTGTGGATGAGCTTAAAACTTTGACGTTGAAGTTCGTAACGTTAATGCAACAAAATATTCGCCAAAAATTCTCAAATTCAAGGCTCGAACGTTTCAAATGGGTAAAAAATGATGCATAATTCCTCAAATTGTGTGAAACATGTTTATCTTGCATATTGTATAATTCTAACAACATTTGAATCACGAAATATTGCATTTCTTCAACGAATATTCTGTTACGTTAACGTTACGAACTTCAACCTCATTAAAAATTTACCCGGTGAAAATGCATTTGTATTTGTATTTGTGTTATCTTACCTTATTCTTTTTCGACAACCGTTGCATCAGGATATTTTTTAAACCACCTGCGGCTGATTCTTTTGGTGACCTTTTCACATTTGCAGTATCGTCCTCTGAAACTTCCGACAATATGGCAGACGGAGGAATCCTGATACGACCGCTGTTTTCAATCTTTGCGGACAAAGCTTCCTTTGACTCTGAAACACCCGACCTTATAATGTGTAGGACTATGTTAACAATGTCACTTTACCTTGCATCTGTAATAATCGACAAAACATCAAACTGCACGGAAAAATTGAATTAAAGAATTGCTGAAATATAACTATAGATTCAATATCTGTTGCTCTAAAAATTGACTGACAGAATTAGTACACTATGATAGAAGGATTTGTTGTTAATTCATGAGATTTATTCATATTTAACAAATGATTTATCAACTTATATACTTAATGAATATTTGTTAACTGTTAATAAATATTTGTTGTGCACAAAGCTGATTTGTTGAATGTTATAAAATATTTATATGTGTTTAAAAAATCAAAAAGTGTTCCCAAATGAATGTATTTATTAACCCCTTCACTGGTAAAGGATTTGAGAGTGAAGTGGACATTTCTGGTTGACAATTTTTTTTTTTTTTTTAGTACTGAAATTGTAAGAAATTTTGTATACAACGCATTTTTTTCGACATGGCGGGCTCACCAGTCGAGGGGTTAACAGTCAAGAAATTCTTCTATCAGTGTATGGTGAATAGGGGAACGTGAGGCAGAACGGGCACCAAAACAAAAAAAAAATAATGTGGTCGGAAATGATTTTTTATGAAATATGGCGACGTATTTTGGATCAATAATGATGAAAAGTAAAAAATGAAATGGAAAAAATTCTTAAGTTTTTTTATTTTGTCATTATTGATCCAAAATACGTCGCCATATTTCATGAAAAATCATTTCCGACCACATTATTTTTTTTTGTTTTGGTGCCCGTTCTGCCCCACGTTCCCCTACTTTCCATAACTTTCCGTGAAAAAAAAAAAAAATGGAAAAACTGCAATGACACATAACTATTTGTTTTTTTTTTACAGAATTATAATTATAATTCAATCTGTCAGATTCGATGGAGCGTTAACTGGATTGGAAAATCTCTTGTTTTTGTATATATAGTTACATGAAAAATTACCGCGGTGAAATCACATGTGAAATTACCAGTGAAATTACCACACGCGAAATTATCAAAATCATCAGTTAAATATCGTGTAGGCTATATGCAAACTAACGTCGAATGGTGCAATTTTATTGGCTGAAATTTGGATGAGAAAAATAATCGGTCTGATAAAATCCCCGTTACCGGGGGTTTTATCAGATTGAAACAGGCCACATGACTGTGAATATACTGTACTCTGGTTAGCCACGATCGTAATGGAGGAAATAATCTCATATTTTCTATATTCCGATTATACTCATACTATCTCATCAATATGAAATAGAATGTAAATGCTTACAGATTATGATATATTTTCTATGAGTATTTCCTCATACAAAATAATCTCATATGACGCTCATATGTGCTCATAAATTCACTTAATGACCAAATTTTGTACTGCTCAGTGTGAAATCTTGTTCACTCATAATTTCTCACAGAAATTGGATCCTAATTTTATCAGAATTTATAAGCCATTTCCCACACTTGTATACTACGTTACGCAAAATTCCGACAAATTGCATCAACTGTTCGGGAAATCACCGGCGTCAATCGGTGCAGAATGAGGATAATAACACATCCAACAAACAACTATTTTCTTGAATAATACGATGGAGTGACAATAACGTGATGAATCGTAAACGAGAAACAATAAAGTTCATAAAGTTGATTTCATTGTTACGAATATAGTTTGATATGCAACTGCTGAGTTGGAACCCACCGGAACGGAAAAGAACGGGAGAGAACGGAACAGAAGTGATCGGAAGCGTGTGGAGTCGGTGGAAGCAATCAGAAGTTTTCAATCGTACGCGTCAGGGGCGATCGATATTCATTTAGTCATTTTAGCAGTCAGTTTTATAAAATATACGATAAATGACTAAATGAATATCGTTCGCCCCTGACGCGTACGATTGAAAACGTCTGATTGCTTCCACGGACTTCCACACGCTTTCGATCACTTCTGTTCCGTTCTCTTCCGTTCCGGTAGACTCCGGTTGGTCTGAACAGAAGAGAAGTTGAAACAAAGTGTGAATGATGACCAGGTTCTGAAAATTTTAGGTATGAATCATTTAAAACTTACCGTCTGTGAAAACTACTATTCCTCGTTGCGACGTGGAATCAATATCAATGTTGAAAACTTTCCGGGGGTTATCTGCTTTATATTTTTGTATGGCACTGATCTGGACTATTGCGAACGTCCCACTTTTTAAAATTTTCACGTACGCGTACATTTATTAATGAGATTTACCGAACGTTCTTGCGAAGTACCCTCCACGATAGTCGGCTAAGAACTAACTCTCCAGCTTACTTCGGCTGCGCACTTAAGGATGCGCACTGCTGAACGGACTGTGATTGGGCCTTAACAGAGGAGTGTCATTCAACTCTGTGAGAACTTATAAGAAAATTGTATTTCTGCTACACGTGTCCGTAAAGTACATGCTTTAGGGACTGTTCTGAGTCCGTAAAGTTCAATTTTACGGACCCAGAATAGTCCGGCGTAAAAACTTCATTTTTTTGGATGATGATATTTCGAAATTCGAGGTTCGTAGGGGAAAAGTGTACACTACAAAAATAGTTGGTCTTTGTCTAAACTATATGAAGAAATTTTCATAAATTTCTTGGTGTGGTGGAACAGAGGGTTATGTACAAAATGAAGGGAAAATCTCGTTTTTCAAAAAATGAAAAAATTTCTTCCATTGTTCATATTTTCGTACAAAATTCTGTCGTGAAAGCCGAAATGTTTCGACATTGCCCAAGATGGTTCAAGTCTTTGTTCAGAAGTTATAACCGTTGGCATTGGAGGAAAAAATAATAAAAAATTAGGTTCAACCTCCACATGCATCTCGGCGTAATACCACCAAAAAAGCACGTTTGGTGAGAAAAATATTTTGCCAAGTACAATAGTGTTGTATATTCATACTAGATGAGAATTTATCGGACGATACTGTTGTATATTCTTCACAAAATTAGTTCAGTAGCCAAAACAGTTACTTCTACAAAATTCATTCCTCGTATAAATAGGATTGAGATCAGGCACTATGACCAAGTACATGAGATGAATTCGAACTGAATTTGGAAAGACGAAAATTGACATGAAACTTTTCGAAATTATTTTTTCAAATAAATGAAAACTTAGGAGGTAATGTGAATATTTAGCTAATTATTTTTTAACAGTTTTATTCATACTAATTTCTATCAGTACTTAATACTACAACTAAGTATGAATAAAACTAATTATTTTGTTGAATACTTCTGCGGCGGCTGCGATACAATGATAATCGCGCGACATCTAAAGCTTGCCGCCTTGTGCCGAGTCACTGACAGACCGAATAACTATGCAGCACAAAACGGTACACACAGAAAAATGAGTTTCTTGAAATTATTCAATCTAAATAAATTTTATTTAATCTGAATAAATTTTATTTGTATATGAACCTAATAAGAACCTATATTTGATTCATATACAAATAAAATTTATTTAGATTGAATAAAATTTATTTGGATTAAATAATTTCAAGAAACCCATTTCTCTGGGTGTATAATCAAGTATATCTAATTGACTGCAAGTGATTAGATGACTTTCCGTAGAAAAAGTGATTTATTTTCATCAAGATGTACACGAGGGCGGAGTGAAAAATTCCTTTTTTCCAAATCCCTATCTCCTTGGCACTTAAAAATTACATCCAATAGGCACCTATTAAGGTGCTTCCCTACCCAATTCCAACAGACCTGAAAATTTGGGAAAAAAGGTGTTATTAAACGGAATATCTCTGCCTGGGCACCGAAATCAATGAAACAAACTTCGTCGCGCAATTCTATGTACGATTTTGAACATGTACGGCCAAAAAAATGTTTTTTTTACGCGAAAATAGAGAAGATATCCATGTAAAACGGATTTGAAAACGTTTTACATGGATATCTTCTCTATTTTCAAAAAAAAAAAACATTTTTTTGGCCGTACGTGTTCGAAATCGTATATAGAATTGCGCGACGAAGCTTGTTTCATTGATTTCGATGCCCAGGCAGAGATATTCCGTTTAATAACACCTTTTTTCCCAAATTTTCAGGTCTGTTGGAATTGGGTAGGGAAGCACCTTAAGATGCGGTCTCAAGAAAAAAATGCTTTGGTGTGGGTTTTCAGGATCTTAAGACGTAATTTCTGAGTGCTAAGGAGATGGCGATTTGAAAAAAGGGATTTTTTCACTCCGCCCTATTGTACACTCAATTCAAGTGCACTCAGTTCATAACTTTTTCTTTCGAGAATAATTAATGTTGTTGTCTGATTCAGTTTAATGTAGGAATCGCTGTTTATTATTGATTCAAGATTTCTTCATGAGCATTTTCAAATTATTCAAATAATGAATTGAAATCGTTCAACTCGTAGACCAGGCATGCCACTTTTTTTTCACTCTACGGAGTGTGTGGGGTCTATTTGACCTCCACGTTTTTCCTCAGAGTCAAATGCTCTTCGATATGGAATAGAATGGTGTGTATCAAAGTCAATTTCCCAAAACTGAAATTGGTGAAAAAATGTTTTAAATACACCCGAAAACGCCGTCTGCTATTTCGGAAGAGTATTTTCAAGTGGGAGTAGGGTCCGTATGGCCCCCACATTAGTTAATAAGTACAAGTGGACGTTACATATGTTTTACAGCCTGAAATGAAAGGAACGGAAAAGCCTTATAGAATCTCATATTACTTGTAAATAAGGAACTTGATAATTTTCTATGAGTTCACAATGATTCGTCACAGTTTATGTGTTAATCAGAGTCGTACAGTTTTATGATTTAGAACTACTGTGCACATATTGTTTGCGATAAAAAAAAAATACAAAGATCAGTCTGTGATTATAATTTACAAACAGTAATCGTTGGTGTCGTAATGATTGATGCACGCAGGAGAGATTTATTATTTATTTAATAATCTTACCGTCATTCGTAGAGATCGCAATTTGTAGAGATTATTTGTAGTATTAAACATGAGTTGCATCTGTAATTGCTGGAAACCTTATGAGTCTTGAGAAAACCTTATGAAAAATCATATCCCTTGTTGTCGAGTGATGCACTATAAGTTTTGAGAGTGGATTTGGCAAGACTCGGAAAATCCTTATAAAAAATCATATCCCTTGTTATCGAGTGATACACTATGAGTTTTAAGAGTGGATAAGTCAGATGGTGAAAAATCTTATAAAAGTTCATACCCTTTATTGCTGCAAAAATATTAAGTGTTAAGTAGAATGTCTATAAGTTTCGAATGGATTATTAAAATTGAGGAATACCTTATAAATGCTCTTACCAATGGTATGAGAAAAGAATGTGTATCTGTCACTGCAAATCCTTTCTCGTCATCATATACTTATGCGATATAGGTTTGTCGGAATTTGCTCTTACAACCTCACAGGAATTACACAATATTTCGTAGTGGGATTTGTGGTATAGAATACTCATAAAAACTGGTAAACTTAAATATGTCATAGAAAATGGAAGAACCTATCTCATCTCATCAATTGGTTATTTCATAATTTTCGTACAATTTCTGATTGGAAACATATCAGTATGTACTGATAAAATAATGTATAGGATTTTTTTCATTACATAATCTCATTGACTTTCGTTTTTATTTTGATCATCAAATCGCATCGAAGTTTTGTTATCATCCTTCCTTATAAATATATTGCAAGTATTATCTTATAAACTTTCGGAATTATACAAAACTCACAATTTCTTATACACTGCCGTATGAGAAAAATTTCGCGTCGCTCATAAACTTTGGTCAATTTATATATTCTCATAAAAATAAAGTTAGATTTTTATGAGAATGTATCATTTCTTTTCAACAGGGAGATGTATCTTCTCGTTTTGTATGTTTCTAGTTTTATTTTCAGACTGATTCGAGTCATTATTTTTAATAAACAGTAAGTCGGTATTTGTGATAAACCCGGAAGTAAAATATAATCACCAAAAAATATAAAGGTGAAATAAAATATGATAATATCAACATTTGATAATAAAAATGTTTAAATCCACATGCCACATCTTTTTATTATGATTCGATCCTTTCACGAATGGTTCAGGTTTGGGTCAGGTGTTGCCTAATCAATTGGACCATGAATGTCCCAGTCGTTAAAATCAAAAGCTGGTATGCCTATTTCTCCAGATCTGGGGCGAATATTGGCAAATCGACTGGCTAACAGTTGTGCCACTTGTTTTGCCGTGCATCGCCAGTTCGCTGGTGAACGTTTTGGATTTTGTATAAATCGTACATTGGCCCATGCGCTTCCCAAGTATTGGGACAATAATGGATGTACAACTAAACAAATTCGGGCCGGGGATTGGCAGAACCAACGCCCCATTATCGGCCTTATGTTATCATTTCAACTATGACCCATGCTTGGTTGTATTGCCTATGCCAACGCTTGACGAGATTTGGGCCAGACACAGGCGATGGCTGGGCCGATGGTACATGCACACATGGGTAGATATATATATTTGAATCATATATTTTCACATATATTATTAATATTTTCATTTATATAATATTCATATATAACATATATAAATGTTTAAAATACATCATTTTCATATTGTGTTTTTATATGTGTTATATATATTTTTTACGAATCTAGGAAAAAAAAGACTTGGAAAAAAAAGACCCGGAAAAAAAAGACTGGAAAAAAAAGACTTGGAAAAAAAAGACACGGAAAAAAAAGACCCGGAAAAAAAAGACTCGGAAAAAAAAGACCCGGAACTAAAAGACTCAAAATCAAATTATTGGTAAATTTCATTTTTTATTATTTTCGACAATCATCGCTCAATTGCCATGGATTTTAATCGTTGTAGTATACATGGGGTATCACATTATACAATATAATTCGGAGGTAAGTGTGTTTACATTTATGGTGAGATTCGTATAGATGTCATTGTTCAGGTTTGTTTTCGTTTTGATCGGTACTCATTGAGGCATTGTGGTGATAAAGGCCTCGGAATTATTCAGTTAGTCAAGTACATCGAAGGTGTACTAACCTGTTCTAACCTATTCTAACCTGTTCCAACCTATTCTAACCTTTCGGGAGCCACAGCCACCTTCTGAGTATTTCGCATGTGTGTGTGTGCGTAGGATTAGTGGGGTGGCCTAACCTATTCTAACCTGTTCTATCCTATTCTAACCTGTTCTAACCTATTCTAACCTTTCGGGAGCCACAGCCACCTTCTAAGTATTTCGCATATGTGTGTGTGCGTAGGATTAGTGGGGTGGCCTAACCTATTCTAACCTGTTCTAACCTATTCTAACCTTTTGGGAGCCACAGCCACCTTCAGAGTATTTCGCATCTGTGTGTGTGTATGTAGGATTAGTGGGGTGGTCTAACCTATTCTAACCTGTTCTAACCTATTCTAACCTTTAGGGAGCCACAGCCACCGGGTGGGTGGCTCGCCTCAGGTCACGCCGCTTCGCGTCGTGACCTGGGCTCACGATGAAGGAAAATCATCCCTCCCGCCCGGAGACCACCTAGCGGGCGGATTCTCGGGCGGGATTCAAAAAAGGCCTAACCTATTCTAACCTGTTCTCACCTATTTTTTAGCGGCAATTTAGCGATGATTGTCGAAAATAATAAATAATGAAATTTAACAATAATTTGATTTTGAGTCTTTTAGTTCCGGGTCTTTTTTTTCCGAGTCTTTTTTTTCCGGGTCTTTTTTTTCCGTGTCTTTTTTTTCCAAGTCTTTTTTTTCCAGTCTTTTTTTTCCGGGTCTTTTTTTTCCAAGTCTTTTTTTTCCGCCAACCATTTTTTACATCGGCTTTATATCAGATATATCTCATATATTATGATATATTTCCTCGCATATAAATTAATATATATTTTTCCATGGGGGTATAAATGGTACGAACTCTTTCCGGATATGATTTTTGAACTGCAACCACTTAGTTTCTTCTGTAGGAAGCTCTATTGCACAGTCATTCAATTTGGTGCAATCGACGCTGTGATTACTTAACCGTATCTCACTATAAAACACATGTAAACACCTATCACATATGAATTTTCTACCATTGTGTTTTGATATCTGTTTGGAAATCAATCGAGAGAGATGCTTGATCCAACAAAAGTGTGATTTGCCTTCACTGTTTTGGATCATGAGCAAATTAATGTGTGTCACTTTTTTATCATCAGTTAAATGTAATGGTTGGATTTCGATGTCTTTGTTATGACGTTTCGTATTAATAATAAAAACATTTACGGACATTCCATTCATTTTCTCAAACTTTGGTATTTGTTTGATTGTCATTGGGAATGAAATTCCAGTCAAATTTAATATTGTAGAAAAATGTGGATAAGAACTTGGTCGACTTGGATGACTCGCTGCGGGATGTAAAGCTGATACGATTGCCCAGGCGAAGCATGCATCGTCCCGCGAACAAACATTTATCACTGCTCTCCGAACTTTAATCGCACGAGGCAATTCAACGAAACTCGATCCAATCAGAGGTTCACATTTATTCACATTGACTTCTAAATTAATCAGTCTACTCAGTACCCAGCCACTATCCCGCTCCTGAAATTCCTCCATCTGGGTTATTATCGGTGTGACAATATGATTAGAATACCATTCTTCCAGATTTGTTGTTATGAGCAGCTGTTTATTCGCCGTGTTGAAACATTTTGTATCAGTTTTCTCTTTCAACAGAAATTCTCCGTTAAGCGCTGTATTCACTTTGATACAGGTGTGCTTCCGTAGTGCATTTTTGATCCGAATAAGTATCAAATATTTAGCATCTTCTAAAAATTGTTTTGGATCTATGTGTTGTATATTGATCACTAATCCGGTGCGAATTCTTCCTTTGAATGCTGATTCAGAATCCTGCCAACATATTCGACTGCTTCGTAGTCGCGGTGTGACGTTTCCAATTCCTTGACCCGTCCTGACCCGTTGCTGCACTAAAACTTTAATACTCTTCAATCGACCAATTCTTGACTCCAAACTATGTTTGAGACCACATGATAAATTTGATTTTCTTAATGCCTTTTTTAACAAACGTATAGTCACGTCGTAATTGTGAATCCACCTCTCAATCTTTTCAGGACTCCTCAAACTCGTGATAAGTCGAAACATCTCGGTCAATTTATTTTCCATCTCAATCGATAAATCTAATATCGCACTCATTTTTAGAATACTGGCTTCAGCGTTTGTTTCTGAATGCGGCTGTATCCGACGAATAGTCGTGTATTTATCCCGAATGATTTTTCTGTAAAGCAGCTAAACAGGTTTTCACGCTGTAAAATCCTCTCAACCTCGAGCGATGTGCACAGAAATTTGCGTAAAAAAATCTCATGATTGATTGGCAGAATTGATTATTACATAAAAATCGGACATAAGAGATATTAACCGGTAGAAATTAACGTATGTCCACCGTAAAAAAATCTGATAATCGGCTGTAACATTGATATTCTGCAGGAGATTTTCACATTGATAAGCTAAATGGGAACTCGTTAAGTAAGGTAGCGTGTATGTGTACCGCAAAAATTCTGATATCGGCTGTCACATTAATTGATAAGCTAAATGAGAACTCTTAAGATAACGTCACTCACCAGATACTGGACTGTAGATAACCTGCCGGATTGCCCTCCGTGGAAATTTGCGTAAAAAAATCTGATGATTTAATTGTAACACGAAATTATGACATAAAAATTGAACATAAAGGCGCGGCTCAGAACTTTCTAGAATAAGGTAAAGCCGGAGTCATGACTCAGGCTACCCGAACAGAGTGGTTCTTGGCTCTCATGGTTCTTGGCTCTCATAGCTACACTACTTGAGTGAATACTACCTAACATAGCACTCGGTAACATCTAAGATATAACCTTCTGCTTTTTTTCACACGCATGCGCAGACAGCATTGCTATTTTGATTTCGCGATTCATATATATGGAGTAATTAAATACTATTTCGTATAATTATTATAAAAATTAAAATAATCATCGCAGACTTTTATACATTAATTTTTTCGGTAAATTTAAGTTTAAGGATTATTTTCCTCCATTCTTTCGAACTTTTGAACTCATAAACTTAGTGTCGCGTATTGTAAAAAAAAATTCCACTTGAAAAAATGCAAAGCTTTTCGCAATAAAATGTATAATTTAAATATTTATATATTCAAGATTACTTTTGATTAATTACCTTTATTTTAGGAAACATATCGAAAACAGTCAAATAAGAGATATTCAGAGGGATATTTATTTCGTTTTGGCCATTAGAATATGAAATATATGCACGAAAAACGTAGTCGACAGTGATTTAAAAATTTAACAATTGTAAGAAATTTTTACCACCGACAAATTTTTTAAACTTATTTTTATATAAATTTAAAAATGATTTCAAAACTACCATCAAACAACTGCAATTAGGTATATTTATCTGAAAAAGACGAGTACAGTACGAAATAATTTTGGAAAATTATAGTTTTTGAACAAGAAGTTAAAAAGCTCCTGTCTCAGAATGAATCAGCAATTTATTAAGTAACTTACACGATAAAGTGATTGAAAGAAGTGATTTACAAGAAATATTTTCACGCCAAATTTAAATAATAACTTTATTTTTGTAACGTAAAGAATAATTATCATATTTGGCATAATAATAATAACATAAATATTAATGAGGTTGAAGTTCGTAACGTTAATGCAACAAAATATTCACCAAAAAGTTATTAAATTTAAGGCTCGAACGTTTTAAATGGATCAAGAACGGTGCATAATTCCTCAAATTGTGTGAAACATGTTTATTTCGCGTATTTTACAATTCTAACAACATTTGAATCACGAAATATTGCATTTATTCAACGAATATTCTGTTACGTTAACGTTACGAACTTCAACCTCATAAATATTAATGAAAATAACAATATGAACAGTATCATTAAAAAATAACAATCAAATTTTTTTTATACCCATCGTTTTGGAATATACTTTTTTTTATTTCCACCTTCACTAATATGAGAAGTAGAACATACTGTTACGTCCTAGGCTGAAAGCCGAATATTTAACCTATAGGTACAACAGTTACCGTAGTTATTATCATAAGTATGAAAATACCGACGTGCAATTACCATCAGAGTTATAATAATACTCTATTGATGTAATTCCATTTATAATTTTTTCCTTTAATTCTTTTATATTATTTTACTCATAGATATAAGTCAATACTTTTGAAAGAAACAATCTTAACCATAATATAGACAAATTCATCTCATTCTCTCACGAAACGAATACGCTTAGAAACACTTGAAACAATATAAACAGGAAAGCCTAAACTTTAAGTAAACTTTCGAACTCTGGAAAATATCCTTATTGAGGAAACATAAATATTCAGATCCTTCAGATTTTTATGACCGAAAGCGGAAAAGTCTAAAGACAAAGATAGCTCTGTTTAAATGAGGATAGAACATAGACGCTCGCAGCATCCCTTCGCAGCGTCTCGACGCTTGGGTCCCTGACCCAATCGCCTCGCGCTATTACTCTTCTAGCCAACCATATTTTTTCCCGCTTTTGTTTTAATGAGTTTTTTACCAATAGAAAAAACCTCGCCTTCCCGCGAGTTTTCCAGGACCTCCCCTTCGCGTACCCGCGAGGAGAGATCTTTTCCATTCCATATTAGTCAGTTAGTCACGAAATCTCAAAGAATACAGATCGAACTCATAGAATCTTATAACTTAGAATTATTCATTCAAAGTGTTTGGTGATACAGTTAATAATAAGTGAATTACTACATAAATAATAGAAACCTAAAAACTAAAGTTAATCATCACCTGTGTGAAGGTTAACAACCAAATTGTTAAGCAGATAGTGAAATAAGATTGTTAAATAAATATTGTTATAATTTAAAGTGAAATCTTCAAACGTTTATTTCACCCACGCATAGTGGTGGCTGATAAAACCCATTACCTCAACAGATACGAGCTCAACGACGTCCCGAAGAACTAGTTTTCTAAGACTCGGTAAGAAATATAGAAATCTACCAATTTTAAATCAGAACCTCACAAGAATAAACTAGTGATTCGTTTCTTCTAAATAACATTTAACTCAGGACGTAACAGCTCTATCTATAATAAATTTGGTGGCAGCGTCGGAATATCAGTCTGAAATAAATTAAAAGCTAATCAAAGAAATAAAAACATCTAAATAAAAAATCTGCTAACAAGTGTGAAAATTTTTTTTTACATTGGTAATTCACTAACTGTAAAAATCATCAAATTATCGTGACTAAACATCATCGATCTAAACATCAACATCAAGAATTTCATCGCTAAAGAACTTCAAATCAAACATCGATCAACATTGATTTCACCGTCGGATAACGTCGCAGCGCAGAACTTCAAGATCTACCCTAGTAGCATGGTGAAATCGCAAGCAAGCTTGAAAGCCTAACTGATGCAGGCTACATAATAAGAAAACCGTGTAGATTTGCGCAAGAATACGTTTGAACTGACATCTGTTGAAAATCTGATCCAATTCTTGCGTTTAGGATCTTGCAAGATCCATCCGCAGAACCATAATGGTCTGCTTCCGCTTATTTCTGTGGATCTTGCACCCGAAAGATTTTCAAGCACCTATACGCAGGAATTGCAAATAGCTTGTTCAATGTCGTCCCTAGTTATTTGTGCAAGACTCACGGCAGACTTGCGCAAGCCGTCTTGCGATTCCCCCCGCCCCTCTCAGCCGTGTATACCTATAGCTATTTCTGTGGCTATTTCCCAGTGTTATTGGTATACAAACCGTCGGTAATGAGTCTTTGAATGAAATTAGGAAATATACTTACCGGCAGTCGGTATATTTTTACTGCGAGACGGAGCCTACCAAATGGAATAATGAAACAGTTGGGAGACTAGGAATATATTGGAAGTTGTAGTGATATTGACTTGATGTTTATTAAAATATGATGTTGAAAATGTTTTTATTATTTTGAGTGAATAACGATACATTTCTCGTTTGTAAGTATAAAATTTACTTTCATTTTAATTTATTACTTAAGTAAATAGAGATAAATTACTCTTTTATAAATATGAAACTGGGATTCTTTCAGCATTATCCTACGGTTATTGGGTCGAGATTACGGACGATAATAATGAATAAATACGTTTATTGAGACGGTCAGAATTCACAAGAAAAAAACAATTATCGAATACATTTCTTTGAGAGTATTGATCTCACAAATTCATACAGAACGGATGGTCTTGGTATATCCTACTGCAACGATCGCTTTGCCTGTCCTTCTTCTGACGTATCGCGATTTTCACACTGAAATAAAAAGAACACAAAACAACAGCCGACACGGACCCAGTATTCAGTGGTAAAATTTGATAACAAAATTGACTTTTAACTTTTTTGCAGCGCTGCGCCCTACTATTGCCCTGTGTAAGTTCGCCTGTTGAGCTATTGTTTGGATAAATGATTAAACGCATGAATAAATTCAATAAACATGTCTTATTATTATTAGGAATGTTTCAATCATTAACGGATGAACGGACCGAGTTCGGATCAAACATATGAAAACAATTATAATGACGATAGAAGTTGAAATGAATAAATAGCATTTATTTTAATACGGTCTCATACACATCGATCTTTCAAATATGATAGCTTTGATTAACGATGCTTTATAATCATTGATCCGTAGTGAAACTTGAAGAAAAAAAAAAAAAAAAAACAGACAAAAAAATGAAAAAAAAAATAATAAAATCAACAACAAAAAAACTAATAAAAAACAAAGAACGAGCCGGCAGCCGAATAATTTTTTATGCTGAAAGAGACTATGAAAAAAAAAAAAAATTGCCGCAGAAAATAGTCAGACTGGAGACTCATTGCAGCGAAAAGATAAGATCGAAATTGCTGTAGAAACATGGGAATCGTCATAATTTCGGTAATATTCAAATAAGCTGCGTCGATGAGCTGAAATTGAAGAATAAGCGTTATCTCATTTAGTTATGATGGAGCAATGGAAACATGTAGTATCGCTGATCGTCTCTTGAATGATTTTTGAAAACCGGCATTTTGTAGCACTTTTGCTTGACTGCATGAAGAGGAATAATCGACAGATTTGGCGATAAATCTGAGCATATGCAAATATCAAACAGACTATAGGGTATTCCGCAATTGAATGGATCCTCTTCGCTGTTGTAACGACGCACTACCAGATGATAGCTGTCGTCGTAACGAACAATATTCTCGATATCACAAAACGAACTATCATATAATAAACAAGAATTATCTTTCTGTCCAGTAGTGAAAACAAATTTATTTGTTTTGATTTTGGAATATTGAATATATTCACGGGTATTATTCAATGGGAGTGGGCCATTTGTATGCTCTCCAAACACACGGAGTGCATCAGAATTCTTTCTCACCACGCTCGCGAAGTTTTTAATTTTCCTTTCGTAAAATCGTTTAGCATATTGCTGAAGCGGACGATTGTTACTTCTTACGTATTTGCGAATTATGCGCATATTGTTTTCGTAGGGAAAAGCAGAAAATTCATCTAACGGACCGAATCGCCTCACGTCTTCTACAAGATGTAATAAACCATGTACATTGAAACTCAAAAATGACTGGCCATATATAACTTCCGCTTTACTAACGAACAATTTTAAGGCATGTTCTGCAAATGTCAAAAGATATTCCGAAGGTGACTGAGAAGCAAGAATGCGTACGGACAAATGCAATAGTAAAAAATGTGAATAAGCGTCTTCGGATAGTACATCTGCGAAAATATTAGGCCCTGCATACAGGAGGATATGCCGGAGTTGCGTAGCTTTATATTGCTTGTACCGATTCAGAGAACAAGGTCGTCGTGCGAATTCTTGCGGACACCAGTCATTTAATCCTTCTAACCGAGAAGATAATATCTGTATTTCCCTATCGGATAATTTTACATTCACATTGAACTTGCCATGGAGTAACGCCTCTAATATTTTTTTCATAACACCTATACATACGAGGTGCATATACTCGAAAGGAACATTGGACACTTGATTAATACCCAAGTCAAGCAAGGGGGTTCTTCCATCTTTATGATGATCTTCATCAATACGTCTAGCATACTCATCATCCGTGCGCTGAGTGTTATTAACGCCAGGGAAAGTCATACGGTTATTGTGATAAACACCGGTTATCTTACACTTCGAACAAGGATTGGTAGACATATGCCCAAAATGATTCAATATAAAAGCTCTAGCGGGTGCATCAGCAATAAAATTACGTAAAATAATAGAATATTTTTTGTTGTCAAACTCGATTCCCCCTACTTCTCTAATTTTGTTAATATCTGTTATTACATAGCGGAATAGGTCGTTACTATTTTTTGGCTTCGCCGGGCCATAGTACAATCCAACCACTACTGGAAAACTATCTGTCAAATTGACAACTTTCATTTGCAAAGGCCAATATTGATGTGATTGTTCGTTATCAGCTGCAGCACCATCAGTGCTTACATCGATCATAAGTGAAGTGGGAATTTCATTATAACGGCATAATATTTCGCTAAGAGCATCAGAAATACCAATATGTACATATTCACCCGGTTCCATGTGGACAACATTCACCTTCTCCTTTGGAGTACTTAATAAAGTTCGAACATCTGTCGGCAAATTTTTGAAGCAACAGTGAGAACGGAGAATTTTCAAAATTGCATTACCTTGCACAGCGTTGATATTATGCTCGGTGATTAACTCGGCCAAACTCGATTTTAAACGCTTACTGTCATCTACACAACTATTGAGATCACGATCTGCATCGGAGGAACGCTCTCTTACAGTATGAGATAATGTTTTTACATTTTCACAAGCCGCGTCTGCAGTTGCAGTACAAACGGGGGCTTCCACGACAATTTGTTCAACATCAAAACCTCGAGTGAACTCTGCGGTAAATTGATCTACATTTACGTATTGAGTGGGCTGTACGCTAAATTGTTCCACATCGAGACCTTGAGAGGACTCTACTTTGATTTGTGTAGTAAAATTAGAACGCGAAAAAGATGAACTTCTACGTAACCTGTCTATTTCTTTAATACGCGAAAATTGTTGTCGTTTCGTTAAATCTGCATAGCTTTTTCGATTAATCCTCTTCATTACTTTTTGGCGAATATGTTTCAAATAACGGAAAAATTATTTTCTAAATGTATGTAATCGCGATGAGAGAATAAATTTCTGAATCAAAAAGTTTTCGCCAGTGACCGAATATATTCAAGTACTACTCACCATTTACCCTCAATGACTCATCGAAAAATTATGAAATCGCATCAATCAGATTTGAAGGTTTGTCGTCTCGCCGTCCTGAAATACAAATTTACGTTGGAATACTTAAAATACAAATTAAATAGACATGCAGTTTATTCCTTCATTTTCGATTGATCCAATATTTGAGACTGAAATCTAGAGTGCAACTTAATTTATCAGTTAGATTTAGACGCGATTATATTCTTAAGAGCATGTCCTAGTCCTACCTTCACCGGCTTTAAAAAAAAGTAGAACATCGAAAAAACTCCGAAACGATGGTTAAAAATGATATATAATGGATTTATTCGATGATTAGGGACGAATAGGTTCGATCCAGTACCCGAGATCCGTTGAAATCAAGAAAAATTAATTTTTTATATTCGTCAAGTGCGTCCGTGTCACCTATTTTGGTTAATATCAAAGTCTACGCGTCATAAACGCAAAAACCGGCAACGTACCCCTAGTCTACATGCAATAACGAACATTTGTGTCTAAAAATTTTGTTGCTTCACGCAACAATGGGGCGATTAAACCGAAAGTAGAGCGGTAGTCAAGATGTAAATAGTGTAAAATTGTCGATTTCTGACAGCTGATCGTAAGACATGAGATTTTAATATAATTATTATATTTTCAATATTATTTATATTATAATATATATTTTCAATATAATAATTATATTATAATCTCATGTCTTACGATCAGCTGTCAGAAATCGACAATTTTACACTATTTACATCTTGACTACCGCTCTACTTTCGGTTCAATCGCCCCATTGTTGCGCGAAGCTACAAGATTTTTAGACACAAATGTTCGTCATTGCATGTAGACTAGGGGTACGTTGCCGCTTTTTGCGTTTTTAACGTTTAGACTTTGATATTAACCAAAATAGGTGACACGGACGCACTTGACAAACATAAAAAATTAATTTTTCTCGATTTCAACAAATCTCGGGTGCTGGATCGAACCTATTCGTCCCTAATTATCGAATAAATCCATTATATATCATTTTTAACCATCGTTTCGGAGTTTCTTCGATGTTTTGCTTTTTTTTTAAAACCGGTAAAGGTAGGACTAGGAAATGCTCTTAAACGAAAAGACTATTTATATGAAAAACGTATACAAAGTATAACGATGCCAATATTTATTCCGAAATTTCTTCGTTAGGAAATTTTATGATGACAACCATTTCCATCGACCTTTGTAGATCCATTATTTAGCCGAACAATTTATTGCCAAAGAAAATAACAAAATAGTCATATGAAAATGAAAATGAGGGCGCCTACAGATTATAATCGTTTGATTTGCGTGTGGATTTAGTTGGTTTAATAGCTTAGTATCGGAGTAGTTATTATTTCACGACTGAAACTCATAGTTGAGTGAAATCACGTCAAGTGACCCCCCATTTTCCACTGAATCATGGAATTCAAGTTCATATATTTTTATCAAAAGTAGTCATTACCAACGATCGTAAGTTAATTTTTAAAATATGAATTTTCGGGATTTCAAATTAAAAAGTTAATTAAGTAAAAACCGTGAGAGATACCTTGATGAAATGTTCGGAACTTATTGTGTAATATTTATATTTTGATGAAAAATTGTAAAATAAAGTTGATTTGTTCACCATCATATTTTTAATTAACTTTTGAATAAATAAATGAGAATTTGACTGACTTCTCCATCAGATAATGAAGTTTTCTTTCTAGTTATATGCGTCATATATTTGAATTCAATATTCCGCAAGAAAGTTTCACTGCCCGTGATTAGTTTAAAACTTCAAACGATCGTATACATTTTAATATCGGAGAGCGGTGAGCGGTGTCCATACAGCGCGATACCGCGCGCGGTTGACTTACAATTGGCTTGAACCCCAGTCAGCAGATGAGGCTGACAATGAATCTAGCAGCCGGAGCTAGCGGCCGCCAGCCCGTTAATGAGCGATTATCAATATTTAATAATTTTCCAAAAATTGTCGCACGGGATTTTAATTTTTTTTTCAGTTCGAAAGTCAGTCATGAATATGTATACGAAATTTCAACTCGATATTCGCTTGCCATAACTTCGCGCGCTCCGACCGCTAGATTCAGCCTCCTCATTGAGCTTCAACTTTTTAAATGAATATTTACATGATATTTTCAACAAAAGGATAGAAAGAATTATAATTCTTTTTGATAAATAAAAACAGCAAAAATAAAATGGATGAATAATTGTATAAGTTCTCAAATATTTAAATACGTATTAAAATTTTTATTTCAAATTATTTAATCTTCAAGTATTACAAAACAAATTCAGTTTATGGTTATGATCTTCATTTGTTATTTACATTAATTGTAGTTACTCTGTTCTCAAGACGAACATGACTCTCACGAACAAAAATACAAACCACGTTATTTAAACAAGCTATAACAATAAAAAATACGTGCCAGTTCCAGTATGATAAAGGTTTAGATACAGTATCAGTTCAATCGAACATTTTTTCCGAAGATGAAAAAACTATTACCAATAAAGTCTACAAAGAACAACAGAAAAACTGGTAACTTGTTACTGTGAAATTTACATTCATTTACTCATTTTATTTTTGCTGTCTTTGTTTATCAGAAAAAAAATTATCCATTTGTTAAAAATATTATGTAAAAATAGAAGGTAAAGCTTAATAAAATGATTTGTCATCATAATTTTTTTTTTTTTTGTAAATGTCGGCGGACTGGGGTTCAAGCCAAGTCAACTGCGCGCCTGTACGGACACCGCTTGCCGCTCTGCGATAGAAAATTTATATTGTTTAAACTGATGACGGGCGGTGAAATTTTCTTGCAGAATATTAAATTTGAATGTATGACGCACATAACTAAGAAAAAAAATTCATCATCAGACTGAAGAGTTATTAAAATTTTCATTTGTTTATTTGAAAGCTAATTAAAAATATGATGAGAGATAAATAAACTATTTTTTTTCATTTTTTATCAAGATATAAATATTATAGAATAAGTCCTGAAAATTTCATTAAGGAATCTCTAACAGTTTTTTTACAACTAATTTTTTAATTCAAAGTCCCGAAAATTTTCATTTCGAAAAAAATTGTTGTTGAAATGAAAATGTTGAAAAACTGTTTTAGGGTGTGATTGTTGGTAATGACTACTTTTGTTTAAAATATATGAACTTGAATTCCATGATCAAGTGGAAGATGTAGTCACGTAGTGGAAGGGGGTCCACTTGACGTGATTTTACTCAGAAGTATTTTATACCCGTTTTTTTCACTAACATAGAAAGATCATCTCCAATCCTAATAAAGTGATTCGTTCTCTGTCGATCAACACCCGTCTTTACTTGTTATCTATATGATGTTCATGAAATTTCTATCTTTTTTTATGTTGCGTAAAAAAAGGAATATTGTCCTAGCGAATGATTCTGAATTTTTCTACGTATTTTCTTACTCGCAGCATTATTTTTCGACGAATTCAAGCGTGCACAAAATGTAGCCGAAAAAGAAACGCCTTGTCTCTGCCAAATAACGAACAGCAAAACAGTACTTGGCATTATTTGACAACAAACACAATAAAACAAAAAAAACAAAAAAAATCATTCTGTGATTATTCGTCCGATTGTGTGAGACGTGACTTTGAACTGTCGCCGACACTATGCACCATGCTATATACATCGACGAGGCGTTTAGCTGGTCGAGAATACAACGTAATTATTCTAAAATCGAATTCAATACGTAGCTGGACAATGTTAAGTCACCGAAGATACGTCGGTAATTATACGTATATGGAATAATTAATATTTACACCCGATTCTGTTATTTTTAATAATTCTTGCTTCGTGAATATAAACGAACTCCCACAGTTAAATGAACACAGTCAAATAATTTTCAATATAAAACAGTCATAAATTCGTTACGCATATATAATTAGTACTCTCCCACTAATAAACTAATAATAATGACACCGTTCAGCTAGGTATGCTATGACAATACGAAGAGCTCAGACCCGAGAGAAGAGTTCCTTGTACTTACCAACGCTGGCGCCGAACTGATTCTGAGAGGCCCCAGTCACCGGCCGCTCTCGCTATTCCTCGAGTCCTGTTGCTGCCTGTTGAGTGTTGCACACTGCTATGGATACCGATGCGCACTGCTTGTGCGCGGGAATAGCGAGAGCGGCCGGTGACTGGGGCCTCTCAGAATCAGTTCGGCGCCAGCGTTGGTAAGTACAAGGAACTCTTCTCTCGGGTCTGAGCTCTTCGTATTGTCATAGCATACCTAGCTGAACGGTGTCATTATTATTAGTTTATTAGTGGGAGAGTACTAATTATATATGCGTAACGAATTTATGACTGTTTTATATTGAAAATTATTTGACTGTGTTCATTTAACTGTGGGAGTTCGTTTATATTCACGAAGCAAGAATTATTAAAAATAACAGAATCGGGTGTAAATATTAATTATTCCATATACGTATAATTACCGACGTATCTTCGGTGACTTAACATTGTCCAGCTACGTATTAAATTCGATTTTAGAATAATTACGTTGTATTCACGACCAACTAAACGCCTCGTCGATGTATGTAGCATGGTGCATAGTGTCGGCGATAGTTCAAAGTCACGCCTCACACAATCGGACGAATAATCACAGAATGATTTTTTTTTTTTGTTTCATTGTGTTTGTTGTCAAATAATGCCAAGTACTGTTTTTCTGTTCGTTATTTGGCAGAGACAAGGCGTTTCTTTTTCGGCTACATTTTCTGCACACTTGAATTCGTCGAAAAATAATGGTTCGAGTAAAAAAATACGTGGAAAAATTTAGCATCATTCGCTAGGACATATTCCTTTTTTTACGCAACATAAAAAAAGCTAGAAATTTCACGGAAGTCATATGATAGATATCAAGTAATGGCAAGTGTTGATGAACAGAGAACGAATTACCCTGGTATGATTGTAGATAATCTTTCTGTGTTAGTCAAAAACGCGGACTACGACCGAACTTTAACTCGACCAAGAAGACGCTGACATTGTATTATACTGTTATACTGACTTTGATTACATTGTTATACTGACAGTATAAAATGCTTTTATAACTTTCAATCGTAAATAATTATTACTGTAAGCTACCATACCAACTAGATCAACACACAAATCAAACTGTTATAATCAGTAGGCACCCTTATTTTCATATAAATATTTCATTATTTTATTCGGCAAAAAGTCGAGGGGGAAATAACTCGAGATTCAACTGACACATTATTTTTTTTGGTGAAATAATTCAAATTATTTCTTTCATTTCAATTTATTTTTTTATTTCATTTCACATCATTTCATCTATTTCAAATTATTTCTTTTATTTCAAATTATTTCTCTTATTTCAAATCATTTCTTTTAATTCAAATTATTTCTTTCATTCAAATTATTTCTTTTATTTCAATTTATTTTTTTATTTCATTTCACATCATTTCATTTATTTCATCATCATTTCCTCGTTATTTCAGTTATTTCTTCGTAATTTCAGTTATTTTTCCTCGTTATTTCAGTTATTTCTGATTATTCCATTCATTTTCTCTTTATTTCAGTTATTTTTGATTATTTCATTTATTTCCTCGTTATTTCAGTCATTTCTGATTATTTCAGCTATTTCAGATTATTTCATTTATTTCCTCATTATTTTCTCGTTATTTCAGTTATTTTCTCGGTTATTTCTCATTATTTCATTTATTTCTCATTATTTCAGTTATTTCTCATTATTTAAGTTATTTCTTCGGTTATTTCTCAATATTTCACGAGCTATTGACACGTTATTTCAACGAGTTATTTCCCCCTCGCAAAAAGTAGGTCTACAAAGGTCGATGAAAAAAAACGTATAAAATTTCATGATGGAGAAATTTCTGAATTGAAATTAACATCGTTACTTTCTATCAATGTTGCGAGTCACTAATTACACTTTCAATGAAATTACTCATTATGGGTAATCAAATGAGAATTCAATTATACATTACAATCGGAGGGGAAATAACTCGAGATTCAACTGGACCATTATTTCTTTTGGTGAAATAATTCAAATTATTTCATTCATTTCAAAATATTTTATTTCTTTCATTTCATTTTTTTTTTTTTTAATTTCATTTCACATCGTTTCATCATTTCAATTCTCACTAAGGTTCATTATTTCAGTGGATTTAGTTATTTCACGGTAAATTTTCTCTTTATTTCAGCTATTTCCGAAGTTATTTCTGATTATTTTATTTATTTCCTTGTCATTTCTGATTATTTCAGTTATTTCAGATTATTTCATTCATTTCCTCATTATTTCATTTATTTCTCATCATTTCAGTTATTTCTTCGGTTATTTCTTAATATTTCACGAGCTATTGACACGTTATTTGAACGAGTTATTTCCCCCTCGATTACAATTCATATAATGTATATTATGTACATAAATATTAGGGTGTCATTTTTTTTTCTTTTTTTTTTTTATTCGGGCTCTCACCCCCTGAGTATCTCATACTATATGCCATAATGATGTGGTATGAATTTGGGCTTTGTCGAATTTTTTTTACAGGTTCTTCATCGAGTTTTTCTGTTTTCCATTCATTTAACATAGGAAATTTGGCGACCTTGGCCATAATAACATATCTTTTGAATTTTTCTTGTTAATTTGCGACCACTATACGGGGGATTGTTCAGATATATCTACACGATTTTTCGCACCATCATTCATTTTTTTTTCCTTCACCTATGCTCTGTAATAAATGACTATAAAATGAATAGAAACAAACAAAAATTGAAAAAATAAATAAGTTAATAAATAAATGATAGTGCGAAAAATTGTGTAGATATATCTGAACTATTCCCGGCATAGTGGTCGCAATTTACAAGGAAAACTCAAAAGATAAATAGCATTATGTCAAAGGTCGCCAAATTTCATATGTTAAATGAATGGAAAACAGAAAAACTCGGTGAGGAACCGCTAAAAAAAATTCGACACAGCCCAAATTCATACCACATCATTATGCCATATAGTATTAAAGATACTGAGGGGGTGAGAGCCCGAAACAAAAAAATGACACACCCTAATATTCATGTACATAATATGTATTATATGAATTGTAATGTATAATTGAATTCTCATTTGATTACCCATTATATTACATTACATTACTAAAGTAATGGGTAATTAAATGAGTAATTTCATTGAAAGTGTAATTAGTGACTCGCAACACTGATAGATTACGTCCGTTCAAACGTACCAGTTCGAACTCATTACTTGTCAAACATCGGCTGCCAAAAGGACAAGTCGATTGATAGCCCCGTTTCGGAGAAATTCGAGAAATAGACCGGTCGGTAAAAATCGAGCAGCCCCCCCCCCCCCCCCCCCCCGCCCCAGTTGCATTCTAGATTTCAGTATCAAATATTCAATCAATTGAAAATGAAAAAATAAACTACACGTCGATTTAATTTGTATTTGAAGTATTCCAACATAAATTTGTATTTCAGGACAGCGAGACGACGAATCTTTCATCAAATCAAGAAAAATGGTGAGTACTTGAATGAATTCACTCACTGGCAAATCGCTTGTATAGTTTTCATAGATCATTATTTGAAACCTTTTAGATTCAGAGCTTCATTTTCGTCGCGAAAGCATACATTTATACAACTCACTGTCCTTGAATAATTTCGATGAGCTTATTCAATTGCCAAAAATTGAATCAAATTTAATTTTTTTTTTTTTTCATAACGTTGAGCCAGAAGATTATCGAGTGTAATACTGTATGTATTTTATGCCAAATTGTATTCATTGTCCCTCACAATACTAGTTCGTACCGGATAGTAGGTAGTATACATACGGGGCATTACACGCCAACTCGACCATAGTGTTAAACCCGGACGATCTCGAAATAATTCTAGGTTCTTCTCTAACATTCTTCTCAGTTAAAATGCATTCAATTGCGAGACTTTTACTAACATCATTGATACATTCGTATGCGCTGACGAATAGGACTATAGGTATATTCTATGAATATTCTTGATGGATTTCAATATAAGTCCTATATACGGTACCTATCAGTATTCATTATACATCCAAGGGATAATAATTAGTATTTACCATAATGCACTGCGTTAAAAAAAATAAAATGATGGTGGTTGTCATTGTTGGTGATTAGTTTGTTGTTTATTCTGTTTGATTGTGTTGTTTATTTGTATCATTTTTCATCTCATTTCAGTCCTCTCAAACCCCTCGTTTGAAGAGTCATACGAGCGTTACTAAAAGAGGTCGAGCAATATATAAACCACCTAGGTATAATACAACTTCGTCCGAGGAAGATATACGGCGGCGAGATTCAAGGTCTGAAACAGGTCACATGTTGGAAAGCGTGGCAGGTATGATGAACGAAATACAAAACGTCGTCAGTATGGCAAAAGGTAAAGATGAGGCACAGGGTAAGTCTTCGTCGTCAAAAACAGTTTATATGAATAATGGCGATGGTAACATTTACTCGCCACTAGCACCTATACATACTCCACAAGAAATTTTCTCTGGCAATCACGTTGATGCTTCTTGTGAACGAAGAATAGAACAGGTATCTGTTTTAAGTCCTCCGGAAAATACTTCTTCCACTGGTAATGTCGAATTTCCTGATAACATTGTTCATTCCGATATTCCGTCACTTCGCGGTAAGGTTCGCAATAGATATTCACCAATTCCATTAGTACCTGTCGTGACGCAAAACTCATGTTATTCTAATAGTTCGTCAATTTCTACTTTTTTGGGCTATACAACAACGAGACATGAAATACCAATTACCATTCCTTCATTCGTAGATCCGCAAAGTACTATGTCCTACTCCAGTCATAAACAACAAAAATTTGACGGAAATTCGACATTGCCGCTAAAGTATTCTCCTACCGAAGAGTATACTCTCCATGAATTACGAGGTCCTCAAATAAAAACTGTCGAGAAAGTGCATGTCGAACTGCCGGAGTATTCGCAACGGATTACTGCTCCAACATCTACCTATATTTATAATAATCCTTCTGATATGCCTTCTGCGTCTTCCGCTAATGAAACTTCGACATTTCAAATGAAAACTCTTGATCAAAATTCTAACTACATCAATCACGAAACTTATAGACCTGAAGCAATCACACCAATGACCAAACAAACAATTAATGATTCCGCGAATATAACCGATTCTTCACAAGTACTGCAGTTGCAAAATCGTCATTTATTATCAAATGAAACCGTAGCTGTTGATCCGCGCGAAAATATCATTTATAATTCTTCGCAACCACAAACAAATCCATATCAAAATAACACAAAGCCCGCGAAAATAACTAATTCTCCTCAGGTACAGGCGGTACAGCTGTTACGAAGTCACGGTCATTCATCACCAAATAAATACGTGCCTGTTCATTCACACGAAAATATTATTTGCAATCCTTCAATAAACCATCAACTCCAAAACTTCTTCCAACAATTCGAACAGAAACAAGAGACGCAATTCCGAAGTATTCTTCAACAAGTCAATCAATCTATAAATGAGCGAAATCGCAGAGAAGATATCATTGTACATTCTTATAGAAAACCTCCGGGGTTTCCATTAACCTTTCGTTGGTCGCGCACCTCTTCCCGCACGTCGTTGGTCGCATGATGAGGGAATCGCCGCAATGTTAATTTTACTGCGACGTTGCCACATCAATATAGAAGCTTACGCGCGGAATTTTGAAATAGCAATGACTTTTTAATCAACACTATAATTGGACTATCATCACAATTAATAAATCTGTTATATTTTTAAATTATTATTTATTTATTGCATGAATAATTAAATGATTAAAATACATATTTAATATACATTTTGAAATATATATTTAAAATTACTTATCATTTTTGTAATTACTTTGGTACTTAGCAACATTTATTAGCTTTCTCGTCAAACTTAATAATTTTTTTCAAATATAAAAATTGCATGTTGAATAAATAATGAATATTAAGGTGATTTTAATAAGATTGATAGAAAAATAATAATTTTTGTTTAGTTTAATTGCTTTTTTGTTATTTTAATAAATATTTTACTCGTGATAATAATAAAAAAATATATAATATTTATATATTTTACAATATCTTTTTTTTTAAACTATGACTGAGTTTTTAAGTGTGATTTATTTCAGACAACAAATTTTTAATGTTATTCAAATATTTAAACAATATTCAAATATTTGTTTTAAAAATGATCAAACCCTTCCATTATATTAGCAAATAAGACTTAAATTATTATCTTTCGAAAATTATTTTTTATTTTTAAAATTTAAAAATCTTAATTAAAATTTAAGTATTTTTGAAAATACATTTTGATTAAGAAAACTAATTATTTAAAATTCATAGCCAAAACTATCACAGCAATTAAAATCATTCTTCATCTGAAGATCTTAGGATTTGTTCACACTTGACACATCTTTTAACCGTATGTTCAGAACATAAAAATTTATTGCACTTGCAACATTTAGATTTAGATTTGCGGTTTCTTCTTAATGGACAAAGATAACATTTCCCTTGTTCTTTATCGTTAACATTCTCATCAACGTCATCTGTAGTACTTCTCTTCCTTTTTTTTGTATTACTAGCATTTAGTACTTTTTCAATTGAACTACGAAGTTCATAAGTTATTGATGGTACCAATAGCCTTTTTTTTAAAAATGGTGTGATTAAATCATTTGCCAAATTTTTTAAAAAACTATTTCTTTTTAAATTCTTTGAATTCTCGCAGCTTCTATTACTGTTATAAATAATTAAACTATTTATACCTACAACATCCATTAAGGGGGGGGTAAGGTATTTAATTATTTTTTTTTTCATTTTTTTTTTATTTGCTTAAATGAATGTATAACTATTCAAGAATGTTGTGTTAAAATTTCAAGTCGATCGGAGCAAAATTGACAAAGTTATGAGCATTTAAGCGTCCCTACTCTGCTCCGCCTATTTGCAGACTTTTTGGTACCTGACTGGCAGCTGCCGCGCAGCTGCTCGCAGCGCTTACCTGCCGAGCTATTGTTTTGTACCTCTAACCCTAAATTGTGTCCTTCGTAGAAGCACCTCTTCGGGTAGTAGTGTGTATTTTTCAAGCATAGAATATACTTCAGTCGATCATTGTACGCCGTGCCGAGCAGTATCGATACCGAGAGTTTCCATTTTCGTGCGGATTCGATTGGTTTTGTTTTGTTTTTTATCATCAAGAATGCCTCGAAAAGTGAGCAGAGAACGTCGTCAGGAGAGTGGTGAGTTGATAAATCGACCGAAGAAAATTGTACCACCGCATAAACGTAAAAAGGACGATGTAGTGGCAAGCAGCGCGTCCTCGAAAAAAATCAAAAGTTCTTCGAATGTAGAGGTAGAGGAAGATATCACTAAACATTACAGAATAGTAGACTTCTTACTAGTGTTCTCTACTATCTCTACTCTAGTGAAATGTGCAGTTTGTGGTGGAAAAATAAGTTTCCAAACATGCAAGAAGGAAGGCTTGGGCTTCAGTGTAAAAGTTTCTTGTGAGAAATGTGCTCCTCATTACGTTCAATCAAGTGAAAGGATACATTCCGGTACATATGATGTAAATTATCGATTCGCTTTTGTAATGCGACTCTTAGGCTTGGGTTTAGCCGGATGTAATAAATTCTGTGGACTTATGGATTTAGCAAGTGTATTTTTATCAAAGCCAACCTATAATTCTTACATGAAGAATATGTGTGAATCTGTACAAAAAGTTGGCAAGCAATTTTTCACATCCGCTGTACAAGAGGAAAAAGATGCCACATGTAAAGCAGATAATTTAGAAGACACTTCAGAATTGACAGTATCAGGCGATGGAACGTGGAAGAAGAGAGGCTTTTCTTCGTTGTATGGCGTTTCATCTCTAATTGGCTATCATACTGGAAAGGTTGTAGATATTCTCGTCAAGAGTTTATATTGTCATAGCTGTAAGACTTGGGAGAGTAGACTGGATTCAGCCGAATATGAAACGTGGTATGAAGAACATGTTAACAGCGGAAGTTGTGAAGCCAATCACATAGGACCATCGGGAAACATGGAAGTATCGGCAATACTACAAATGTTCCAGAGGTCAATGAAGAATTTCGGTGTGATGTATAGAAACTACATCGGAGATGGTGACTCCAAAACCTACAGCGGCATAGTTAAGGCACAGCCATACGGCGAAGATTTCACCATAAATAAAAAAGAATGCATCGGACATGTGCAAAAACGTATGGGCACGCGTTTGCGCGAACTAGTAAAGTCGAGCACCGTCGACACTACAACTAAAACTGGGAAGACTGTGAAGAGGAAAAGCCTTTCTGGTAAGGGAAAACTTACTGCAAAAATGATAGATAAGTTGACTGTGTATTATGGACTAGCTATACGAAGAAATCACGATTCTGTTGAGAACATGAAGAATGCCATATGGTCCACATTCTGGCATTACAGTTCAACTGACGAAAATCCGCAACACGAGAAATGCCCGAGCGGCGAAGACTCCTGGTGCGAGTGGCAGAGGGCTGCAGCTGCAGATACTCTAAATAAATTCAAGCATAGCTATACAGCTCTTCCTAACGACGTTCTAGAAGCCATGAAGCCCATCTATGAGGACTTGAGCAAGGACGCTCTCTTGCAGCGATGCCTTGGTGGATTTACACAGAACAACAATGAAAGTCTCAACCAACTCATTTGGAAAATTTCACCGAAGTCAGTGAGTGGTACCGCTACTATAGTGGAAATCGCAGCTAATGTAGCTGCATGCACCTTCAATGAAGGTAGTTTCGCTCTATTATCATTCATGCAAGAGATGGAAATAAGATCGGGGCCAATTTGTCATGAATGGGCGCGTCAAGTCGACAAGCTACGCATTTCTAGAGCAGAGGAGCAGGCAGCTCGTGACAGTAAAGAAGGAAGAATTTCACGTAGACAAGGTCAAAAAGATGCCCTAGACCTTCTAGGTGAAAGTTCTTTACTGTATGGACCTGGGATAGACGACTCAATGTACGTATAAAAGAATTATTCATTTTTTTTCTAATTTTCTGGTTTCTAAAACTTTAAACCGTTCTCCTGAAAACTTGCCCTTTTTAAAGTCGGTGAACACGATAACTCAAAAAGTATTGAACCGATCGTCTTCAAAATTGGCACAGTACTTCTTCATATAATTCACCAGGTAACGCTGGGAGCTTTTTTCGTTTTTTTCAATAATTGTTGATTTTACAATAACAAATAGGTCGATTTTTTCGACGAAAATCGGACTTTTGACTTCAAGGTGCCGCCAAATTTTCAAAAATCAAAAAATCAAGAAATCCCCCCCAGCGTTACCTTGAAAAACATCTCCTTTAACTAACGCACTTTGGTTTTTTGATTTCAGATGATTCTACACGGAGCTATGGTGTTCACCGCAAAACACCTTTTTTTCGAGGCGCCTCTGAAGATTCACCGCCAATCATTTGTTCAGCAATATTTTGTCATGAAATTTTTTTTAGATATAGTTGAAATGTTATTTCATCATATGCCAAAAGTTTCAATAAACTAATGCTACTCATATCACGAAAAAAAAATCGTAAAAGTGTGCCTTTTTTCGGCAGAATTAACCTTACCCCCCCCTTAATGTGAAGAATGCAGTTAAGGGCCATCTAAAACTACACCTCGCTACAGAATATGCTGCTTTCAATTTATCAGTCATATCAACCCCACTTTTAGTTTGATTGTAAAATGTTATCATTTCCGGTTTTTTTTTATCTCCTGTTTCAACATCGATTTTAGTAGATTGATGCATAGACGACACCATGAGCACGCATTTATTTTTTTTTGGTACATATGACACCAAGGACAAGCCGTCATAAAAGCCAAACATTGACGTATTCACAAATCTTTTTTTAGCAGTTACAAACTCTGGTGGTAAATCTGGTTTATTCTTACGAATGGTTCCCACAACCGTAGTATTAAATTTTTCTAGTAGTTCTCTAATTACAGGTATGGAAATGAACCAATTGTCCATGGTGATATTTCTACCCGTATTTAATATTGGCTGCGCAATTCTTTTCACGATATTTGCCGGTTTATTGTCAACTTCGTATGGTCCAGGAGGTTGTTTTCCAACATATAGTTCTAACTTTATCACATAAAATGTCCGGGCATCAGACAAAGCAAATGATTTGAGACCATATCTATTTGGTTTAGATGGTATATATTGTTTAAAACAACATCTTCCACGAAAACCAGACATCATTTCATCTATAGTACAGTACTCACTAGGCACGTAAGCAGCCTGACTCTTACAATTGAAATCATCCCAAAATTGACGAATTGGAGCAAGTTTATCAATTTTCGAGCGATCTTTTCGAGTATCAATGTTGTCAAAGCGGAGTGCTCGTAACAGTAAATAAAACCGCTTATAAGACATGACACATCGAAAAATCTCAGGTGCCATTCCATCTGTTGACCAAAGATCTTGGGCATTAACATGAGACATCTTATACGTTCCTGCTAGGTATAACATACCTAGTAAGGCTTTAATTTCATCACTATCAGTGCAGCAACAATCTCTCTCTCTTACATAAGTCAACTTCATTTTTTCCAGTTTTAAATTTGTAAATTGAACAATGCTTTCAATGTTTTCGGATGTAAAGAAGTATTGCCAACACTCCAAAGGAGTTTTACAGTTTTTTGCTTCTCCTTTTACTCCAGGAAGATGGATGACAATATTTTTTTTTTTTTTTTTAGAAGATGCAGGTGGAGTTTTACGCCACTTAATAGACTTATTCTTACTTAAATAATAATCTTGACTAGTATTATTTGTACGATTAATATCACGGTTTTCATCGTCACTTAAATCAAAACTACTATCACTATCGTTAGCATCTTTATTGGTTATTGGCTCTGGATCTGCATCAGAATACTCGCTGTCAGCATCATTAGTAACAAACGTCTCGTTCTCGTCGTCTGAATCTTGTTCCATCAAATTTCCCACATCCATGGTATGACAAATTTATTGCACCTGTTAAAAGAAATCATTACTTTAATTTTGCAATTATTTTTTGTTGGTTATAAAATTGTATGGACTATTTTTTTTATTCAATAGAAATAAATAATTCGTGAATTATAATAGACAACTCTAGCAATAAAAGTGGTAAACATTCAACAAATTTTTTTTTAATGTTTCTTATTTTCATTGTATTTTTATAATTATTTATTTTTATAGTGTAGTATGAAATCAATTTTCACGACTCTAATAACAAAATGATCATAAAGAATAATCAAAACTTCAACAATATTAAAAGAAAAGATTTTTTTTTACTAAACAGTGTTTAACCTCCAATGCATACATACCTCTGTGTGAAAACGTAAACACTCACTTTTTTTTTACTTGATTGAAACAAGTTAATTACTTTAAATAATTATATCACTAAAATTCTTACAACTAAATTATATTAAATAATTTATATTTAGGCTACATTTTTTTGTAATAAATGAATAACATCTTTACAGAAAAATAGAATTATTTTCTGATGACATTGCGCCGCCATATTGTATACTACCCGTTTCGACCGCCAAAAATATGGTTTCATGTATTTGGCAACGTTGCATGTAAAATTTTACCTACAATTGTGGTCGCGTAGTGAGGGAATCGCCGCAACTTCACGGGTTACTCACATTAAAAAATCATTTAAAAAAAAACTACAGTAATTATAATTGTATTTATGATTTATATCGACTTCTAATACTTAAATATAGGAATAGCTTACGTATTTAATATCAATTATAAGTAGTTTGGTGAATATTGTCATAAAAAAAAAAAACGCGGGGATTCCCTCATAGCGCGACCAACGAAAGGTTAAATACCTTAATCGAATTTGACGAATTTATAGAAAATCCGCAAAAACAACGCGATTTATTGAACTTTCTTGCTGAAGTTGGAGGAAGAACTTGCCAAGACGCTTTAAACCAGTATGTTAGCGACACCATGACTCCGTTTCTCTGTACTCAATTCACATGGACGAAGCGAACTGTCCCAGGATTCCCCAATATGAGATCTTTATTTGATACAGAAATGGGAAATGTATTTTTCAACGCGCTACTTAGAGACCGTAATCTTCCGCGACCGACGCATACTGAGTACGGTCGGTGTATGCAAATTGCCCTACGTAACGCGAAGCAACGATATCGTGATGCCAATAGAAGACGTGCGAGAGGCAATAATGGCGCGCATAGGCTTTATGAACAGGAAATGCAAAGACGTTACGGTCACAATAATCTCGACGCAGAGGACGATGTAAACCATCAATAATTTTTCTTTGATCCATGTATATGATAGCGATCATCTTCAGTAAATATCCGAATCATTGATGTATAGTATTATATGCATTTATATATTCGTATTGTTTTTTATATAATCTTTTTCTTGTTCGACATGCACTTTCTAGTCAGCTTGTACAATAGTTTTCAAATAGTCGTACACAATTATATAGGGCGATTCGTCTTGAAGATAAAAAACAATCTTCGCCTTGCTAAATTTACGTTGCAAGTAAATTTACAATGCAGTACTCTTTCAGTAAAAGCAATAAATAGTTAGCCAATTTCAGCCCAGTTTCATGTCAAGAACACTGGATTCGAAAAGCAATCGCCCTATATAAGTAGATTAGTAATGAGTTGCTAAGTTATTAGGTTATTACTTATTAGGTTTATATGACTAGATTTAGCGAAAATTATAATTTAATACTTTGACCAAATTACGTTTCAGATATCGATGGTTACCAGTTGTGTTGAAATCGCAACTCAAACGCCTCCTAACATGTCATTCTTACTCCGTTGAAACTTATTATGGAACATGATATTATTTTTGAAATATTTTTTGCAGTAATCTTTTTCTAGTCTGACTATTCTCTGACGCAATTTCCGACGAATAGAATCACTTGTGATGCAGCATGAAAAATCAATTTGGGCGCCAGTTTGTTTTTTGTTATTCTTTTTTCAATTTTGACTCCGAATCAATTATCATGAAGCATCGTTCATTAAAGCCAAAATATTTCAAAGATCGGTGTGTCGTCTTGCTGCAATAATTTGCCGGTCAGACTATTTTTTGCAGCTAAGTTTTTTTTTTTTTTTTCATAAAGTCTCTTCCAGCATAAAAAATTATTCGGCTGCCGGCTCGTTCTTTGTTTTTTATTAGTTTTTTTGTTGTTGATTTTATTATTTTTTTTTTCATTTTTTTGTCTGTTTTTTTTTTTTTTTTGTTTTCTTCAAGTTTCACTACGGATCAATGATTATAAAGCATCGTTAATCAAAGCTATCATATTTGAAAGATCGATGTGTATGAGACCGTATTAAAATAAATGCTATTTATACATATCAACTGCAATTATCATTATAATTGTTTTCACATGCTCGATAATTTATTCAATTATTTTTTATTATTTGAAAAAAAAAAATTATTTTTTTATTTAATCTAATTTTTTTTTTTAATTCGATAATTTCAGCTCATCGACGCAGCTTATTCAAATAGTACCGAAATTATGACGATTCCCAACTTTCTACAGCAATTTCGATCTTATCTTTTCGCTGCAATGATTCTCCAGTCTGACTATTTTCTGCAGCAATTTTTTTTTTTCATCAAGTCTTTTCCAGCATAAAAAATTATTCGGGTGCCGGTTCGTTCTTTGTTTATTGTTAGTTTTTTTCATTTTTTTGTCTTTTTTTTTTTTTTTTTCTTCAATTTTCATTACGGATCAATGATTATAAAGCATCGTTAATCAAAGCTATCATATTTGAAAGATCGATGTGTATGAGACCGTATTAAAATAAATGCTATTTATTCATTTCAACTTCTATCGTCATTATAATTGTTTTCATATGTTTGATCCGAACTCGGTCCGTTCATCCGTTAATGATTGAAACATTCCTAATAATAATAAGACATGTTTATTGAATTTATTCATGCGTTTAATCATTTATCCAAACAATAGCTCAACAGGCGAACTTACACAGGGCAATAGTAGGGCGCAGCGCTGCAAAAAAGTTAAAAGTCAATTTTGTTATCAAATTTTACCACTGAATACTGGGTCCGTGTCGGCTGTTGTTTTGTGTTCTTTTTATTTCAGTGTGAAAATCGCGATACGTCAGAAGAAGGACAGGCAAAGCGATCGTTGCAGTAGGATATACCAAGACCATCCGTTCTGTATGAATTTGTGAGATCAATACTCTCAAAGAAATGTATTCGATAATTGTTTTTTTCTTGTGAATTCTGACCGTCTCAATAAACGTATTTATTCATTATTATCGTCCGTAATCTCGACCCAATAACCGTAGGATAATGCTGAAAGAATCCCAGTTTCATATTTATAAAAGAGTAATTTATCTCTATTTACTTAAGTAATAAATTAAAATGAAAGTAAATTTTATACTTACAAACGAGAAATGTATCGTTATTCACTCAAAATAATAAAAACATTTTCAACATCATATTTTAATAAACATCAAGTCAATATCACTACAACTTCCAATATATTCCTAGTCTCCCAACTGTTTCATTATTCCATTTGGTAGGCTCCGTCTCGCAGTAAAAATATACCGACTGCCGGTAAGTATATTTCCTAATTTCATTCAAAGACTCATTACCGACGGTTTGTATACCAATAACACTGGGAAATAGCCACAGAAATAGCTATAGGTATACACGGCTGAGAGGGGCGGGGGGAATCGCAAGACGGCTTGCGCAAGTCTGCCGTGAGTCTTGCACAAATAACTATAGGGACGACATTGAACAAGCTATTCGCAATTCCCGCGTATCGGTGCTTGAAAATCTTTCGGGTGCAAGATCCACAGAAATAAGCGGAAGCAGACCATTATGGTTCTGCGGATGGATCTTGCAAGATCCTAAACGCAAGAATTGGATCAGATATGCCAAAGCGTGCTACTAGGGTACTCCAGCAACCGAAGACCCGCCCTACCGCTCACCCACGAAGACTTCAACATTAACACATAGCATAACGTAGTATCGTTATTATTATTCCTCTTCATCAAAGTAAGTCAAAAATAATTTTATCAAAATGCCTAATGACGACATGTCTATTGATAATTCTACTCTCAATAGCACGAACAGTATAACAAATGATTATAAAGAATTTTTCAAAATCATTCCTGAATTTGATGGTACACCTGATGGTTATCCAATAGAATCATTTACTGAACATTGTGAGTACGCAAAAGAATATATACCAAATTGCAAAGAAAATTTCTTAGTAAAATTACTTTCTGCTAAATGTAAAGGAGAACCCGCAAGACGTGTTAGCAAAGCAAAACTACAAACGATTGACGGACTAATAAAATTTTCAAATTCACACTTTAGACCAGAAAAACAAATTTACACGTGGATTAAAGAATTTCACAATTTTGAACAAAGACCGAAAGAATCAGTAACTGATTTTAATTATAGAATAGGCGAACATTTACACTCAACACTTTTAGAAATAGATCTTGCCGGTGGTACGAACGTAGAATCTAGAAAAAGCTCAGCACATGAAACCGCTCTTCAAGTTTTTTTAGCAGGGTTGAATCCGAAAATTTCAATGTTTTTATTAGACTTAGATTCATACGGAACACTAGCTAATGCAGCTAAACAAGCTAAGAAAATCGAGTCCCAACAAAAATCAATAAAAACTTTTCGGGTAGATGATACAGAAACTTTATCGAAGCAGTGTCTTCCAATACAGTCAAATCAAAATAATAATTATAAATCAACTAACAAATTCAACACACAAAATAAATCAAATCACAGAAACGCGAGTAGTAATAATAATCCAACAAACTCGACTACACAAGCCGAGAAATTCTGCAACTATTGTAAGAAGAATAATCACGTCATCGCAGATTGCCGAACTTTACAAAATAAAAATAAAAAAACTCGGTAACAATAGCACTAACGCAGAATACAACCCAAACAGATTTTTAGAATGCAATTATTGCAAGAAAAAGGGTCATATCATTAGGGATTGCAGAAAACGCATATATAATAACTCTAAACGTGATAGTAGTAGTGGTACGACAACTAATACTAACACACCTACGGGAAACGACTTACCGTCCCCTCGACCGGGCGCGTCGACGGGTCAGCAATAAATTCAGCGCTTATTTCACAGACTAACCATAAACTCCTTACAGCAGAATGTAAAATAAGTTCCACTCACACAACCTATAATTCTCCTTCAGTAATAATTCATTCAAAAAACCTTAGAAGAACAAATGCTAAATTTTTAATCGATACCGGATCACAATTAAATTTAATTAAAATCAGCGAATTAAAAGATCCATCTTCAATGGATAAATCGATAACTTATGAATTGAACGGTATTTCGGAAAAAGATAAACCAGTCACTTTAGGACAAATACAGTTACAGATAAATAATACATATGGTAAATTCAACGTAATTCCAGACGATTTTCCTATAGATTTTTCAGGTATCATAGGATCAGAATTCATGCATGTGAACGGAGGTAAGATCGATTATGAAACAAGACATGTGACTCTTAATAACAACAAAATCCCATTTTGCGATACAGAGAGTATCGTTCTGCTGGCCAGAACGAAATCTCTAATGTTTATTCGGGTTAACAATTCACTAGAAAAGGGTTACGTGCTGCGTTTAGATATGCATGAAGGTATTTTTGCAGGTGAATCTTTAGTCACAAACATCCAGGGAAAAGCGTATTTATATGCTATCAATACAACAGACAAAGACATTAGGGTTGATATTCCCGTAATTCCTCTATATCCTTTCGATATGAGCGAAGACGAGGACAATAGTTTAGTAAGGGACAATACCACAGAGCGTTTAGAAGGTACTCGGACGCGAGTAAACCGCGCTAATGAGGTCATAAACCTTTTACGACTAGATCACCTTAATGAGGAAGAAAGTAAAGCAGTATTTTCTTTAGTAGAAGAATACTCTGACTTGTTCCATATCCCAGGAGAAGCATTACGTTCTACAAACGTTTTAACACATCGTATCCTAACCACAGACAATATACCTGTAAATACTCGTCAATATAGACACCCTCCACACCAAAAGGCAGAAATAGAAAAACAGATTAATGATCTTGTGCAAATAAATACAATACAGCCGTCAACCTCACCGTATAATTCCCCAGTTTGGATTGTACCTAAGAAAGAAGATTCTAAAGGTAATAAAAGATGGCGTTTAGTAATCGATTATCGTAAATTAAATGAGAAAACTATCGGAGATGCGTATCCGTTACCATTAATAACAGACATTCTTGACCAACTCGGTGGTGCGAAATATTTTTCGATATTTGATTTAGCATCGGGTTTTCATCAAATCGAGATACATCCGGATGATAAACATAAAACAGCTTTTACAACTCCTCACGGTCATCAAGAATTTAATAGTATGCCATTCGGATTAAAGAACGCTCCCGCGACATTCCAACGTTTAATGGATACAGTTTTAAGAGGTTTACAAGGATCAGAATTATTTGTTTATCTAGATGATATCGTAATTTATTCACGTTCAATCGAAGAACATGCCTTTAAGTTTAGAAAACTAGCAGAAAGATTAAGAAAAGCTAATCTAACTTTACAAACTGATAAATGCGAATTCCTTAGAACAGAAGTAAAATATTTAGGACACATCATATCCGCCGATGGATTAAAACCAGATCCGAAGAAAATAGAAGCAGTTAAACAATTTCCAATCCCGAAAACTCCAAAAAACGTTAAAGAATTCTTAGGACTTGCCGGATACTATCGTCGTTTTATAAAAGATTTTGCAAAAATCGCGAAGCCTTTATCGGATCTCACAAGTAAAAACGCTCAGTTCGAATGGACCTCACAGCATCAGGTAGCTTTCGAAATTTTGCGTGATAAACTTTGCGAAGCACCCATATTACAGTACCCAGATTTTTCAAAACCATTTGTTGTAACAACTGACGCATCAGGTTACGCGGTTGGAGCTATTCTTTCACAAGGTGAAATTGGGAAAGATACTGCAGTCGCGTATGCTTCACGTGTACTTAATAAACACGAAAGAAATTATTCTACAACAGAGAAAGAAATGGTAGCAACAGTCTTTGCGTTGAAAACTTTTAGACCGTATCTCTATGGTAGACAGTTTACTCTGATCACCGATCACAGACCGCTTATATGGGTAAATTCTATGAATGACCCAACATCGCGAGTAATGAGATGGAGAGAACGTCTGAAAGAATTCGATTATTCGATTCAATATAAAGCAGGTAAAGCTAATACTAATGCTGATGCATTATCACGAAACCCCGTAGTATTACCCGTCAAATTTAAATGGCGAACATCGAATACTACAACAGGTCAGAAATCATTGATAGGACAACCAGGTATAGCTAGACTTAGATCATCTTCCGATACAAGTACTAACTTGCCTGTAAAAAAAACTAGATTATGTCAGATTTCAAGTTCGGATGTAGAAGATTTTAGAGGATTTCCAGTAGAAATTGTAGAAACAAAAATTGAAACGATTGAGCCTGTGAACGTGACAGATCCGAGAGAATCGCGTACACTCTCAGTAGAATCAATTTCAGAAGAATTTTCAAGCAGTGATAATAGGTCTGGCCAACCATTAAACCTTTGCATTGATAAGTCGTTAGAACAAACTCGTAGAAACCAACCATTAAATCTCTGCATTAACAAGCCCTTAGAACAAACTCGTAGAAAAAAACCTAAATCAGCTATGAAAAAGAAGTCTGATACCAAAAGGTATACTTCATTACAAGTTTCTTCGAAACTTCATACATCATTATCAAGTGATGATTCAGATAATTCTAGATCAAAAACTAAATCCAAGACGAAATCTAAATCTAAATCCGAATCTGAATCTCCTTCTGAGAAACATGAAATAGAACAACACTCTATTCAAAACTTAGATGAACAAAATTTAGAAATTGAACAACAGATATTAAATGATCAAACTATAACACAAGTAGATAATGAACAAATTATAGCAAGAGAAAATGTAGATGTAGACAATACAATTGCCTCACCTCATTTTCCAACCCCGGAACGTAGTAGACCCATAAAAGAACAAGGGAACGACTTAGTCCCTACCCCCTTAGAAACCCCTACTCAGGAAACGCCTACTACCAGTACCCATAGAAATCAGTCATTTCGTACACAAAATAACTTCCAACGTAATTTAGCTAAAGATTTATTAAATAAAAGATCAATACAATCAGCTGAATTCACACCTTCTCCAGCATTACGTACGAAAAGGAAAATTGATAGAACTAGTATTAATATTCCTAAAATTATCGTTTCCGAAAGTCATTCGGATATAGCAGACTTACAAGACTCAGATGTAGCTAAACCAATACATACGAATATGTCTTATCAAAATTTCACAGTAAATAATTGGTCTTCAGATGAAGATGTATCTAACATCACTATGGCACAATCTTTTGTTCAACCAGGACCTATGGATCAGGATAATATACCTAGTTTCATGGTAATAGACAACAGTTTAGTAGTAAATGAATCCTTGACAGATTCACATAAAATTGCATTTTCAGTATTACCTACTTTTGACAATAGACGGACCGAGAAACCCGTCACGACACATGTGCAACAGAAAAAATTAGAAATCTCCCCAAAGAACAATAAAATTCCAGGATTAGCAGGGTCGTCCAACTCAATGGTCAAAGCCGTACAAAAAATGGACGCTCCTCAGTCGCCTCAGCTAATAAGAAAATCAACTAGACAACGTAAAGAGAAAACTTGCCCATGTTGCATCGAACCGAATGCACATGCTGAAAAGATTAGGAATAGAAACGAATTTAGATTCCCAGAGAAATCGATTGCACCTAAGGAAAACGTAATACCAATACCTAGTTATACACCTCAAATCGTTACAAACCCAGATGAAATCAATTCACATCTATCAAAAAACAAAGTTAAATCTCAAGATGAGATTCCGCAAAACGAAATAAATTCACATCATTCGCAAGATAAATCAGATTCACAGGATAAAATCAATTCATCAAATTTGCCTGAAGTTCAGCATAGACTATCTTCGGAAGAATCAAATCATTCTCGTAGTAACGTAGACTCAACAAGCGAAATAGTCGTTGTAAATCAAGAAGAAGTAGATTCGAATAATTTGATAGAAACACGAGATAATTTGGAAATGAAAAAAGATAATTACATTTGTTTTATATCCGCAGACGGAACTGTGTCAGATGACATAGGAAAACGATTAATAGAATTAGGATTATTGAACTTAACTCCTTTAGAAAGATATAATTTAGGTCAGGTAGTAATATCGGGAACCTCGAAAAAGAAGGTATTTGCTTTAGTAACTCGTGAAAATGATCAAACTTTGCCCAAAGCAAGTAGTTTTATTAAAGCCTTTGGAAATTTGAAAAACATAATAAACAATCTCAATATTAAAACAGCTAGATTATCCCAAGGCAGAAGCAACCTCGACGTCTCAGCTTGGACGATAATAAAAAGGATTATTCGTAAAACTTTTGCTGGTACAGACATTCAAATCACAATTTGTAAGGATAAGATTATTATACCACCCGTAGAACAAAGACAAGGTATAATCAGGGAAAACCACGAATCACCAATAGCAGGTCATAAAGGTGTTACTAAAACTTATAACAGAATTAGACAAAGATATTTTTGGGACAATATAAAGAAGCAGGTAGAAGACTTTGTTAGAAAATGCATAAGTTGCCAAAAAAAGAAATTAGTAAGAGTTAAAACTAAGCAACCCATGATAATTACGGATACATCAGCCGATGTATTTGATAAATTAGCTTTAGATATCGTAGGCCCAATAAATAACGCTTCAGATAAAGGTTATAGATTCATTTTAACTATGCAAGACGATCTTTCGAAATTTTGCTTAGCAGTACCTTTAGTAAATGCAACAGCCAACGATATTGCAGACGCACTAGTTACTCAATTTATCTGTAAATACGGATGTCCGAAAGTAATTTTGACAGATCAGGGCGCAGCTTTTATTGGACAAGTAATGAAACGATTAGCTAAAGTTTTTAAAATCAATCAAATCAAGACTACAGCATTTCATCCTCAATCAAATGGTTCATTAGAAAGAAGTCATCAAGTACTTGCAGATTATTTGAAACATTATACAGATAAGAAAAACTGGGACGAATGGCTCCCACAAGCAACATTTGCTTACAACACAAGTATACACGAAGGTACAAAATATAGCCCGTATTACTTAGTTTACGGTCGAGACCCTCGTATACCCTCAGAATTCCCATACCTAGATGAAATCCTTACGTATGACGATCATGTGAAAAATCTTACATTACGTTTGATTGAAAGCAGGAAAAACGCACGAGAAAACTTAGAGAAAGCAAAACAAAAATCTAAAGAGTATTATGACAGAAAATTAAATCCCGTAAAATTTAGAATAGGACAAGAAATCTATCTAGTTAAAAATCAAAGAACTGGAAAATTAGATGATAATTATAAGGGTCCATATAAAGTCACAGAAGTATTTCCTGATAAGAACGATATAGAAATTGAATTAGCCAAAAATAAACGAAAGATAATTCATTGTGATAGAGCTAAGATAGCTTACTAAACCGTAAAACATAAGCGTAGAATCTCACACCGATATATATATCTTTCCAGGAATATGGACACTCGCAACGTCAGGACAACCCTCATGGGACTTCTGATGCTAAGCATCCAAACAACTTATTGCCTAATAGCCTACGATTGCGGTGCGCCATCGATGAATATTACAACATTATCTTTACTCAACATCAAGGAATGCGATATTCCTATCGCTAAACCAGTAACTACTCCTACCAAAATCCAATTATTACAAACAGCAGACTTTGCTTATGTTAAAGTAATACAATGTAAAATAGAAATTCATAGATCAGTTTATTATTGTGGAATGCATTCTCATATCTCAGCCGTATCGAATGGAGATGTAGAATATATAAACGAAATTTCATATGAACAATGTAAACAAATCCATAACACTCAAGCTTACAGTACTTATAACAGCATATTTACTAATCTTATTATGAATGCTACTAATAGCAGACCTCTAAAACTAGCAGGTAGAGTAGAGAACGATGGAGTATGTGCCGGTGCACAATTCTCAGATCATTACGGTACATGGGACAACGTAATAGCCTATGGTCAAATCTTTATTACAACACAAGATTATCTAGCGACAGTTAAATTAGATAAAAATGAGCTAGTACTTCGATCAGGAGTTAGATGTACCTATCTTCAAGGAACATGTATGGATATAGAAGGAGGTAATACATTGTAACTTATCGGTTTTCACGAACCTCGTGGTTATAGTGAAAATCGGTTGCTACGGGTTCGAAAGACGTTAATTTGATAAAATTCTAACGATTAGTTTAATAAAGGACTCCTCATACTGTGAGGTGAGGAAAGGTTGGGTCTACCATACAAAAGCCACCTCATACAGATTTTTTATTATTCTATGCTAACTACCGGACTCGGGTAGGTTTAATTACCAAAGCCGTATTTTTATTCTAAATAGAAGATTTAGAATTCCTCCACAGAGCCGGGTTTTTACGCCAAGCCTGTCTCGCCTGCTATTTTGACTCTAAATGATTATCTGCAGATCCGGGATTGCTAGTCCAAGACTGCCTATCAGACTCGGGATTGCAACAGTTGGCCCTCGAACACAAGTTGTTAACTAATGTCGTACGCTTCTTCTGTTGCTCACCAAAGCTGTATCTACTCGGCTTGTTCTGGTATTTTATTTATTCAAACAGAATGATAAGAAAATGCCAGGCAAGTTGTGCTAGTAATGTTATAGATTTTACTGATATAAGAAACCAAATTAAATGTTTAACAATCAAATTATTACAAAATAAACTTATCCTATCTTATCCTAGTTTATGCGGTTCCTGGACCGTTAATGATATTATTGTTTACTTTAGTAGCAGTGCTGCTATAGCTAATGCTCTGATTTTATTGAATATTTCTATTTCCTAGTAAGCGACAATAGATACGATTTAAATGACATATGAATCTCAAGTTTATCTGAATTTACTGATTCTACTTTATTGGCTAGGCAAGACGCCTAGTCCAATATACAATGAGTCGCCTGGGTGCTCTACCTCAAGTGCGCTGATCAGTCCTGCCAGCGCGTGTTTATATACTATTTACATCTCGCCTCTGACGTCAGAGGCGACGTTTCTGGACATCGTTGAATTGTCCAGTTTTCAGCATGTTTACGTGGCCAATCGCAGCTGCCTATCTTTATGACAGCTGGATACGTTACAACATATTGGGAATTACTTCCGCCAGATCAATGTAGATTCAACCGATTCTCTGTACTTTATGAAGGTAAAGCCGATAAAATTAAAGACAACACAATGCATAAATATGGAGAAGAAATTTACGCAATAACCTCAGACGAGATCACATTTGCATTATCAATGCGAGGAACTCTTTCAGTTTGTGGTTATAAATTAATTAAAACAGAACATCCACGACTTTTTATTCTCGATAGGGATAACGGAGATTTTTTTACTCACAAGACAGGAGTCATGGTAGCTAATATGGACATGTTTACATACATGAATTCTAAATTCGTATACTTAGAACGACATTTACGTAGTCAAATAGCTTCATTATATAATGACGTAATTTTACAGGAATGCCAACTAGAAAATAGAGTTTTACACAATTCCTTAGCTATAGCACCCTTGGCACCTGCAGACTTTGCTTTTCATTTTATGAAAGGACCTGGTTACATAGCACATATAGCAGGAGAAGTAGTCAGGATAGCGAAATGTGTTCCAGTAGAAGTCAGATCGCGAAAAACCGATCAATGTTTCCAAGAACTTCCAATTTATAGAGGAAATGAAAGTATGTTTATGTTACCAAGAACTCATATTATAACAAAAACAGGAAATCAAATCGATTGCAGTTCTTTTCTTGCACCTATGTATAATATTAATAATGCTTGGTATCAAGCCTTACCACAGCTAGCAAACGCAGTCGCTCCGGAACAAATATCGTCTCAAACAAAACAATCGTGGAAATATGAAACTCCCGCTACTCTCGCTTCAGGAGGAATCTATTCACTTGAAGATCTAGATAAATTACGCGATAATATAATGTTTCCGGTAGAAAAACCAGCAGTACTACATACTATTGCTAGAGGAGCCACGGGACAGGATTCGATTAATCAAGGAATATCTATTAACAGTTTTATAGATGAAAACGCGATCAGAAAGTCTTTTGAATTAGCTTGGGGAAAAGTATACAATTTTTTTAATACAGTCGGGACTTTTAGCGTTACTTTACTTGGGGCATGGGTTACTTTTAAGGGAATCAAATTCTTAATTGATACTATCGTTCATGGTTATGCTCTTCATTCAATTTACGGTTGGAGCATATGGCTTATAGGAGCTATATGGGATTCAGTTACTAACCTATTATTACACCTTAAAAGACCATCTCCTCAGAACCAACAGACCCACGTAGATAGACAAGAACGAACCAACGATGAATCAGGAACAACACGAATTGATATAGAATTAATGCCAGTGAATTCGTCAATATCAAACCAAAAAGAAATTCAGAGTAACTTACCAAATCAGATACCAACAACCTCAAATATATCTAATCAAGAACGTCAGTTCATGTAAACGATTAAACGACTTAAAATTAAAATCTTATTAAACTAACTTAAAGATCTAAAGGTAAATAACGACAAAAAAAGCAAATGAAAATTGCCATAAAAATTTTTTCTTTCTTTTTATTAAAAGAATGTGAAATAGATAGATAAAAAGAAACTATTCGTCGTAGGCAGCGAGTATTCCTCTCGCCGCCGACCAGGAGGGGTGGTCCCAATCACTCGTCGGGTGGTTATTGCCCCAGCGGCGCTCTAATAACCATCGGACCCCGAACAGATCGAAGTCCTCATCTCCATAATCGTGTCTATTCCTTTCTTCGTTATATTCATTTTCATTCCTACGGGCCCTTCTCTCCCGTCTTCTTTCCCTAATCACTTCCTCCATCCTTATACGATGCTCAGCATCCCTTAGCAAAATTCTCTATAACACACAGATCAAACACGTTAAATAAAAAACTTTAAGAGAACGAAACAAATAAATAATCTTTTATACAAATTCAAGCTAAATAACATTTTAAGTAACAATCTATAATAAATTTGAAAAATAGTAGATTACGATACGAGTGCGCGAAGTACGTGATTCTCACACGAGTGTAGCTTGTCGCCCGAGCGAAGCGAGGGTGACAAAAACACGAGTGTGAGGATCACGTACGCGCACGTGTGTCGTATACTATTTTTTGTAACACTGCATGGAAGTTCGCACTTCGTGTACACAACACGCGGTGACGAACAGTGACGATGCCCCAACCTGAATGTTGCAGACAGTGATTGTAGCCACCACTTGTTTCGTTCAATGGCGTTAGTTACGCTCGTTTTGCTCGGATTAGCGTTAGGTAATAAATATTACCTAACAGTTTTACGACATTACCTAACAGTTTTGGATTTGTTGGCGAATCGGCCGCTTCGCGCACTTTTTACGGGGCGCGAAGTCGAACTTCCCATGCAGGTGTTACAAAAAAGTACTTACTCTCAGCATGTCTCCAAATTCTCGGAATCTCACATACAATACTTCCAAATCGTTCATTTTTAAACAATTTTTTTTTCTCACTTTTCTATTTCACTTAAATTTTTTCGAGATTGGCACTTTGACCGAAAGTCGCAGAATGAGCAAACTCAGCTCAAACTGACACTTTTGTATGCGACTAGTAATTGAAAGACACACCTTCAAAAACCTAAACCTCTAAGACTGACCAATAACCAAACGTAAAAATTTTTTTTTGCATTTACGGAAAATGGTTAAACACAGGTATGAAATTAACCCCGCCCAACACGGCGCGGAACACCCTTTACTTTACAAAAAAAAACTAAAGAGAAATCTAAGAAAAATTTCCTCAATCATTTTAAATATTTCAAAATATCAGGATTATAGTACCATCAGATGTAACCACGATATATACATTATATCAAAATCTTAGACAGATATTCTTAGATAATCATGTGCTATAATCCATACATATAACTAATTCATAATTACTAATTATATTACTATTTCAAAAATATATTTTACTTACCTCATCATTATATTACCTTATATTCTTATAAATTTTGTGTTTATCAATATTTTAGACTTATAATTTTATATTTATAATATATAATAATCATATATTAATGTAATATTCATAAGTAATTCTTAATCTTGATCATTATATTACTTACCTTTCTAGTTATTAAATCATTTGCAAATGTTAGATTTAACACACTATACATTTACTCTAGACATATAAAATTTTATAATATTTTTATACGTTTTATTAGATTTAATTTCAAACTTATACTTTGATATTTTACTCAAAACCATGATAATTTCACGTCAATACACTAAAACCCGTTAGGTCGAGCGGGGACGCTCGAATCTTAACAGGGGAGGTGTTACGTCCTAGGCTGGAAGCCGAATATTTAACCTATAGGTACAACAGTTACCGTAGTTATTATCATAAGTATGAAAATACCGACGTGCAATTACCATCAGAGTTATAATAATACTCTATTGATGTAATTCCATTTATAATTTTTTCCTTTAATTCTTTTATATTATTTTACTCATAGATATAAGTCAATACTTTTGAAAGGAACAATCTTAACCATAATGTAGACAAATTCATCTCATTCTCTCACGAAACGAATACGCTTAGAAACACTTGAAACAATATAAACAGGAAAGCCTAAACTTTAAGTAAACTTTCGAACTCTGGAAAATATCCTTATTGAGGAAACATAAATATTCAGATCCTTCAGATTTTTATGACCGAAAGCGGAAAAGTCTAAAGACAAAGATAGCTCTGTTTAAATGAGGATAGAACATAGACGCTCGCAGCATCCCTTCGCAGCGTCTCGACGCTTGGGTCCCTGACCCAATCGCCTCGCGCTATTACTCTTCTAGCCAACCATATTTTTTCCCGCTTTTGTTTTAATGAGTTTTTTACCAATAGAAAAAACCTCGCCTTCCCGCGAGTTTTCCAGGACCTCCCCTTCGCGTACCCGCGAGGAGAGATCTTTTCCATTCCATATTAGTCAGTTAGTCACGAAATCTCAAAGAATACAGATCGAACTCATAGAATCTTATAACTTAGAATTATTCATTCAAAGTGTTTGGTGATACAGTTAATAATAAGTGAATTACTACATAAATAATAGAAACCTAAAAACTAAAGTTAATCATCACCTGTGTGAAGGTTAACAACCAAATTGTTAAGCAGATAGTGAAATAAGATTGTTAAATAAATATTGTTATAATTTAAAGTGAAATCTTCAAACGTTTATTTCACCCACGCATAGTGGTGGCTGATAAAACCCATTACCTCAACAGATACGAGCTCAACGACGTCCCGAAGAACTAGTTTTCTAAGACTCGGTAAGAAATATAGAAATCTACCAATTTTAAATCTGAACCTCACAAGAATAAACTAGTGATTCGTTTCTTCTAAATAACATTTAACTCAGGACGTAACAATACTTCTAAATCATCTAAGCTCATCAATTTCCAATCTGGCGAATCATTGAAAGCAGACGGGTAAATTTCATAAGCCTGATAATGGTCATCGTAAATGCAGTAATTTGTGATGTCTTCCGTAATTATAAATAATTGATCAGTAAAATCTTTAAATATAATAAATACTAAGAAGAAATTTGGTCCAGTATCTGTTGCAACCATCAGGATTGTATTGTTTTTTATCGCACGTGATTTTAATTTTAATAATTTAATTTCATAAACTTCGGCTGTTACTGTTTCTGGTAAATACTGGCAATAGGAAGAATATTGAGATAAATCTCGTATAGAGGTAACATCATCTAGCTCACAGTCCAATTTACATTCATTTTGACGACTTGATGTAAATCTATAGCTCAAATGTAATTGATGTCTAACAGCGACAGTCTTAGAAATATTTCGTCGACTTATCGCTGTACGTGCTGCTATTTTAGCTTGTTTGTTTTTACTCTCAGCTCTCATTGTATTTAGATTCCAAACTGGGCCCATAAGTTTCATAACACGCGAATAATGGATCAGGAAATGGTGTTTGGGTTTAAGAGAATCCGGGAATAACGAAGCTAACGATCTTAAATATTCACTCACCAGTCATTCGAAATAATCACATAAGTCATTATGTATTACAGGCGATGTGACTATATCTATTATTTCTTTTAAATGAATACATAATTTCCAATATAAGTCACCAACCGGAATGAAATGACCTATTAATACACCAATATTGCGTATTATACATAATGCTTCTGCAGCAGAAAGTTTCAAATATTTTTCATTAATCTGGTTTCTTTTTATATCTCGTGGTTTATTTCTAATTTCGTCAGGCCCATAATATAAACTTTCAATGCGATCATTTAAATTGTCGAGTGAGAAAAATTTCGCTTCTTTAATAAAATAATTTAAAAGTAAGCCCAAATCATACTCAACGATTCCTTCTAAGATATCATGCATGGCATCAACTGTTAAAAGGTCAATTGTACTGGATGATTTAATGTCACTCAAGACTGACGGCTTAGAAACACCAGTTCTACTGGGATCATTTTGTAATAAATCGTTCTCATAATTTCCATCTGTTCGAAGTATGCATTTTGATTCATCAAATGTATTATTTATTTCTGTTCGATTTACTAAACAAAATCTACAAGGATGATGTGATGAAAAACTACCAACAAAACCTAATATTGAGTGCACTGCAAGATTATCTCCTATCACTCCAGCCAATGAGAAGTAAATTTGTTTTTGACCTGATGATGTTGTTATTGTAATACCAGTAGATTCTAAAAATTGTAGCTCACTTATAGCTCTAGACAACATTGATTTTAAGGTGACATACTGTAAGTCTTCGCATTTGTATAAAGATAACAAAAAGATATTTTCAACTTTTGATCTCAAAGATGGAGGTAAGCAAGGTATAATGATATATACTGTACCTAGTTTTCCTAACCCTTTGCGACTACCCAGAGGATTATTTGTTTCGTAATCGTCTTGATAAAATAATACAGGAAGAACAATTTTTTCACCAAATTTCCTTTTTTTTTCATTCCATTTCAAGCCTTGAATTATGTTACTCTGAAGAGTATGCTCATTTTCTAATTCTTTTATATATGACATAGTATCTTCGAAAATATTTGGCAACTCAAAAAATTTTTTAAAAACTATGCGTAATGGAATTACTTGAACAGTAATATCGTCACTAGTCGAAATAATTTCATTTTTGACATGTTTATAACGTTTTCGTGATGCAACTTTTACTTCAATTGGCGGTATATAGGTTTGCGTGTTCTGAAAATGCTGTAAAAATTGATATTCTGTATTAAATCCTTCAAAAGGATTTAATATTAATGAGAGCATAGTCTTCATTGCTAGTAAATTATTCTTTGCTTCATTTAAATATTCTAATCTGTTTAATAATAGTAGATTACGATACGAGTGCGCGAAGTACGTGATTCTCACACGAGTGTAGCTTGTCGCCCGAGCGAAGCGAGGGTGACAAAAACACGAGTGTGAGGATCACGTACGCGCACGTGTGTCGTATACTATTTTTTGTAACACTGCATGGAAGTTCGCACTTCGTGTACACAACACGCGGTGACGAACAGTGACGATGCCCCAACCTGAATGTTGCAGACAGTGATTGTAGCCACCACTTGTTTCGTTCAATGGCGTTAGTTACGCTCGTTTTGCTCGGATTAGCGTTTGGTAATAAATATTACCTAACAGTTTTACGACATTACCTAACAGTTTTGGATTTGTTGGCGAATCGGCCGCTTCGCGCACTTTTTACGGGGCGCGAAGTCGAACTTCCCATGCAGGTGTTACAAAAATGCATAAATAAAGTCTTAATTAAACTATTATTTAAAAACTGAGTGAAACCATTTGTGATATCGTTTATTCTATTTCGAGGTAAATCAGGTGAATCAAATAACTTGGCAACATAGAGAGCGGCTTCATTTTTTAAGCTCTGAGCAAACAATTGAGGATCCATAACAAAAATATAATTTAGTTATATGTATTAGTTAAGTGTAGTATTCAATTTTTTTTCAAAAAATGATATTGCTTTTTGCAGCTGAATTGAAGATTTACCAGGTGATGATATTTTGTAGACGGCTTTCTTTAGAAGTAAATATGTATTGCTCGCGAACTTTGGGATTGGACACGATGTTATAAGAAAAATTTTGAATGTAACATCTAAAGCATCGAGCGCTGTTTTCACTTTTAATTTAGTATTGTCGACTATTACATAAAAATCGACAGGTTTTGAGAGTGGCCCAACAAAAACCATAAATGGATAAAAGGTTTCTTTATTGGTTATAATTTTTTGTCGTCTCGCTTCAATTTTCGCTTCTAGCTCGTCTGATATCTGCGAACATTTTCAAAATTTTCCACTGTTATCACACTCATCTGAAAGATGATATTTATTACAAATAATTACTTACTTCCACGTTTACGAGGTATGAATGTAGCAACTCTTTCGTTTTTTCGTTGACTGTCGACGATGCTGTCTCTACTTTTCTACGTTCAGTTGCACTGGAAATGTTTGATTTGATTGCTTGTGGAAGTAGAGATATTATCACAACGTCTTTTTCATCTGAAAATTAACATAACAAATATTTAGATTGAAATTTAATCATGTTATATTTACATTATATTCACGGACCATCAACTAATTCAGTCAAATTCGCGACTTGAAGAGCTGAATCAGCATCATCAATGCGTTTGGATAATATAAAATCTTCAAACGCAGAACGTAGATTTGGCCAGGAAGTTTGCAAGCACTCAGCTTGTTCAAACTTGCTCTTAAAATCCGACGTTATCTGTAAGAAAGAAGTTTCTGTTCAAAACATTAACTGTTTCATTTAATTTTTTTGTAATGAATTTTGTACTTAATAATTGAAATATATGCTTACTAAATCCACTCCTTTGTCACCTGACAGGCAGGGATATAAACTAAACTCAATTAATTTATCAACACTTTCAGCCACTAACTGCTGTCGAGTTGAGTATGTATCAGTCCAATTTTGTTCTATTTTTTTCCAATCTTCAGTCTTAGTTTTGAGGAAATTCAATTTACTTATCGGTGAATCTGGGTCTATGTGAGGTTACCATGTCATTATACTATCCACAAATCGAATTCAATTCATTACAATTTAAATACTTACCGGTGCCCTCATCTAAAAGTGAGTTACGACGAGTGATAACTAATAATTCGCATTCAATCAAGAGTCTCCGGGCATAACCTAATTGGCTCTGTAATTTGCCACTCGGATTAATTTTGTTTTTTCCATCAGTGGCTCCAGGACTGTAGTATATACCGGGCCTTTCACTGAATAATAAACCAATTTCCTGAGCTAAACTTTTTAGGATTTTGGTTGAAACTCTGCAAGAAAAAAATAAAAAGTAAATAATTGTTTTTCATTGCTACACATTTTTAATATATGCTCAACATACATGCAAAATAATAAATGATCAAATACGAGTTAGATTATGCAGTGCGTGGTATTAAAAATTGAGTTAATGAAGAAAATGCTTACTCTAGTTTCTTGAGAGGGTTATCAATGGTGACTTTTTCTCGAATTAAAATGATATGAATTTCTCGACTCAGTACGATTTCAGCTAAATTATTACTTAAGGATTCAGTCAAATTTTTGTTACGCTTATAGTAATTCAGAATCAATTGACCTTTGAAACTTTGCTTTAAGTACGATGACAAATCTTGGCGATCAGGTAGATAATTTACCGAATTAGAATCTAATACAGTTTGACATTTTTCACACAAAACTTGAAAAGTATTGTGCACTGGTAATGTGAGGTGCTTGTGGATCAATATTTTCTTTTGATTGAAAAGCGTGGGATGAAGCCGGTGGTAGTATGATATTTTCTGGTTCAATTTCAATAATTGCATCTTCTGATACTGATGAAGTCATATTTATAATGTTACTCATGCCTATACAAAATAAGGAATTGTAATGCAACTCAAAATCAATATTATCAAATCATTGCATGCAACAGTAAGACCCTATACCTTTACATGCAATATACCAGTCGATAAAATTATATGAGTTAATAATATTTTTAAACACAATCCGAAAGATTTTTAAATTTGTACTTAAAAAATTATAACTAATAATATAATGTTTGACATTATAATATTAGAATAACAACACAAATGCAGTAATGGAAAGGTGACGCGTGACTTCAGTGAGGTTAGGTATTATCGACACAAATGAAATCAACAACATAAGTTTTAGAAAAATATTTTTTACTTACCTTTTAAATATTATAATTATAATAACTATAGAATATATCCACTTCACAAAATATAAAATCCACAGTATAGTATACAAAGATATAATAATTATATTTCAACACTCGATTGCGGTATTGCACGTGAAACGCATAAACAGTACGGAATGCGCATGCGCGTGAAAAAAACCAACGGGATACGACACTGTAACATCGTAATATAGAAACGTATACTATCTGGCATGTAACTGGTTGCTATCTGGATGGTACTCAGTGCCATCTGACGCTGTATAATCTCAGATGTTACTGAGTGACATCTAAGATAGTACTGAGTAGCATCTGGATAGTAGCCAGTACTATCCAGATAGTACTGAGTATAAGCTGAAATTTTTCTTCATTTCAGATAGCACTCAGTACTATCCGGCTTGGTAACCAGTGCTATATTTTTCTTTCCGTGTAGCTTGTCTCAAAAATTGAATTCTTCTGTTTCCCTCGTTCGATTTGTGCCGGCACATCCTCCAAGCAATCAGGACTCTGAAAAGTCAAATTGGACCAACGGTGTGCCTGAATTCGTGCAGCGGGTGGTTTGAAGTGAAATGATATAATGACGTTAAATGAAATTTGGTGAAGAAATAAATTGATTTTGGACCGTGTTCAACTTTACAAGCCAAGCTGTACTGGCCCGGCCCTTATATAAACGATAAAATTGTGGGAAATAATTGAGAACAGAAAAAAATTTCACTACACATTGCACCATTTGTTTATGAGATTCTTAAGGCCCATCCGTAGTCGCCCACCTCCTTTCCGTACAATGTAACGAAAACGGGGCCGCGGAGACACATTTCGATGATTATCCGAGCCCAGGCGTCGAAAACACTCAAAAGGCCAACGCTGCGCGAATTCTATTTCAATTCCAAACACATACGTCCAAAAAAATTTTCGTTTCATGCGAAAATAGAGCCAGCGTTTGGTTATTTCTTTTTTCCATTGTCTAAAGCCAAGGACAATGAAAAACCATTTAGACAATGGAAAAAAGAAATAACCAAACGCTGGCTCTATTTTCGCATGAAACGAAAATTTTTTTGGACGTATGTGTTTGGAATTGAAATAGAATTCGCGCAGCGTTGGCCTTTTTTGCGTTTTCGACACCTGGGCTCGGATAATCATCGAAATGTGTCTCCCCGGCCCCTTTTTTGTTACATTGTACGGAAAGGAGGTGGGCGACTAAGGATGGGCCTTAATGCCGAAGATTACAATATTGCAATTCGATCTTCTATTGACACATCTTTCGTAGATCTACATGAGCGTAGGAGAGAACATCGAAATTTGAAGATCGTCATCTTTTACCTTCGAAAGCTCATCAATAAGTGGTACAACCGTGCAAAGTGATGTCTTTTTCTGTTTCTATAGAATTTCAAATTTCATGCGGTGATAAGTTTCATGCGAAGCAGTGACCACTAAACTATATTTTGAAATAATTTGAGAAAGATTACATTACCTTTTCATCGATAAGAACCCATTAGCTACGTGCCCCAGAATTTTTTTGAAATACATCGGAATAAGAACCACTATAGCTACGTACCCAAGCAGTCACTTACTCTGTAATGATATTGTATAACTGTCCTTTTTAGGAAAAAATGATCCCTCATTGAGTAAAGAAATTGATATGATATTAGAAAATGATAATCTCGAATCTGACAAGGAAGATGAGGTCGAATAAGAAGATCGAAAATTCTGCGACAAAGCCGATAACTTTGAAAATTCATGGCTTCAGTGGGCGAATACTATTAACGACACAGCGAAAAAAGCAAAAGAGGAAAGGGGGATCGAGCCTAATGCATATTATCAAAATAAAATAAAGTTCTCTGAACATTTGATGAAAGACCTTCGTTATTTTCCAATGTGGTCAAATATAGTTGCGAGCAAATTCGGCATACATTCTAGCGCATCAAGTGCTGGCTCTGAGGGAGAGTTTAACAAGCTCAAAAATGGATTGCTGAAACATGAATCACTCCCACTGAGGAGCGACAAATTTTTGCGTATCCACTTGGATTATTTAGAAGGGCGTCTACTCTTAGCAGAACAAAATCAAAGGTTTGATGCAATTGAAAGTGATGTCGAATATCATACAACAGATGTTTTTTGTATTACTCCGCATGAAAATGATTACCTCACAGAGCCAAATGAAAGGCAAACAATCGGAGATAATATTCTCTGCACTCCTATTCATGAAAATAATGCTGTGACGGTTGGCGAAGAATTAGATGCATCTAAAAATGATATTGCTGATGATTGTCCTGCGTGTTGCAATGGCCATGAACCGAATGGAGCGCACGTTTGTGAAGTTTGTGGGATTCCAGTACATGCGCTACCGCAACGTTCTATTTCCCATTCAGATTTTGAAGGCTATGGATAAAAGAGGCACTGCAAAGATTGTTCGAGGTCAGGTAGTGCGAGAAACATCATTGGATATCGGGAGACAGAAAACTGGAGAGGTTTAGGAGAAAAGAAAGCGAAGCGCAAAGCAGCGTTGTATTTGGGGGAAAAAAGTTGCAATAATAAAAGACAGGATAACAGGGTCTCAATGTCGCGCTTTGCCTGTCATTAAAAATGGTTCGAGTATACATCTGGAGAGCGTAAATGTAGATGACAAAAAAACACTATTCATACGGACCTGTGCGTTTGATACTCTGTTTCAAATATTGCTGGTGGCAGCCGCAGACAATGACCATATGAGTAAAAAGGTAGTATCACTTTTAATATTCTTGCCTTTACAAAAAAGCCCGAAATTACCGCAGCATAATTTAAATTCAGTACATATCGTTATATTTTGCGTTAAGACTTGGCATATCGTTGCGATGGGGGAGAGAATTCATCATCTGGTTGAAAAACATGGTATCTCCGATCTTAAAGATACAAGAGTAGGATATTGTGCACCTAGGAAGTAAAGGCTATTTTCGCTCTCGAGGTGCACACGATATTTTTTTTACACATGAACGGGAGGCCGATTCTGCTACCTGTTTTCACGGAGCAAAGAGCGGTTTTACCGACCGGAATGCACCAATTGAGTCAAACCAGGAGAAAAGACTTTCCGGTCGGTAAAACGGTTCTTTATTCCCCGAAAATAGGTAGAAAAATCGGCCTTTCCGGTCATGTGTGAAAAAATATCATTTTTCCACCAGAATTTGAGATATTATGTTCCTGCATGACGGAGATGTTGATTTAACTAGCCTCTAATTAACCACGTGGTTGATATTCGTGAAGTTAACTCAATGAAAGCAGTTCAGACGAAATCGCTATTCTACGGCTTCGATGTTACAAAAATTCCGAAATCGCGGTTCACATATTTTCCTCAATTCTGATAATCATGCACCGATTTTCCTGGCTATATTTCACCTATAGTTGAGTTCGAATTTGCGATGTCACGGGTTCAGCTTGGAAGGGTTAGCTTGAAAAAAATTGAAGCCTAAAATAACCATAATTTCATTCTATTTATCATTACATATTATTGTTTTCAATACCTAACTGAAGGTCAGAATAACGAAGAAAATTTATTTCATGTACTATTGATTACAGTTTGAACAGAGCACAAACGGAGTCCATAATATGGTGATGCATAGTCTCAGGCATGGTATTACCAGTCATGTGTATCGTCGTAGAGGCAGAATATTATTAGAGACACTCGCGTTGAAACAATCCGAAAGTTGTCCGAATATGTTCAATGTAGATTGTGAAGTCAACGTAGGAGACAATTGTTCGGACAATATCCGAGTATTGAAAAAACAGCTGTTTGTCTACGTAATTCTCGTTGGTACGAGTATGACGATGTGGGTGCAAAGATTGTACCTCGAAAAAGTAATTTTGAAGTGAATAGGACGCCTTTAAAGTGTCTCAAAGGCATGAGTGCAAAAGGTAAGGTGTTCAATCTTCAACTACTCTCCACTGTAGTTCGCAGAAACTGTAGATTAAGAAGAATAATGAAATGGAGAATTATTGGTATCGCGATTTTTTGTCTTCGGTAGAAGGCGAAACATCCCGATCTGGTCTATAAATTTAGTAATTGAATTGAAGTTAAATTCTATACGACTTTGATTATAACACCTTTCCCCTCAAGAATGAATATGAAGCGGAGCAAAATATTCATCAGGTAAAAATCAATATTCCAGGTGATGAGTACAAGGCTTTCCTCAACTATCATATAGCTATGTAATTATTCTTGATAACAAAATATTATTCTGTACGGATGATGATTTATAAAAGTTTTCCTCACTCGTCTGTTTGATTACATATGATTATTCTTAATATTAACGGATAGAATGTAGAATGTTTATTCTCTACGATCCCGATCCATATATCGTAAACGGATAGCATTGCTAGGTCCATCTTCGTCGTCACACAGTGCGGCCAAAGGCCTCTTTATGCGCCCAAAAGTCGAAAAATGTAGAGAATGATCCACAAATTGGTATATGGGGGTTTTTGGGGTCGCTGATTATGAATTCATCATCAGAATTAGCAAATTCAAGATGGCCGACCTAGTATGGCGTCATATCATACGAAAAAACTCATAAAAAATTAAATGAATTGGGCGATTGATTAAAAGTCTTTGTTTTGAGATTGTTAGGGTATGTAATTGAGAATGAACAAATTAAAAATGGCGGGGTGCAATATGGCGATGTTATACAGGAAAAAAATTCTGAAAAAATCATTATATTTTTATTGGCAGTTACCATAGTAACTCACATTACATATGAAGAGTTCAGAAGCGTAATGGATAAAATATTTAAAAATTAGGTGTAGAAAATAATATTACATGAAAAAATTTGCATTGCCAATCTCGTCACAGTTGCAATCTTCTATATCTGTATCGGTTTCTGAGGCCGAAGAACTGTCATAATATTGTAGTTCCGTTTGATTATTCACAGTTGAAGGAGCTAATGAATTAATACAGTCTTCAGATAAAGATTTTAGTGGTTTCATGGGTAATCTCCGACAGCTGGAAATTTGTGGATCAGACGCAATCAAAAATCGTTTGAAAACATCCTCCAACGTTTTTTGACGATAATGTTTTCTTGCGAAATTCATGCGGTAGATCTTAAAAAATTTATTACAGGCTTCCTGCGCATCATCAGACATTTGATCGATCGGTAACACCGAATGTTTTATTATTTCGGGGCCATGAATCAAAAGTTTGTGAACCAATGTGGGCTGTAACGCAGTTTTAGCTCAGGCGAGGAAACCCGACGATTCCGCTTACAATTCGGCACCTTTCCGTGTTATAACTTACTGAATTACCAAAATGTTGGGCGCCAGACGCTGATGCGTCGTTTCGATACCATACCAGAACAAATTACATAAAGCCAAAAACTTACGGAAATGCGACGAGCTATAACTCGACTTGCTCAGATAACAAAGCCTTAGATAGAGGGCCAGGGTACACCATATAAAACAAGCTTACTTCTTTGAGAATGTTTGAGATCACATCAATCAATTATTTATTTATTTATGAAATTAGATAACGCACTGAGATCGATACAGAATTTGATTTTACCTAACGGTTTATTACCAGAGATCACTTAATTGATCGACAGAGAATCTACGCAATTACGGCACGATTGAATCTAAGACGTGTGTCAGAGGTGACTCGATATAAAACAATTCAACTAGACTCCAGACTCGGTATCACAAAGCGATACATCGTACCCGAATGCAAAATTATATTTCTTAACACACTCTCAGATCAACGTATTAAGCTAAAGATTTAATTATGAAAAATCGGTAACAAACTACGAAAGATTAGCCACGCTTGGCCATACGATTCACAATAATTCGAGATCTACTGTTAGATAGAAACCACGCGGTCATTCGAAAGACGCGAATCACAGGTTCAACGATAACAGACTAAACTATAATATTATTTGATCTTTAACTAAATTCTGACGATATTATAACGATAGTTGTGATATTAAATTATCCAAGAACGATATTAAACATTACTGAACCATACTAGATTTTACATACGGTAATAAATTATACGAAAGTGACCATAATTGACTCAATTAACAAATTATTAACAAACTTAACGATAACAACTAAACTGTAACGCCAGGTCTAAGCCTTAGCGGCTAACTTCGCTCAGGGTACTCCAGGAAAGGTAATTTTCACATGTAATACCACAAGAGCTTTAAAATTATCGGGTATTTCCCGATAGGTTCGTTGCAAATAAACGAAGGAGTCAAGTTTTTCGGGTTACAAAATCACGAGCGCGAAGCGCGAGTGATTTTTCTGAAAAACTTGACGACTTCGTTTGATTGCAGGGAACCTTGAGGGAAATACCCGATTAATTTTCAAGTTCGAGTGGTATTCGGCGGATTATTTTTCCATCCAAATTTCGGCCGATAGAATTGCACCATGAGACAAAATCCACAGATCAAAATTTAAAAGTCACAGAATCATAATTATACTTCAATCTGTCAGATTCGATGGAGGGTTAACTGGATTGGAGAATCTTTTGTTTTTTATATATATCAACATGAAAAATTACCGCGGTGAAAGCACAAGTGAAATTACCAGTGGAATTATCAAAATTATCAGTTAAATATCGTGTAGGCTATGCAAAATAACGTCAAATGGTGCAATTCTATTGGCTGAAATTTGGATGTGAAAAATAATCTACAGTATTTCATGCACAAGATAAATTTAACATACTAAATCAGAAACAAAGCCATACGAGAAGCGATAGCAATAAATTATAGCCAAAAACAGTAAAGATCTACGTAACTCAGCCAGACTCGAGGTTGTTCGATAAATTAATAGAGATAGACGAAAGACGAGCTTCTCAGCTCAATAGACAAAAACGAGCCTCGTGACTCAATAACCAGAATAATTAACAGACTTTTATCCGAACTACCTCGTGCCTTCACAGAAAGAATTAAGACCTTACCTTAAGTTGATTTCAGATGTAACACAACACTATTTAAATAATACTCGATATAGCACTATTGATGACGATAATATACGATAGATGAACGATAGGTGATACGATATACGATAGATGACGATAGGTGCGACGACAGCTGGTACGATAGGTGAGTCGTAGACTGGAGCGAAGAATAGGCCGAATAGCCCGTGTGTCCTCCTTATATAGTATCGGTATTCTCTTCCACCCGCTCATCCTTCGGGTTTAGCGTAATCACGTGACGTATCGGTCCGCTAATTGGTCCGCGTAACGATAGTTGTACCGACGTAAAATAGGAGAAATCTATCTCACCCCTGCCGCTGCTAATACCGCTCCTATTCCCGCCTTCCTTTTGAATCCCCAGATTATGAAGCTACCATGGGGCCTCATTCGTCCGGCTACCCGGTATTTTTCCTAGGTCCTGGCCTCATTCGCCGATCCACAAGGAGATTGGTGGTAGTTTCGTGTTTCGGCATACGAGAGCTTCACCCACGAGAGAATTCTCTAGGTTGGAACGCTGATCCGGGGGTCGACTGGACCAACCACGGCCGCGGTAACAGTTTTGGAGACAGCGTCGATATTATTTGCGCTGACTGCTTGCTCATCAGGTGGGAGGTTTTGGGGTGCACCTGCACTTAACCCTGTACGCCACCCTCACAGCAGCAGTGCATTTTCCCATAGGCGGTAGCTTCGCCAGATGACGGGAGGATTTGTTGTACTTCTCGTACATCCCTGTACGCCGTCAATCCGGTAGTTTGGAGGTAGTAGATTCCCCACTTGAGTGGAGGCGCTGACCTTCGGGTCGACTGGACCAACCATGGCTTGCGCGCCGACAGATTCGTCCTTGACGATAGTGGAGGCTTCGTTACGTTCGGTAGAGTCGATTTTCCATCCGTAGTTCCCACGACGGCAGACGTCTCGTGGAGTATCGAGCTCGAGATTACATAATTTACAAAAAATACAATAGTGTTAGTTAATCCTAATCATTTTTCCCTAATTTTTCCTTTTCCTGGAGTCCCTGTCTACGCCACGCATCGTCATATCATTGATCGTATCACCTTGTGGCGGGGAATTTAAAATACCACGTCACAGGGCATATAATACCAGGGATATTGTTGTACAATGTCTTTAGCTAATTTTACTGCATACTGCCGAAAATTGTCATCATCAATAGCATGACCACATGCAACAGTTTGCGTTATAATATAAAAACGATATATAATATCTTCGTCAACTCCTGTTATTTGTGCAGCCTTTTTGCAGTTTTCAAAAAAACCTCGAGCGGTGTTTCCGTCATTTGAGGTACCACTACCAGCTTTTGGCGTGTCAACAATCAAACCCAATTCTTTTTTGAAAGCTACTTGTATATTTTTTTTTCTTTTTTTTACAGATTCTTTTTCATCTTCTGCACGAGCCTGCCATTTTTTATTGTCTAATTGGTATGATATATGTAGTAAAAATTCGAAGCACCGAATCCAGCAATGTAAAGTTGACAGGCCAAATCGTAAGTGATCTGTAACAACTTCCTGTTCTAACATTTTATCTATTTTATTAAATTGACAAATTTTTTATTTGTTCTTCTACATCATTAGTGGTGTTTTTTGTTAATTTTACAGATTCTTTAGCGCATTCAATTTGAATGGGCCGACAAAATCTCGTTGATGATGTTCGGGGATTTTTCCGAACTACAGTAGTTTCATTTGTCAAAGTATTAGTATTAAAAAGTTGTAATGAGACGAGAGACGTGAAAAAAATACTTTCATCAGTATTGCTGTTTTCGTCAAGCTTCTGTTTATATTGAGTGTGCCCCGAACTCCCATCGCAGCCCCATTTACAAAACAAGGTTAAATTTTTAAGTTTTTCGTCTGATAAAATTTTTATAACTTCCGTTTGAACCGAAAGAATACGTTCCAGTATGTGGTTTAACAGAGGTTGTAATTTTACTTCCGCTTTATCTACAGTGAAAGAAAGACCTGAAGTCGGATAACATTGCAGTTTTGCTTTTCGTAGCTTTTTATATGATGGTATCATGTTTGATTTGTTTTCCAAATGAGCGTTGCGTAGCTGCTGATATTTGCTTTGTGATAATCCCAGTTCAATGAATAATGATAGCGCTTTGTCACTTGTGAAAGGTATATTTGTAGTATTTGAGGACTCCAAAGATTTTCTATATTTTTTTAGCTTTTGTAGGACTGCCTGTTGTAATATCGTCTACCACTGTAGCAAAATCAGTTTTACCTTCGGCCCGCAATTTACTTTTTGCAGAATTAAGAAGTTCTTCAGTCGATGTTGATGCTCGTAGATTTTCAGTTTTTCTGCGCTTACTGCGATCAGAAGACTCTGAAAAACTCACTTCTGGTCGGCCACGGCCTGAGATAGGCTGTTTTGTATCAGATTTTTTCTTTTCCGGTTCGTGTAGTTCAACGGATTTCAACAGCCAATCGTGATTTTTTCTTTTGAAATTTTTGTCTGTTCTGTTACCATTATTCCACCTCTTTTTCATATCGGCTATCAATTTTGATAATCTTAGTTGCTCGTCATTCGATAATATGTATTCACAATTATGTCTTTCAGACAAAAATTTTTCAATCATGACATACATATGTTTTATGTCTTCTTTTATTCCTGGTTTTATTACATTAAATAATGCCAGTCTTGTAAAGCTGGCACCTTCACGTTCTGTTACATTACTGGATCCTAAAAAAAAAAAACACTTTCACGCACACATACATCACAGTTACATTAGGCAGCTCCAGGTGTATGCGCTGTCTTACTCGCTCGCTCGCGAAAGAATTTCTTTTTTTTCTAACTCAATCCCTATACCTGCCTGACCCTGCCCCCTGCGTATAACCCCCTCTCTCTTTCTCATATTCTTTTGATGTACTGTATGGATGTGTTTTCCTTCGAAGGCTCACTGTTATCTTTGTTTTTCACTTTCGTTTTTGAATTCTATGCTTTATTTCATTTTGTTTTTCATATATTACTGTGATCGCGTTAAAACGAATATCTTACTTTTTTTTTGTAATACAGTGCACAAAAACTGAACGGGCAGCAACGGGCAGCTAAAATTGATTTTATTTAGTACATAATACTTTTATCTAAAAGCTCAAATGACTTAGAGAGCAAGATGTAGTAAGATAAAAAAGTATTCACTCAATCAAATCCATTCAATTCGAGAAAAATAACCAAAAAATAGTCCTTACATATCTCCTTCTAACAATGTACTATTCAGGAATTTATATTCAGAATTTTTTTTTACTTATTCTACTCACCTTCAGCTGGGGAATCCCTTTTGTTTTGTTCAAATCGCTTTAAAAACAAAAATTTGACGCCTGTTTATCCGACGCGTCGCCAGTCGCACTTTCCTAACCGTCGCGCGTCGTCGTGTAGCGTTCGGGCAAAGGCCATATTCAGACTGAGATTATGGGGGGGATTTGAGCCAAGGGACCTTACTATGAACGTTTTCCGTCTCCTAGGGGACTCCTTTAGCCAACCCAATGACAAAATATCCCCAACTAAAAACTTTTTTTTTCCTTTTGACCGCATAAAGGGGCCTTTGGCCGCACTGTGCGTCAGTTACATCAGGCATGTGAACTGTTACGGCTGGAGTGTGTGTGCGACGAGTCCCACAGCAATGAACTATTACGTTTTGGACTATACCTCTAATTCCTGGGTCACGATTATTAGGATCTTCTGTCATCTTATAACACCATTTGATCAACTTATAGACTAGGTACACACTTAGTGTGGTGGCTGCGAAGTAGGTTGAATAACTTATGCGTGTGGACATAGTTTCTTTAGCCTGTTCGTTTAATATTTTGTCAGCTGATTCTTTAATATTTTTTAATTTATGACTGGCAATGGTTAGGTCATCCAAATTGAAGGTGTTAGTATTAACTAAGTCGTCAAACTGGAAATTCGTAATATTTAGGAATTGGGGTATATTCTCACAGCAATCGTCGGATCTTAGATCTATTGATGGTACAAAGGTTTTATCAACAGTGTTATTAAATATTCTATTTGGTGTTAACATGCCTAAGCTAGAATAACCCTTACAATTTGCACTTAATTCTATTTTTCCAGTATTTTTCAGGGGTATGTCTGAGATTTTGTCATGCGTCGAACAGCTAATTGTAAGTTTCAGATTTAGGTAAGGCATACAACCATTTATTCTGACTTTTGAGTTGAATCCACACGGGTGCAGTGAGTTTGATGATCCTAACGTCGCATGAAGTTGGTAGTGGTGTGGTGTTTATGAATAGTAAGATCTCACAACTATCAGTGGCATGTGTCAGATACACTGGTTGTGTTTGCTTACAGATGCGATAGTCGTTCTTAATCAGTCTACAGTCTCGTATCATGTCCTCTATTATAATGTAATTTTGTCTTGTGTTAGTTATACCGAAATATTTTATCGCTGGCTTTATAAAAATGGATTTTTCGTCTTCTTGCATGGCCGGCATCGGTTTGACTAGGTAGATTTTGAATTCTCTGTCTTGAATTAAAAGGGACATGGATCACAAAGACTAATTTCAGCTCAGTTTTGAAGGTTTCTAGAGTCATCCCGTCCATAATGTAATGGATATTTTGGATATTTGGGATGAGTGGAAAGTCAACATTGTTGGGTATATTGTTACTTATCGCTTGTAATTCGGCAAGAAGTTGATTTGGTCTTAAGACGGCCGGGTGTAGTATATTCTGTTTAGCGAATACGCCTGTTGCGTACCGCTTTTTTCGATCGTCGCGCTACCTGACGAGCGCAAAACTTGGATGCCTTTATATATTGGTGAGACAATACAACAGTAGTCTGTGACTGTATTGTAGCTCACCAATGAACCGGCATCCTAAATAGGCGGCGCCACCGGCGGTACGCAACTAGCGTATAATACAGCGTCCATTACGTTGATAACGTCGATTGAAAAGGTTTCTATCATAACGTTGAGTATCATGAAACTTTCGTCAATCAATTGATAGGCCCATACAGTATTTGTTTTGTTGAAAAATATATATACAGGGTGACCCAAGACCCCCGGACCGGAAGGAATGGGTAAATTCCTCGTTGGATTTTGAGACGAAATTTCCTTTTCGAAAACTTCGTCCGATCAACGGTGTCCAAGTTATTAAAGATAAAGAGTAGCCAATCAGCGCCTCGCTTTAGGTCCGTGCCAGTGCCGGGTCAATAGTGAACGGCGGGCAGGGCCCGTGGTTTATTTTACATTTGGCTACTTTCTTCTTCACTTTACGATCGACGCGTATTATTATTATTATTATTATTATTATTATTATTATTATTATTATTTTTATTATTATTTTTTTTTTTTTTTTTCTACCGGACCGTAGTTCTACGTGTCTAGGTTGACCGGACCGTAGTTTTCCGTGTCCAGGTCGACCGCACCGTAGTTTTCCGTGTCCAGGTCGACCGCACCGTAGTTTTCGGTGTCCAGGTCGACCGCACCGTAGTTTTCCGTGTCCAGGTCGACCGCACCGTAGTTTTCGGTGTCCAGGTCGACCGCACCGTAGTTTTCCGTGTCCAGGTCGACCGCACCGTAGTTTTCGGTGTCCAGGTCGACCGCACCGTAGTTTTCCGTGTCCAGGTCGACTGCACCGTAGTTTTCGATGTCCAGGTCGACCGCACCGTAGTTTTCCGTGTCCAGGTCGACCGCACCGTAGTTTTCGGTGTCCAGGTCGACCGCACCGTAGTTTTCCGTGTCCAGGTCGACTGCACCGTAGTTTTCGATGTCCAGGTCGACCGCACCGATAAATTTATGAATTTGTACGGTGCGGTCGACCTGGACATCGAAAACTACGGTGCAGTCGACCTGGACACGGAAAACTACAGTGCAGTCGACCTGGACACGGAAAACTACGGTGCGGTCGACCTGGACACCGAAAACTACGGTGCGGTCGACCTGGACACGGAAAACTACGGTGCGGTCGACCTGGACATCGAAAACTACGGTGCAGTCGACCTGGACACGGAAAACTACGGTGCGGTCGACCTGGACACCGAAAACTACGGTGCGGTCGACCTGGACACGGAAAACTACGGTGCGGTCGACCTGGACACCGAAAACTACGGTGCGGTCGACCTGGACACGGAAAACTACGGTCCGGTCAACCTAGACACGTAGAACTACGGTCCGGTAGAAAAAAAAAAAAAAAAATAATAATAAAAATAATAATAATAATAATAATAATAATAATAATAATAATAATAATAATAATAATAATACGCGTCGATCGTAAAGTGAAGAAGAAAGTAGCCAAATGTAAAATAAACCACGGGCCCTGCCCGCCGTTCACTATTGACCCGGCACTGGCACGGACCTAAAGTGAGGCGCTGATTGGCTACTCTTTATCTTTAATAACTTGGACACCGTTGATCGGACGAAGTTTTCGAAAAGGAAATTTCGTCTCAAAATCCAACGAGGAATTCACCCATTCCTTCCGGTCCGGGGGTCTTGGGTCACCCTGTATACGTCTTGAGCAATGTCCTTTAAATTTTTATTTATTATACCCTCATTCTTATTCAACTGATGGATCGTGTCATTGAAATTTTAAATTGTTGATCAGACGATTGTCGCTTGTTCCTTAACTAGGGTTTTCCTTTCTCCTTTGGTTAATTTATCTATCTCTGCATCGAACTTTTCTCCATCAGCATTATCGATTAATCCAAAAATTTCTTTGAATACGTGTCCTATTCCATTGAACCAACCCCTTTTGAACCTTCTATTATTGGAATCGTTTTCGTCATAGAGCCCAAGCAGGTCTTGTAAGTCAGTTTGTTTGTCTCTTAGCCTATTTATTACAGTGTCGAGGGAACCCAAATATTTTCTTTGCGAAAGCACGCAGTATTTTATATTGGCCTAAACTGGACTCAGATATTGAAAATAAAGTGAAACAGTGCCAAGCTTGCAAAAAGTATAGTCCAGCAAAAATTAAAGAGCCTTTAATTCCAGATATGATACCAGATAGACCGTTCCAAAAAATAGGCACGGATATCTTTGAATTTGGCGGAAAAAACTACTTAGTTACAATTGACTATTATTCTCGTTGGATAGACTTTCAGAAAATGAATTCAAAAACAGCAGGTGCTGTCATAACTCAGTTGAAATCTCTGTTTGCAAACCATGGTATTCCAGAAATCCTCATTGCAGATAACATGCCCTTTTCATCACAGGAATTTCGTGAATTCGCGAAGCAGTGGAATTTTGAGATAATTACGACTAGTCCAAACTATCCACAATCAAACGGACTTGCTGACAAGGCAGTACATATAGCAAAACAAATCCTGAAAAAGTGTTCTTACAGTAAAGACGACATTAACAGGGCACTCCTATCATACCGTAACGCACCAGTTGCAGGGTTACCATTCACTCCAGCGCAATTGTTGATGAGTAGAAATTTACGCACAGTGCTACCCACAGCAGCTGATCAACTAAATCCCAAAATTACAAAAAATGCGATGGAGTTAATGTATAACAGACAAAAGGAAATGAAAAACCGATATGATAGGAGCGCAAGAAAAGAGGTTACGTTTGAAAAAGGCGAAAAAGTCTACCTAAGAAATAAAAAACAATGGGAACCTGCAAAAATAATTGAGAAGCATAGTACTCCCAGGTCTTACATAGTAATGAGCGATAACTCACAACGTGAATTACGTAGAAGTAGTAGACACTCACAGAAATAACCAAAGGTATAATAAAAACAAAGGTATAATAATAAAAAAAAAAAAAAAAAGGAAAGATGAGGTGAACGCAGCCTAGCGGCGTCATGTAAAGCTAGGTGGTGAGAGAGAACTTCCGGTGCTCGTTGTTAAGATAAGCCACGAGGCACGTAATAAAGAATATATAATAATAATAAATAAGTTATTATTAAAAACCCCACTCCTGTTCCTTTACAACAATTATTGCAAGGATATAGGAGTATATGAGAAGAAAAGCAACACAGCCGCACGTTTGTCACCCTATAGTTCAGAACAGATAATTTATTAAAAACTATTACGTAGTCCAGAAAACCAGAGAATCTACTCAAATAACCAAGGTTTAACAAATTCGAATTTCCTCTTGCTCCTCTTCCCTTACAGCGTCGGTAATACGCAACCTTGGTATACTCTAATGAACAATAGAAATCAAATGATAGACAAAAAACCAAAAAAATTTACGCTAGGAATATAAAGACTAGAACATAAGCCACATAAGATGAGGCCAGATATAGAAAATATAGCGACAGCAAGATACAAAGCCGTGATATAGAATACTAGGAATAAAGCGAACTATAGTAATGATATAAGAAATAATGAAATATAGCGAAGTACAAACAGAATTTGAAATAAGAGAATAAGTACTACATATTGTATTAATTGCAATCTACCATGAGGAAATCTTGATACTGCACAGTTGATGCGCCTGACTGCGCATGCGCCAAATAATGCAATTTTATTGGTTGGTGAGATGGTCCCGCGAAAATATTATGACGTATGAAGCAGGGGTGCCAACTTTCAAGAAATGAAGCAAGAGCTGTCAAGATTTCGCGCGTAGATTAGTCAGTTGAAGTGATGTTGTTGTTTATTTTAATTTAACGTGAATTATGAAAATAAAAGTAGCATTGATGAGCAATCTTGAATAAAATAGTCCATATCGAAAGATAATTCAATTGGAGCAACGAAGGATTTGATGGAAAAGCAAATCCAATTGCTACAAAACTCATCTTATAATACCCTCGAAAAATAAACCGATAAATCGAATCGAAGCAAGCAATCAACTGTTCGAAATAAATTGCGACGGTCGAACATCAAGTTTCAATAAAGCTTTCCAAGCCTTTCCTAATCGCTACCGCAATTATTTGAGATCCTAACCTCAAAAATTCATATCAATTACATCGCCGTCAAAAACAAAGTTTGACAGCTAAAACTCGGGATGGCCAGCCTGCCTCAGCGGACGACGCAACCCGCGCATGCGCTGTCAGGCACATCGACTGTGCAGTATCAAGATTTCCTCATGGTATGCTCAATCCACTAAAATCCTCTGACATATATATATAGATATATCTAAGTTACTTAGCTTAGGCGTGTGTCGCGTGCCGAATTTCGGTCATCGACGTATGTTGTGTCCTTCGCGCGACATTCAAATACGTTGATGTGCTCTTACTCAGCTCAAATCTCGGTCACCTCAGGTACACTGTTAAAAATGTTTTTGAAATTACTACACATTTGCTATACAAAAGACTCGCACATCTACAAATTTGGTTTGGCAAAGTGAATTACCACGAATTTTTCGTAAAATTGCAGGAAAATTTGTAATCCAACTTTACTGAGTTAGAAACACACGTGACTGTATCGCAAATTTACAAAACTCGTAGAGTAAATTTATTTAATTCGGGAATTCACTATACAGTATTCTAATTCTGCTCAACAGTTTATCAAATTTGCTATACGTGTGCGATAGTGAATTTGAATAAAAAAAAGTCAAAATTAATATTTTAGTCAAGCAAAGTAATTGCTAAGCATTTATCGTAAAATTGCAGGAAAATTTTTAATCCAACTTTACTGAGTTAGAAACACACGTGACTGTATCGCAAATTTACAAAACTCGTAGAGTAAATTTATTTAATTCGGGAATTCACTATACAATATTCTAATTCTGCTCAACAGTTTATCAAATTTGCTATACGTGTGCGATAGTGAATTTGAATAAAAAAAAGTCAAAATTAATATTTCAGTCAAGCAAAGTAATTGCTGAGCATTTATCGTAAAATTGCAGGAAAATTTTTAATCCAACTTTACTGAGTTAGAAACACACGTGACTGTATCGCAAATTTACAAAACTCGTAGAGTAAATTTATTTAATTCGGGAATTCACTATACAGTATTCTAATTCTGCTCAACAGTTTATCAAATTTGCTATACGTGTGCGATAGTGAATTTGAATAAAAAAAAGTCAAAATTAATATTTTAGTCAAGCAAAGTAATTGCTAAGCATTTATCGTAAAATTGCAGGAAAATTTGTAATCCAACTTTACTGAGTTAGAAACACACGTGACTGTATCGCAAATTTACAAAACTCGTAGAGTAAATTTATTTAATTCGGGAATTCACTATACAATATTCTAATTCTGCTCAACAGTTTATCAAATTTGCTATACGTGTGCGATAGTGAATTTGAATAAAAAAAAGTCAAAATTAATATTTCAGTCAAGCAAAGTAATTGCTGAGCATTTATCGTAAAATTGCAGGAAAATTTTTAATCCAACTTTACTGAGTTAGAAACACACGTGACTGTATCGCAAATTTACAAAACTCGTAGAGTAAATTTATTTAATTCGGGAATTCACTATACAGTATTCTAATTCTGCTCAACAGTTTATCAAATTTGCTATACGTGTGCGATAGTAAATATAATCATCATATGAAATATTTCGTAATCATTTTCGAAATTTTAATGCTTTACATACACTGAAAAAAAAGTATTTTGATAATCAGAATACAAAGTATTATGAAATGAGTATTCTTATTATCAAAATACGTAATGTGATTATCAAAATACGTAATGTGATTATCAAAATACGTAATGTGATAATCAGTATACGTATTTTGATAATCAAAATACCAAGTTTTCTGAGTAACACAATACCAAGTATTTTGATTATCAGAAGAAATATACTGAGTAGAAAAATACTGTTTTCTCAGTGTATACATTTATAATTATTTTCAAGTACTTATTGTATGTTTGCGTATATAGAAAACCCGAATTGTAAATGGATGTAGCCTCCCGAATATGTACTACATTGTTCGCGGTTGATTCAGAGACGGAAGTAACATCTGGAAAAATGATTCATACGGGTATAATATTATATCATACACCTTAATATTATAGTATAATATTACCTATCTGAATCATGGATTGTTAATTTTTATCAATTCTACAACCATCAAATAAGCTATTCCTGAACTGATGAAAGTACTATGTAAAATCTCATAGCGGCGCTACTGGCAGGCGTGTACATGCAGCGCGTCGAGCGGTTTCGTTCAGAACTTAAGGTAATACGGTATACCATATACCAGTGAAATTCATCAAGACACGATATAGATAATTCCTATAATTTGATTTTGGTATTAATTGTTTTGTGAAACCCTTATTTTTCCGGGTGCAGTCAGAGTCTCTGATATATCGATCAGTGGGCACAGTCTCTTTATTGGACTTTATTTGGTACAGGTATGCGCCTTGCGCAGTTTCCGTGATGCGTGAAACATGTTCACTTCCGTCTTCGCGTTTCTTCTATACAAGCGAAGAATTGCCAACACGTGGTCCAGTGCTTTGATATTGAAGATATCGGATGAGCATAGGAAGCACGTTATCCAGGTAAGTTGATCAAATTAAAATACATTTCTACAGCTTATAAGCCCACATATATATATATATCTATTAGGGTGGGTCAAAAAAACCGACTATTTTTTTTTTTACTTTTTACTCTGAAAAATCGGTTGCTAGACACCTCTAGAGAATTCTCACCAAACATGAGCTCTTAATTTTGATGACAAGGTTATCCGCTTTACGAATTTCTATTTTTTCCTTAGTATTAGAAACAAAAATTCATATCCCTTTGACAACTCTTCGTTAAAAAATATCTCTCCTCATATTCTTGTAGGAAATCGAATGCTCTACAAAAAAGGTCTCTTACAATTTTTTCGTAAACCTCACCGTTTAAAAGATATCGAAGGTTAAAGTTTAATTATTTTAAGAGAAATTTCTGTTTTCTTATGAATTTTATAACTCGCTTACAAAAAATTTTTATGGATCGCGCAACTCATAATTTTGTAGGAAATTAACTGCTCTACAAAAATGGTCTCTTATGATTTTTCGATTAAATTAAGCGTTTAAAAGATATTCATCGTCAAACCTCAATGAATACTAATTTTAACAGTTTTGAACGCTTAATTTAATCGAAAAATCATAAGAGACCATTTTTGTAGAGCAGTTAATTTCCTACAAAATTATGAGTTGCGCGATCCATAAAAATTTTTTGTAAGCGAGTTATAAAATTCATAAGAAAACAGAAATTTCTCTTAAAATAATTAAACTTCAACCTTCGATATCTTTTAAACGGTGAGGTTTACGAAAAAATTGTAAGAGACCTTTTTTGTAGAGCATTCGATTTCCTACAAGCATATGAGGAGAGATATTTTTTAACGAAGAGTTGTCAAAGGGATATGAATTTTTGTTTCTAATACTAAGGAAAAAATAGAAATTCGTAAAGCGGATAACCTTGTCATCAAAATTAAGAGCTCATGTTTGGTGAGAATTCTCTAGAGGTGTCTAGCAACCGATTTTTCAGAGTAAAAAGTAAAAAAAAAAATAGTCGGTTTTTTTGACCCACCCTACTCCTCGATCTCTAGAGCCAAATACCATATCTCGGGTAGCAAATGCAAATGCGAAATGCATTTGTACTGCGACACTTTGTAAAAAGGAATTTGATAGTCAATATGATCTAGTAAAGCATTTGAAGGGTCATATAAAAGATGGTTCGAAAATTAAATGTCCATTTCATTGTTGTGAAAATGTGTATAATAAAGTAGATTCCTTGACTTCGCATTTATCTAAAAAACACAAACACAGTCGAATAATTGATTCACTTTTAGTAACGAACGCAAACTCACAAATTGAAGACAGTTTTTTCAATCAAGACAATGTTGAAGACGTGCAGAGTTGTGAACAAGGAAATGATGACCCGATGGTATCAGATTCAAATTTTCGTGAAGATATCACAAATAAAAGTTCTGCAACTGACTTGTTCCTTTTAAACTTGGCACAATTTTTTTTGAAATTAGAGAGCCAATTTCTTATTCCGGTGTCAACCATACAATATATTGTGTCGCAAACATGTAACATACATGTAGAAGGCCAAGGAGTTGTTAAAGATAATCTAGCTTTACGCTTGCATCAAGAAAATATTCCTTTGGACCAAGCGAATGAAATAATTAATCAAGCTTTCTCCTACGATCCATTTTTGAAAATCGAATCTACACGGAGAGACCATTTTGGTGATGATTGTTAAAAAATTGGCATTCATTCCTAAAAAAGTTGGTAAAGTGGTGACAAAGCATGATTTTTAGTAGCGCTTCGTTCTGAACGATAGTAACGGCTCCTAGCAACGTTTCGAAATGATTAACAGTTTAGCTAAAAAGTTGGGAAGCTGCTGCGAACATCGTTGGTATCCACTGCTATAAAACTTGGGAACTATTGCTATGATTGTAGCGATGGTTGTGAATGATCACTTACAATGAAATAAAATTTTGGAATCGATGAAAATCTTTTCAGTGCACACTCATGTCGTGTAAAGTACCCAAACCACTACTGAAGCTAGAAACTGTTACTATACTCCACATGCTAATCAATCCCTTGCATATATAAGTACTCTTCAGTTTTTATACTAGTATTAATTTAGTAACCATTACAGTGCAGTTGAGGAACCAGTCCAAATACCGTTAGTTAACAATTACAAATCGTCTTTCAATGATCCCTAGGAATGCTAGTAACAGTCGTTATTGCGATATTTATTATAATCGTAGGAATAATTATGCTACCGTGGGAAAAAGTGGATGATGAAATAATTGGGCAGATTGAATATTACAAATTTATTTTTCAATATTTTGACACTTAAATCCATTTTTTAGATATATAATATTTGCCATTTGGCAACTTGGTCATAAAAGTGGGAATACATAATGTTATGATTTTTATGGTTAATAATTTAATATCGCTGTCTTGGTCATTATCAATTTCAAACGATTCGAAGTGGGGATTGTACCGTACTGTTCGAAATCGTTTAGCAGTTATACATAATTCAAAAGATTCCGCCAAAATTATGTTATCAATCATGTAAAACTTTGGATCGTAAGAAGGAAGCACAAGAATCGTTCCTTTTACAAGCTGTTTACCTTTATGAACAATCCAATTAGCAAGCGAAATCTTATTTGGCAATCTTGCCGAAAGGCATTCCAAATCTGGAAGACTATTTGTAGTCTTTTCAAAAGATGGACCAATTTCTATCAGCGGGTATGACATATTATTGGACATGAATCTATAATTCATCTTTAATTGATGTTTCAGAGCAATCGTATGGCAAACATTGACTCGACTTATCGAAACTCGTGATGTTATTTTTCCATCGTGATGCTTGCTTTCATATCTCATCGAAGAGATTTTCCATAACGGTCCCATAAGATACATGATTCTAGGGTAGTGGATAAGAAAATGGTGTTTTGGTTTAAGGCTGTTAGGGAATAATTGTGACAACAGAGACAAATATTCTTCAATTAATGTTTCTAGCAATTCACAATGCCCTGGTACTATGTACGCATCAGCCAAGACAATTTCGATTATTTTTTTCAACAAGATGATCAATTGCCAGTGCGCGTTGTTTTTCGGTACCATGTCCCCAATAATCAATGGAAGATTTCTGACTAAACAGAGCATTTCGGCAGATGACATTGAGAAACGTTTATTTTTTAAACGGTGCTCATCAATACAAGGAGGCTTGTTCCTCTTATCGTTATTCCCATATTGGAATCCCTTAATTCTTGCATTCAAGTGTTCAAGTGAGAATAACTTTGCTTCGTATACATAATAATGAAGCACTTTGCCAATGTCGTACTGACAAATCCCTTCTGCAAAATCATGCATAGCATCTACCGCTACATTTTTAGTGACATGGAAGCCTTCTAATATGTTAAAACAGCAAGGTTCTTTTATACCCGTGGTCCTAACATCGCTGTCTTCCAAATGTTGTGCATAGTTAGTTTCATCTCTAAGAGTACAAGAGCTTTCGTGGAACGTCGTGTTGATATCGTTCCGATGAATTAGGCAGAATCTACAGGGATGACATGCCGAAAAACTTTCAACGAAACCGAGAATGGAGTGCATTCCAAGGTTATCCCCTACAATCAATCCTAACTGGAAATAAATTTTTTTTTCTCCATCGGGAAGTTGGATAGTAATGCCGCTTGTCGAAAGAAAGTTAAGTTCCTGGATAATTCGTTGGAAAATTACCGAATTTTGAAAAACCTTTCTATCGAGACTATTGAACAATGTGAAGAGTAATATGTTTTCAATTTTTGACTGATATTCTGGAGGTAGACAAGGAATGCTGAGGTATACGGCTCCACATTTTGCAATTCCGGCGTGACTTCCTAACGGGTTGTTGTTTTCATAATCATCAAAATACATTATCAATGGGAGAACAGTTTTTGAACCAAATGACTTTTTCTTAACCTTCCAAAATTCGCCTTGAATAAAGTTCATGCACACGTCAACATTACTTTCTAAATAATCAATATATTTCATAGTCTTATCATAAACCCCTGGAATTGTGAAAAATTTTGACAAAACACGCCTCATTGGAATGAATTCTGCGCTTACTGGGACACGGATTAGTTCTTGATGTCCATCTTTGGTTCGGAATTCATCTCTTTCACCTAAGATAATTTGATCAGGACACACAAGGCTCTCATTCTGTTTGAAATATTTGAATCTTTGCTTTTCAGTTTCAAAATTCCTGAATAAATCTTTCAGTCTATCAAACATTTTGGCGAACTGAGACAATTCCTCTTCTGACTCCCCTAGCTGTTGCAAGCGATGCATTATTTTGTCCTCCAAAATGGAAACGGCTGATCCGTTAACTAAATTTGTTATAATATCAATGATATCTTGTACCCTGCTTCTTGGCATATCGGAAAAATTATACAATCGGGCAACGGCAAGCGAAACATTTGTTTGTAAATTGTTTGAATAATCGTGATATGATAATTTATGCTGTTCGATTTTCTCATTAGCTTGAAGGCTGTTATGTGGCTTCATGCTATTGATAATCTCACGTTCTATATCAGTATCACTTAAAATATCAGTAGATGTACTATCATAATCTAAAGTAGCACAATTGCTTTGCTCAAGTTCATCCATATTAATACTGACATTATTCACAATTTCATGTAAAGTCGCAGAACTTCCATTATCTGTATCTTCAGTAGGCAAACGAAGCTCATGTGCTGAATACCTGTGCTTTCTATAGGAATTTAGTAATATGAAAGTTCGGCCACATGATGACTCAGAACATCTATATTTGTTCAGTAAAGGATGTAACCGTACAATATGTTGCAGCAATAACTTATTGGTCTCGCAGTCCGATGCACATACAAAACACTTGAACATATTCACGTTTCTTTGGATACCCTGATCAATCTTAAAGAAATTGTCCAATTATGTTATTCAGCGCGGTGCCAAACTTATCACCCAGATTTTCAATATCGTATCCAACCTTCTGGATAAATAGCCACAAATGGAAGCAATGTTCTGGATATCTGCACTCTAATGCAAAGAAAGACTTGAATGCCAAGTCCAGAGCATGCAGAGGTGATTGCACTTTGTATCTTCTCTCCCAAATGTAGACGTAGTATGTCTCCACTTTTGTTATAGCGCCGACGAATATCAAGAAGGGTTGACCAGGGACCGCCTTTTTTTTCAGCTCCTGTGCTTTTATACGTACAGCTTCTTCAAGATCCGTTGTATTCTGCAATGCAAGAATATGCTACTATACTAGAAGGTTTTTCACTATTTCAACGGTAAAAAAGAACTTTGGTGTATATTACCTCAACATGCATAATAAAAGCTTCCTGGCTCTCAACTACTGTTGGCTTTGCATTTTTCTTCTTGTTCGTCAATGAACTAGGTTCTGCATGTTCATCAACTCTAGCGTTTTTCTTTCGACTGATTTTTCTAACTTTAGCTGGACGTTCGTAGTTCAGCCGAGTCGGTTTGATCAGGTGTGGCAAAAGATACAATAGCAAAGCATCTTGTTGATCTGTAAGCAACATAATAGAATGTTGGGAAAAGATTAAATTATATACGTGTGAAGTCGTATTTTGTTTTAGCTTCCAATGAGACCAACCGCCAGGAGTCAATTCCTTCAGTCTGCTGATGAGAACTTGAGCATCAATATTTTTGAGCTGCTTTGAGGATTTGATGAGTTCGAAGAGATTGGCTCGGATACTATCCCATCTAGTGAAAAGTAGCAACTCCTTTCCAGGGAACAATTTTTCAAAATCTGCTTTCAACTGCAATGATAAATTGTTTCTCACCAAAAGTCCGATATGAAAATAGTATCGAATATCTATTAGCATATTCGGCCGATGTAATGAAAATTTACTAAATCTGCGCCAAGCTCCTGCGATAAGCAGCGATACTGATCAAAATACTGTTCAACTGTGGTTTGTTCTGACATAAACTTTTCCCTTCGCGCTGTAAATGTTTTATCCCAAATTGCGACCACTTTTGTCCAAGGTTCAATGTTGTCTTTCAACCATTGAAAATGATGTAGCTCATCATCTGCAAAAAAAAAAAACAGGTTATAATATAAGTTGTGTTATGAAAATTACAACAAGGTAAAGAAATGAATCTTCAATAAAATAATAGATACCATTGAGAAGTTGTACAGTATGAGTGATGTCTTGCAATGGATTATCACATCTTTTCGTATCTGTCAGGATTTTACTATCTCTGAGGATACCTTTAATATATGTAAATCGGTCGTAGAGTTTTCCACTGGGTGATATTCTTACTCCGTTTACTGTACAAGATTTGGTAAAGTAGGCTCCAGGACGTGTTTCTTTTGGAAAAACTCGCCGGATCTCTTCAGCGATATGCAGGAATTTTTCAGTAGGGATCCTTGAAGGAATAATTGATTACATATGTTTATACATACACTAACACATTTGAAATCTTTCACATGAATCCACTGAAATGCATGATACTCACTTGAACTCTTTGATTTGTGTAGTACTCTTACTCTGTAAAAATGCTAAATCTTTTTCCCGATCAATCAATATATGAACTAAAAGTTGTCGCATATAAGTAGTCAATTTCTCGCAATTCTTATAAGTCAGCAATACAAGTTTACCATTGGGATCATTTTCGAGAAATCGCAAAAGGTCGAATCGCTGTGCGGAAAAAAGATTATGTTTGAGTGGGGCCTAGGGTGATTCAAAAAATTTTTTAGTGGGGCCCCAATTAAAATTAATCGTAAAATCAGTACTTCTTTTGCATTAACAGAACTTACGACTCTATCGTCAAGCCGGTCCGATTTATTTGAAATTTTATCCAGCTGTGAGTCTGGAACAGAGTGTTCAACACTAATGTCTCTTTGCAAAACGTTTTGCGTATCCGTAGGAGCTGCAGTAACTGTGCATTCTGTTCTGTTCCGTTCTGTTTGGTTTATTGTCCTTGTCACTGGTGTTGATACCGTGCTAGCGAGTTCACATGCAGCACTCCATACTGATGAAAGATATTGATTTTGCAAAACGTCATTTGCATTTGAATAAGAACTAGATGTAGAAGCTGATATATTTGTTAATTCAGTCAAATTGTAGGGAACAACCGGGTATGTGGATGGACCAATTGAGTTATCGATCTCGAACGGTGATTGCCCTGTCGATGTTTGACTGAGAAAGTTCAGAGGAAAATCTTCTTGCTGAAGCTGCTTATAGGGTTTCGCGGGTTGCAGATTACCAGCTTGAAAAAAGGCAGGGATTACGAGAATCAAAATTTTACGAAAAATTGTACCCAAGAAATATATGCCTTAGGGTCGTCTTTAAAAATTAAATTTTTTGATTCACCCAATAAAAAGTTTCCTTTTTTTTGGAAAAACATGAGGGATATTTGTTTTTTGTGAAAAAAATGACAAGAGCACGTGCCGGTAGACAGTCTAAGTTTCTGTTTTGATGAATCTGCAGTTTTTTGGAAATGTGGCACAAAATATGTAGATTTGACAAAAAACTGAAGAGAAAAAAAAATATCAAAGTTTCGAAATTTTTTTTGAAAGAACTTAATTTTTAAGGACTACCCTAATATAGCTTTACTAGTTAGTCAGTGCCCACTTTCACTTTTATCTATTAGTGTCTACGAATAATTTGGAAATTCATTCTACATTGTTCCATGAACTAGCAACCCAACAATAATATTTATATCATTCGACAAAAATTCCGAAGGAATATTGCTGAACAATGTAACAAATTGCGGGATAGGGAAAGTGCCGCGAAAATTCGATGCTATGAAATTAACAAGAGTGGACTCTTCAAAAATAATACCTGTAACTATGCCTGTAACTTGTGATTCATTGTCAGTTAGCGGTAATCCAGAAGCCACCGTGCAGGGAATCTCAAAATGCTGTTCGGAACATGAATATACAGGGTGACCCAAGACCCCCGGACCGGAAGGAATGGGTGGATTCCTCGTTGGATTTTGAGACGAAATTTCCTTTTCGAAAACTTCGTCCGATCAACGGTGTCCAAGTTATTAAAGATAAAGAGTAGCCAATCAGCACCTCGCTTTAGGTCCGTGCCAGTGCCGGGTCAATAGTGAACGGCGGGCAGGGCCCGTGGTTTATTTTACATTTGGCTACTTTCTTCTTCACTTTACGATCGACGCGTATTATTATCATTATTATTATTATTATTATTATTATTATTATTATTATTATTATTTTTATTATTATTATTGTTATTATTTTTTTTTTTTTTCTACCGGACCGTAGTTCTACGTGTCCAGGTTGACCGGACCGTAGTTTTCCGTGTCCAGGTCGACCGCACCGTAGTTTTCGGTGTCCAGGTCGACCGCACCGTAGTTTTCCGTGTCCAGGTCGACCGCACCGTAGTTTTCGGTGTCCAGGTCGACCGCACCGTAGTTTTCCGTGTCCAGGTCGACTGCACCGTAGTTTTCGATGTCCAGGTCGACCGCACCGATAAATTTATGAATTTGTACGGTGCGGTCGACCTGGACATCGAAAACTACGGTGCAGTCGACCTGGACACGGAAACCTACGGTGCAGTCGACCTGGACACGGAAAACTACGGTGCAGTCGACCTGGACACCGAAAACTACGGTGCGGTCGACCTGGACACCGAAAACTACGGTGCGGTCGACCTGGACACCGAAAACTACGGTGCGGTCGACCTGGACACCGAAAACTACGGTGCGGTCGACCTGGACACCGAAAACTACGGTGCGGTCGATCTGGACACGGAAAACTACGGTCCGGTCAACCTGGACACGTAAAACTACGGTCCGGTAGAAGAAAAAAAAAAAAATAAAATAATAATAATAATAATAAAAATAATAATAATAATAATAATAATAATAATAATAATAATGATAATAATACGCGTCGATCGTAAAGTGAAGAAGAAAGTAGCCAAATGTAAAATAAACCACGGGCCCTGCCCGCCGTTCACTATTGACCCGGCACTGGCACGGACCTAAAGCGAGGCGCTGATTGGCTACTCTTTATCTTTAATAACTTGGACACCGTTGATCGGACGAAGTTTTCGGAAAGGAAATTTCGTCTTAAAATCCAACGAGGAATTTACCCATTCCTTCCGGTCCGGGGGTCTTGGGTCACCCTGTATACAACACATTTTTATGACAATGATGGAAAGTATTTGAAAAATTGACTTGATTGAACCTTCCTCTAATATTTGAAAAATTGTTCACTGAACCACAGAAAAAGCAAAACCACGTACATACAACTATGTTGCGATTATCGATACCCTATTGTGAGCGTGGATGTGATACACTAATATACGCTAATTTTGTCAGTTTGCTTATCTATTTGAATTCTGTCTACGAGAAGATAGAAAATCTCTAAACAATTGTATCTGTACTAAACATCAAGTGTATCATGCCATATGTTACGAAAATTACCTCCATGCCTTTTGTGTTAATTTGTCACCAATAACAAAAAGCCGGATACACTCGAGATTGAGAGACTTTGCCCCGATGCACGTATGGAAATTAATCAAAAGGAAACAGGCTATTAGATATATGAAGTACTATTATACATGAGAAGAGCGAACATGAAAAAATGATGTGCCTGAAGTTCCGAACGTTTATTTGAATGAAACTCCTAGAAAAATCTCATATCACACTTATTTGATCGCCTGAAATTTATAAATTTCGAAATCTCTATAACTGACCTTCGATTTTCAATCTATCTCAAATTTTTAAATATTTTTAATCGATTAACAATCGTGGTAAGCTTGCTATTTCCAAATTTTCGTTCAAATGAACGTTCGTAACTTCAGGCACATAAAAAATGAGAGTTCGATCGGGTAAAATCTCTAGACTTACCTTTGAGAAATAAAAAGATTTAGGTAGCACACAACACTTGTATAAAATATTTTCACGGTATAACCGTCGATGAGGCACACCAATCTTACACTTGTAACGTCGAGAGCTGAAATGAGTCTGATCCTACGGTCTCGACTTGTCTCAGCGTGAAGAACACCCTTTGGCGGCACATTTGTTTGGAACGTTCAGCTCGATGATAGGAACCGTTACTATACTCGCTACTAGTGTTTGCTATGCGCATTGCAGTATCATTCCATACCAACTATAAAATTGTCTCACCATGCGAAACACGCTTTGGCAGCACAGTTTTTGAGAACCTTCCATACGACGTTAGGAACCTTTACTCCACACGCGGTTAGCGTATACTATGCGCGCAGAGGTTTGACTTCTTCCGGAAGATCGGAAGCGATTAATAATAAAGATATTAAAATGTTGGTAACCATTGAAATATGCATATAACAGATTCCTTACGAGTATAAGAATGATTCCACGTAGCAAGTTTGGATTTCAAGCTACGCATTCGCGAGGAAGCAATGCAATACATAATATTACTATTTGATATTTGTACTAGATATGGAGCTAAACGTGGTATGGTCTTATCGCTTTGACCAATTTTACAATCAGTACTTTGCATAGTATTAGGAACTAATACCATACAACTATTAAGGAGTGCTGTATTCGTATGGAATTGAGTACCTTTTTTTTTTTTCACGAACTGTTACTATGCAGTTTAGGAATCATTTTTAGATTTTTTTGAAATAGTTTCAAAAAAACATAAATTTCTAAGAATTCCTGTGTATTTCTTGGAAATTCTCGAAAATACTATACTAGTATAGTAATCATCACTGAAACGGTCTCTCCGTGTACATTCGGCACAACCTATGCACGTAGGCAATTTTATGAGAAAAATTTTCCATACATAAAACCAGTTAGGGTCTCGCTTAATGATAAAAGTAACAAGCCTCATTTTTTTCACTATGTACCGATCCAAAAAACATTGTTTCATCTTTTTAATAACAAATCTCTGGAAGATGAGTTGCAGGGTAGTACTGTGGAGGGTGATCATAATGTTCTGAGAGATTTTACTGACGGTTCCGTTTTCAAACAAAACCCTTTCTTTAAAAAAAATTCAAATGCATCAAAACTCATATTATACCAGGATAGTTTTGAGGTAGTCAACCCTTTGGGAGCTGCTAAAAAAAAATATAAAATACTAGCAGTGTATTTGAGCATTGGAAACTTACCGCCCCACATCCGTTCACATGTAAATTCAATGCAGCTAGTTGCACTTTGTAGGGAAAAACTTTTTAACCATGAAAAAGTCTATGGAAGAATAGTCAAGGATTTGAGAAAAATTGAATCTGAAGGAATAAAACTATCTTCCGGTGACATTATAACTGGGACAGTTGTATTCATTGCTGGAGACAACCTAGGTAGTCATTCGCTTGGCAGATTCGTTGAAAATTTTAGTTCCTCAAGCTATTTTTGTAGATACTGCTTGATGCATAGAAATCAATTCTACAGTGAAGGCGGTGCAGTAAAAACTCATGAGAAGAGAACTATTGAGTCGTATGATAAGATAGTAAAACTTATTGAAAGTGCAAATAATGCTGACGGCGTAGTAGAAGATTTTGACCCCAAAGGCATTAAATTCAATTCTATATTCAATAGTTTGAGTTACTATCACGTTTGCATGCCTGGACTGCCACCCTGCCTTGGGCATGATGTTCTTGAGGGTGTTATTGCCTATGATTTAAAACTGTGTCTCGACTATTTTGTTAAGAAAAAATGGTTCTCTTATCAGACAATAAATGAGAGGATTGATTCCTTTAAATACTCAAAAGTCGATCGAGGTGATAAGCCATGCACTATCTCACCGAGCGCAAAGAAAATTACAGGGGGTGCATGGCAGCTTTGCACATTTCTCAGGTTACTACCCCTGTTGATCCACGACAAAATTCAAGACATTGATGATGATGTTTGGAGATGTGTAATTGTCCTCACTGAAATAGTTGAAGTGATATGTGCACCAGAAATACACAAATCATGTATATCATATTTGAAGATAATTATTAGTGATTACATACATTTAAGGCAAAAATTTTCAATACCACTGCGTCCGAAGCATCATTTTCTGTTTCACTATCCCGAGCTCATTTTGCAATTTGGACCACTCATGAAAGTTTGGACGCTACGTTTTGAGAGCAAACATACATTTTTCAAGAGGGTGATTCGAAATATCAAAAACTTTATCAATGTCACCAAATCTCTAAGCATAAAGCACGAGCTGTTCCAAAGTTTTGTTCGTTTGGGAGGGGATATAAGATCTCAAATAGAAATGAAGATGAATACAAATTTTCAAATAAGTCTCTATAATGAGAAAATTCAAAAAGCAATAATGAGTATACATTTGCCAAAAGATATTCAGGAGTGCAACGAGGTCACCGTGAAAGGGATTTCTTATCAAAAAGGCGACTCTATGTTTATAGCGCAGGAAGGCTATCAATATAATGTTCAAGTCGGTAGAATTGTCATACTATTGTGCGACGACGAAAATTTATTTATAGTTTTCGAAGCATTAGAGACAGTATTCCGGCCACATCTTCGCACTTATGAATTGGGAAAATGTTTGCGATATGAATGTTTAGCATTTAATTCATTACCGAGCATTGAAAGGCTCCATATTTACAATCTGGGGACCTTTTTGTGTGTTAAACCCAATTATGGGTTGGTTCGAGAACATCTGTAAAGCTGCACCTAGGAAAGTTCAACCATTGTTTGCTAAACAGAGTAAAATAGAATAAGTTTAAAGTTGTCATAGAAATTACCAGTTTGATGCAGATAATAGAGATATACAGGGTGATTCAGACTTCGTGACGAATCTCGTGAGGAGTTAACCCTTGTCAAAATTGGGATCGAAAGTTCCTCTGCCATTTTTTCAAAAAACGATTTTTTCCTTGGGACCATAACACATTTTTCCAACATCTCCCACCAAATAAGAAACTTTCAGCGAGAAATCTTTCCAATATTGAAAAAAAAAAACTCATTGGCATCATTTGAGATTCTTTAAAATTGACAAATGATATGAAAACCAAAAAAAAAATTGTTAAAAAAAAATCGTTTTTCGGACAAAAAAATTTACAATGAAAAAAATCATTTTTTGGAAAAATGGCTGAGGAACTTTCGATCCCAATTTCGAAGAAGATTAACCCCTCGAGAGATTCGTCGCGAATTCTGAATCACCCTGTATAGCCACATTCAATCATCCGAGTGAAAAATTGAAAGCTTTCCAATTGAGATATTAATAATCAAAATTTGAGTCCATAAATCAACTTGAATATATTTCAATCCATGATATTTCAAACTATTGATTCGAATAGAAGTTTTTTCCAAGTCGTCTTCTGATCAGATCATACTGGAACTGAAAACTTCAAATTACCCTATTGATTGTAAGTCTATGATGTGAAAAATATTTTCTTCAACGCTACTCGTCCTAGCATAGTCTACACAATCCTGATTTATTATGATTTACCTCGCTTACATCCAATTGTTGTTTTTCTAACAGGGGTACAGCTGCGATGGCCTTATTTAAAGTTATCCCCCAGAACCGAAGTAGAAAAGTTGCCATAAAGGCTTCTACGACGAAGGAACTTATCGAACGAGCTATCGTCAAGCTAGATCTTGTCGAACAAATATATCAGGTCACTCACAATTTTTTTCTAACACGTTTTTTACTGAATTATTTCTCGAGAGACTGTCAATTTGCCTTCTTATGAAGGAAACATGTTAATGAGGAAAATTATTCAATTTCCTATTTCCACATTTGGAATATGCCCAGCTTCTTGTTGACTCTCGGTCGAAGAGTTTTGTTACCTGTTTGTTTCAGATCAGTATATTTAACCAGCTTCTCATTGTGAATATAGATAGTGTTAGCAGACGACGGCACAGAAATTGACGAAGATGACATCCTTTTGGACATTGCTAAGACTTCTCAATCACCTGTATTATTAATGTTGATACCACAAGGATCGACGTAGCAAGATCCATCTTGTATTCAAATAACTGATGTGCCAAAAAGTAATTTTTAATCTTTCTTTGGTGTTTCCGGTTGTATTCGTTTTACAATACTCTTATACACTTATGCTTCTGTATATTGTAGCAACACAAGCTCGTAACCCAATAGGCGATGCATCTTCATCCAGCTCGACTTACACACCTGATGTGGTTCCATTTGGATCTGCAGCTAGTTTATGGCAACGGTTTCCTCTAAGATTGCTGAAAAGTTGTGAGGCAGATGAGCCTGTCAGAAGTGACGATAGACGAGTTATGGTAGTAGCAATCGCAAACTACATGCTCCAGGACTTGAAGGATTCTTCGCGAAAGACTGCGGAAAGAATCGCCCGCATGATATTTGAAAAATATCCGAAAAGTTTCGGCGATACTATTGATAACGAGATTATCGGAGCTGGCATGGAATCTTTACGGGCTCAAATCTATACTGCTGTGCATTATAGAAAAGACATAACAAAGAAAATACCTGCTGAAGATAACTCGGATCAAAGTGACAGTGAAACTTCATCAATGTCATCTGTTTCACGGAAACAAGATGAATATGGATGCATGGAGTATCAGCCCTTTCTGTCAGTAACTGAAACTCACTCTACACAAGAAGAAAAACGATTAAAATTACTCGAATATTATAGCTCACATCAAGCAGATGATGATCAAATTATTAAGTTGATGGAGGAAACCTATGTTTCTCAAAGATTGGCAATCAATAAATCACATAGGGATCTGGAGCAAATTTTTCAAGACTGGCCTTTTTTTAAGAATTCCAATACACTGATAAGGCATGCATCACGTCTCCTCGGAAAAGAAGTACAAGTCACATGGAACGATTTTCTAACAACTAAAGCTGAGCCGATCAGGAAATATTTCAAATCGGCTGAGATGGCTAAAGAACATAAGAATAGGAAATCTACGAAACATGTAGCTGCTGTAGACAATGAAAACAATGCATCACCAAAGTACATCTTGGATCTGCTATCAGATGCAAAACAACAAGCCCGTTGTGTAACGCGAAGTCAAGTCCCCGAAATAGCCGTTGTGTTTCCACTAATTGTTCACTTCATGAAGGAAGACTTGGATCATCTCTTTATAGTTGTTGATGTAAGCTCTTATTTAAACCCTTGAGAGTTACAGTGGTGTTTGAGTCAACAATTGTTGTTTTGAGAAATGAATATCTAACGTTTGAAATCAGTGGTTCCAAATTGTTTAGGAGTATATCGTACTGGCGTCATATGATGTGATTAACATTAAATATTTTTTCACACTTTATCAGCAAGTAGACTACTCCTTGAAGAAAATGATTACATTAATATTTGAAAAAACGTAATTTTTTTCTCACTAGACCTTTGTCGCTCTCAAGGTCCTATTTCTTGAACATATCTAGATGGGGAAATTTTTTTAACATTATCAAATCTCATTAAGGGGGTACATTAGAGTGGTCCTTATTTTGTTCATTTTTGAATTGAGATTTCTTCGCCCCCTAGGAAGGTTCCAAATGATTAAAAAAAAACATCCTCCAAATTTGAACTTTTTATTTCAATTTCAACACATGTCGCAAAGCCTCTGAAGTTTTACGTTTGATGAACATGGCATTTTCACTGACCTTTATTCAGAATTTTGGCGCACCGTCAATAAGTACGAAAAAAATCTGATTCCTGTAGGAATCTTTACAGAAAACCCGATATTATTTTATCAGATTTAGAGAAATTCCAAATTCAAAATAGCGGATCCAAAATAGCGGCTGTAAAACATAAAAAAAATTTAAATCCAGTCATGGGTCAACTTTAAATTTGGAATTTCTCTACATCTGATAAAATAACATCGGGTTTTTTGTAAAGATTCCTACAGGAATTAGATTTTTTTCGTACTTATTGACGGTGCGCCAAAATTCTGAATAAAGGTCAGTGAAAATGCCATGTTCATCAAACGTGAAACTTCAGAGGCTTTGCGACATGTGTTAAAATTGAGATAAAAAGTTCAAATTTGGAGGATGTTTTTTTTCAATTATCTGGAACCCTCCTAGGGGGCGAAAAAATCTCAATTCGAAAATGACCAAAATAAGGACCACTCTAGGGTACATACACCTTTGAAATAATTTTTTTTCAAATTGCTGCTATGCTCTGAGAAAACATTCTAGTGACTCAATTTTTCTACAGTTGATTAGTGTTATTTTGATACATAGTTCATGATTTTTCCAGATTTTATGTCCTCCGCTGAACATAAATTCAGTCCATCGAAGAAAAATCAGTTGTCGTAGGGTACAGGTTGCTACGTTGGATGAAATTTCTTCAACTTTTAAGGAAATATTCTGTATGAATGTAATTACGGACCAAACCAATAATATTTCATGAATTCAAGTTTTAGACATAGAAATTTTTGATTGTAAGATTTTTTTTCCATCGTTCTGGAAAAAATGTTTTGAAACCAAAAATTTCTATGTCTAAAAATTAAATTTATCAAATATTATTGGTTTGGTCCGAAATTATATTCATACAGAATATTTCCTTAAAAGTTGAAGAAATTTCATCCAAGGCAGCAACCTGTACCCTACGACAACTGGTTTTTCTTCGAAGGACTGAATTTATGTTCAGCGGAGGACATAAAATCTGGAAAAATCACGAACTATGTATCAAAATAGCACTAATCAACTGTAGAAAAACTGAGTCACTAGAATATTTTCTAGTAGCAATTTGAAAAAAATTATTTTAAAGGTGTAGTACCCCCTTAATAGAAGGAATCATATGTACCCCAGTCTAGCACCGATTAACCATAAAGATTTCATAGGTCTTAAACGATTTTGACATTAATTTGATCGTTTTCAGGAAGATTTAAGCATCGAGGCAGTGGCAGCCAAGATCCCGAGTATGTGTCCTACCTTGGTTATAAGAGGTATAAAACTAATGTACTTTTTGTTCTAATAATAGTCCAGTCAAATTAGCTCGAAAAGTGGTTAATATCTACAAAACGGATTGAAGAGCCAATTTTTTTAGGACAAGTAGAGGGTCATAAGAGATGCCTAAAACCACCATAATCCAACAAAGTTTCTTTATGCATCGCCCGCCATCTTAAAAAACAGGTAATCCTCGATATCTCGGCTCCTATTGGTTCGCTTTTCATTTTTTTTGTAGTTTTGTAGGGAAAAATATTGTTTACAACCTTTATTCGAAGTAATTTTTGATAGCTGTGGAGGAAAAGAAAGTTACGATAAAAAAAAGTTCCATCAATTATTAATGATGTTTATTGGCGATTATATTGCCCCCTTTTGATTTTATCAATAAATTTTTGAAGTCAAACTTTTTTATCGTAACTTTTTTTTTCTTCACAGCTATCGAAAAGTACTTCGAATAAAAGTTGTAGACAATATTTTTCCCTACAAAACTAAGAAAAAAATGAAAATCGAACCCATAGGAGCCGAGATATCGAGGATTACCTGTTTTTCAAGATGGCGGACGATGCACAATGAATTTTGTAGGATTATGGTGGTTTTGGGCATCTCTTACGACCCTCTACTTGTCCTAAAAAAATTGGCTCTTCAATCCGTTTTGTCGATATTAACCACTTTTCGAGCTAATTTGACTGGACTATAAGTCTATTATACTTTACTCGCTGCTTCTGAACTTGCTGACCTCTACACTACAATAGTCAGTGCAACAAGGAGATGCTTCACGCTCTCTCCACTGGTGTAATAATCTGAAAAATCATTGAAATAACAGACGAATTCTTCGAATACAACTAAACCAATATCTTTATTCCGCCAGGAAAAGGATTATATGATGAAAGTGCAACAACCAAGGTCTTTCTGGAACAAAAGATTGCCATCGACGTTGCAGGCCTTCTGGAAGGTTTACTGTTAACATTTTTGGCCTACTATATATTCGGATATTCTTACCCACCCAAATTGTGTCGAACACTGGAATTCATACAAAGGTAGCATTCATGTTTTCAACTAATGTAATTGTGATCCATAACATGATTCCGTTTATGTTATTGTATAACAGCTCGCTTTGAATCCTTGTTTCATCTGTTTTTTTCCCTCGACGGACCATTACAGGTTGTTCGGAAATATTGGTGGTAATCCGAAAATCAATTTATTTCTCAAGCATAGGTAATTCGACATCATTATGAGCGATTTATTTCTCAAGCATAGGTAATTCGACATCATTATGAGCGATTTATTTCAAACGTATTGGCACAACCTATTCATTCAGAAAACATGCTGCTATCGTGTGAATCAGGGAATCGACAACAAAAATTTATTATAAATAATATAGTCTATTCTTCAAACTTGTTAAACTTTTTTCGCCCTTTGAAAATATCTCAGCCAAAAATAAGATTCTTCAATTTCCCACGCTGACATGATGCTGCCACGTCCTTTGAATTAACTGGATCAAAGAAACATTAAACCGTACCAAAGGTGTGCCGAAAATCTTATCTCAACACTTGAAATAAACCAATGTCAAAGAAACTACGGTTGAGAAATAAATTATTTTGAGATTATGCTAGATATTTTTGAAACAGCCTCTGCTGGTACCCTCAATGTAAAGAAATAATGAAGAGAACTTCAGTGTTTTTCACCGGACCTTTTGTTTTTGTCTAGGGTATTCCTTCATATAGACCCACCCAAAGGAGACAAGAGAGATAACAAAAGAAGACGAACACTATCCTTCGATCCGAAAGTTCTAAAATTAACTAATGAACTTAACAATTTTACACACCAGTTTTGACCAGCTACCAGGAACTGATATACTGTACAAGACTGGATACTAACTAAGAGAGTATCGCACCTCCGGGTCATCGATATTGACCAAACTTATAGGGGTGATTCCTTAATAAATATTCAGTGTAATGTAGAATCTCATAACACAGCACAACAACTGGTTATTTCATGGCGATTTGCACAACCCAGGTTACGCTGATTTCTGTTGTACATTTACGTGAATTGACAGAGTAAAGGTAAATTACGGAGAGCGGGTAATTAATATTTTAGCTCAAAGAATCACCCTTATAAGTTTGGTCAAGATCGATGACCCGGAGGTGCGATACTCTCCCAGTAAGTCTAAACTACTTCATCAAAATATTTTATGAACGTTATACGCAGTGTATAGAGTGAAAAAAACTATTTACCCTGGCGGAAATATTTTTACGAATTTTCATGAATATTTTCAATAATTTCTACGCATCAAACTATGACGTTTCACGAAACTGACTACGAATTTTCAATGCATTTCGGACAAATATTAGTTTTGTCGTAGTAAGCTGTAGTTAAAAATCTTAGAATTTCGTAATTTCTAGTTGAAGACGTACTTGAAGAATTTTTTTTTTTTTCAAATGTCATAATTAATGCTAGACAATATTCGTAGGAAGTTAGAATGTATCGTAGATTGTCATAGAGGGTCATAGTTCTGCTGGAATTTCCGAATAGAAACGGATACAAAAAGAGTGTATCCGTTTCAACTAAGTTTCTGGTTCCGGATATTCGGACATGTAATCAGATTATCAGATTATCATGATAGAAGATCACGTTTCTATTTCTGAATTCGTTTGTATCGGTGTTACCCAATCAAATTTCTCATTTTATTTTTTCTTTAACATTGTGTTTTCATGTGGGTCACCCATCCAAATTCTGGTCGCAGATGAAATTGCTTAACTTCGTTGATCAACTGACGTCCGGTGTCGATCTGGATCTAATCGTCGCCTGTTACAATCTTTAACACTTTTCGACTCAATAGGTAAAGTTTGATTCGTGAGGATTCACATCAATATGTATGTAACTGTAACTGTTGACCCGTGGCGGGTTAATTTTCAGTGAAATGAAAATAAATGATTGAATCTAGTGATAAATTCTGTCACCATATGGCATCAAGTTACAATTAATTATGAGTGTTAACGTCGTCGTCGCCGGGGGATCTTACCCTCCCCTGTCCGGAATCCGACCCTCGGACTATTACTTTACTTGCACTCCTTCACTCTAAAACCCCGAAAACAAAACTTCATTTTTCGGGTTATGTCCGCAAATTTGGGATTCGGCCCCACTGTGCACTGCAACGAAAAATATCGTTTGTAACACGGGCGTAATATTTTATGCCCTCGTATGATGCCGTAATCACTCGGGGGCTATCTCCGACGACCTTCGTGTACAGCGATCACACGCGGGTATAAAATTTTACGCCCTTGATTTCATAATTGGGTGTAGGAAAATCTAATTGTTCGAAAATTCTTGTAGAAATTTGTAATTATTCACAAAAATCAATTGAAATCTGAGTAAGAAAAAAAAAAAAAATTATTTCGGGGTCGTAAATTTCCGTAATAGATTGTAGAAAATTTTAATTATTCGTAAATGGTAGAAATTCGTGAATATCTATGAAAATCGATTGAGAACTACAAAAAAAAAATTACATATTCCAGGGTCGTGAATTTCCGTAATAGATTGTGGAAAGTTTTCATTATTCGTAAATTGTTGTAAAAATTCGTGAATTCAAATGAAAATTGATTATGAACTACAAAAGAATAAAACATTATTTTGGGGCCGAAAATTTCCAAAATAGATTATCAAGATTCGCGGCAGCGAATCGCCGCCAAGTACCCGTAGGCCGGCGCGCCAGCCCCGAATCATTTACCCGAGCAAGCTCTTGTCCTTGTAAAAAAACCGTCATATCTTTCGAACCACCGAATATTTTTTAACAAAATTTGTAGCAGCGTAAGACCCACTCCACCTAACAGTGCTCCAAAAAGTTGAACGAAATTGACCCGGTGGTTCCTGAGATATCGACCGTCAAAGTTGATCGAAAAACGCAATCTTCTTCTTCTTCTTCTTCGTCGCAGAACGTTCTTCTTGGGACCACGATATCTGTCAAACCGTTGCACCTATGAACTTGCAATTTGGAGGGGGTGTTCTTGACACTGAAATCTCGCCCCCTATTGTTTTTTAGCAACATTCGATCACGCATGCCGGAGTTATTAACAAAATAATTATTTTATATATATTGTGACGTTGCACTTTGTGCAGACGTCCCAGGTTCAATGACCGCGATAGAAAAGAACACGGTCGGCAGGACACTGCAGGGGCGGCAATGACAGATCTAGGCAGGATAATATTATTTCTAATCATTTGTATTATTTTACATTCTTTCCCATGAAACTTGTATTTCGCGCTTCGGCGTGAAACGATTCGGACTACCACTGAGGGATGACCCCGAGGTGAAACTTCGCAGAGGGCGATAAGCCGCCGTGGATGTCTTTGATGACGGCGTATAGGGCTGCAGCAGAGCTCCTGATGCACCAAAGCCTCCCGTCATCTGATGACTTCTCAGCCTGGTGCTGGACCACATTTCTCGTCTCGCAACTGGATGTCTTGTTAACAGCGTACAGGGCTGTAGGAAACTACACCGAAAGCCTCCTATTATCAAGACTTATCGGCCAAGGACCGAACCAGCTTCTATCATCTACCGTTCCGACCCTTGACATACCGTTAAGTTGGCCTTGACAGCCCACGGGGAAACTACGATCAAGGAAGTGGCAACAATCTCACGAGGGAGATCCGAGTGATCCACCGTGGCGTCAATGGTGGAGTAAGGTGAAGATCCGGTGCAGGGTCACCAAAACTCCAGCCAGATCCTGCAGTTATGAAAACCTCTGGTGGGTGGACAACTGTGGTGTTACCCTTCTTTGACAAGGGACGGAGAGTACCGAAAAAGACGAACGGCAAGTCAAACTTCCCGCGAAAAATTAGAGCGTCAGCAAATCGGCTCCAGGAGAAAGAAGAATTCCCGAAAAATCGTCAATAGGATCCTAGCGCGACGTCAACCACCTGTCCGCTAGATCCTCCCCTCTATGATGAGTAATTAGGCCAATCACAGGCGCACGTGACGACGTTCGCACGAAATCGCAACACCTCGAGCCTAAGCAACCTACAGGATTCTTCCTCTTCTGCGTTCGACTGCCGGCCGTGACACACATCTTCAATTACCGTACCGTACCGTTCCGAGTTCTTCTAAATTTCAACACACCTTTTCGATTAGCTTCATTCATAGTTTAATTTAAAATAAATTCTAAGTGATAGTGCCTTGAGGCCAGTAAGACAACGTAAGGTAAGCCTGTTCAATTTATTGTAAGGCCACGAGTTAATTTTCCTAATTATTATTGAGTACGATCATTTGATAGTGTATTTTGTTACGCAGGCGTTGGGCCACGAGGTCCCGTCTTGCTGTAGTTTTCTTAGTGGAATCTTTCCCATATCGTCTCGTAATTAATTCTTTTATAGTATTTTCACTGATTGATGGTGAATTAGCTCGTGACTAGTTGGCTGATTATTGCTTAGCTTGTTCCAAAGTATTCTTTGCTTGAGAAATATTGCTTCTAGCTATTTCCAGTTTCTATTCTCTTATTGCTAATTTGGTTACGGACCTAGATGTCCTATAATTGGTAGTTTAGCTACTCATTTTTGTAGTTTGCATGGTAGAATATTTCTATCCGATCTGTCTTGCCTATCCTGTAGTATTGTGAACGCGGAAGTAGCCGTGGAAAAGTAAATATCGTATCGTATATTTTTGATTATCTTTCTGAAATATCATTTTCTTATTATTTGATGAATTTCCACGTTAGGATAAGTTAGTGAGTAATTTATAGCGGCCTACGGGTCCAACTGATAATTGTTAGTTCACTCTCATTGCGAGAGAATAATCTTGAATTGTGTCGAGCCTTCTATTTTCTCAAATTTGTGATTTATCGGAAGTTTGTTAAATATCGTACCGTTTTCCTTACAAGGAGACTGTCATTAAATCAATTGACGACAATTTAAACCTGTGTTATTTCTGAGCAAATCATAACGTCATCTGGTTTACCCATCCCCTCTACCCTCTGATTTTTATTCTGAATTAGCCGAGCACATCCGTCGTAAATCTCTAGAAAAAGTATCTTAATTGTTCATAATTGACGCGACAGCGTCTGGCGCCCAACGGAAAATTTGAGTATTTTTGATCATTCTTTATTATCGTATCGAACTAGAGATTAGCGCCGTAGGGTATCGCGAAGAGTTTTCCTACCTCTTTCCTTGCTGAAAGGAAACGCGGTTACAATATGCATATAGAGCAATCCATGACATCGCGATCAAGATCTGGCGGTGACATTTTAGATTTGCTTAATAATTTATTCTTCCAAACTATTTAAAAAAAAAATGCGAACACAATTTTTTACAGATTTTTCAGAATTTGAGAAATTGACTTTCTTTGAAAAATGGAATGATAATAATGTTTTGCAGCTTATGTGTAAGTTTCAGCGGTCAAATCGTTGATTTACTATTTTTAAATAAGTATTCCAGTCCGTAAAGTCCTATCTTTTCAATGGTAATAGTGAACCGTTTTCATCGCTTACTAAACATTTTTCCAAATGTGGGTATCGATATGTAGTTTGTACTATTAATTTACATGTAATGATAGATACATTGTTATTATTCCAAACTATTGAAAAAAAAATTCAAACACAATTTTTTACAGATTTTTCCAAGCGTCGGTACCTGAGATACGATTTTCTGAGTGAAAATAAAAACACCCATATTCTAAAATCTGAAAAAAAATCAGGAAAATCTGAAAAAATATTACAAAATTTTCGAGCGCTATTAGAAGATGGAGGTTTGATTACGGGGAAAGGTGAAGTGGAAAATGCCGAAAAAAATATTTAAAAAATCGGAATGTATTTTCGACATATGAACGAACAAAAAGTCCTCTATTATATGGGTCTAAGAAAGTATATTTTCAGAGTTAGGTACAGGAATCGAACATATGATATCTATGTTACAATATTGTAGTTATATGTACACTGTACAGTAATGTTAATTAATGGGTTCGCGGTGGCTAACTGTTTTTTTCTGACTTTGTCGAAAACAAAACTCCATTCTAGTCGTAATTCATGTGCCCATGGCCAAAATTATAATCATAATAATCATGACCCCTTATAACAATAATATAATATTATTTTATTTGATTGTATCTGAAGAGTTCAGAAAAAAACAGTTAGCCACCGCGAACCCATTAATTAACATTACTGTAGATATAACTACAATATTGTAATATAGATATCGTATGTTCGATTCCTGTACCTAACTCTGAAAATATACTTTTTTAGACCCATATGATAAAGGACTTTTTGCTCGTTTATACGTCGAAAATACGTTCCGATTTTTCAAATATTTTTTTTCGGCATTTTTCAACTTCACCTTTCCCCGTAATCAAACCTCCATCTTCTAATAGCGCTCGAAAATTTTATAATATTTTCACAGATTTTTCTGATTTTTTTCAGATTTTAGAATATGGGTGTTTTTTTTTTCACTTCGAAAATCGTATCTCAGGTACCAACGCTTGGAAACATCTGTAAAAAATTGTGTATGCATTTTTAAAAAAATAATTTGAAATAATAAATTATTAAGCAAATCTAAAATGTCACCGCCAGATCTCGATCGCGATGTCATGGAATGCTCCGTATGTATATTTGTTTTAGTTGAGCTCGAAAAATATTATAGAACACAATATTATAGATGGTCTGTTTTGATATTGGGCTTGGTTATTTTACGTAAGAGTTCTATAATCAGACAATCGAAAAACATTTTCCGTATTCTATGTTTGTACTACATGTTAAGGCCCATCCCTAGTCGCCCACCTCCTTTTGATACAATGTGACACATTTCGATTATTATCTGAGTCCAGGCGTCAAAAACTCAAAAAAGGCCAACGCTACGCGAATTCAAATTTAATACCGAACACATACGTCTAAAAAAATGTTCGTTTCGTGCAAGAATAGAGACTAGAGATGGTTTTTACATTGTTACTAAAAACATTACATTACGAAAAATGTAAAAACCATCTGTAGACTCTATTTTCGCACGAAACGAACATTTTTTTGGACGTATGTGTTCGGTATTGAATTTGAATTCGCGCAGCGTTGGCCTTTTTTGCATTTTTGACGCCTGGGCTCGGATAATAATCGAAATGTGTCAGATTGTATCGGAAGGAGATGGGCGACTAGGGATGGGCCTCAAAATAGAATGAGTCACGGGTAGTATAAACTATGATTGTTACAAACTATCGTATAATTTTCAGAAGGAGATTTCTTGATCTTATTATAAAATATCTCGTGCGTGTTGCGCGAACCCGAAAATACATCATTTCATTTTATGACAAATGACTGAGAGTTGATCTCCATATGTGTAATACATTGAAGTCATTTTAGCGCTGACCCGTTTGTAGTATGTACAAAAAGTAATGAAATACCCGGCAAAAACATTGTAAATGTCGAAAGTTACCGCCAAGTACAAAAATGGTTTCACCAGCCAAAAACTTAAAAGCATCATACTCTTTACCAGCGACAGATGACAAACGTCATTTCTTTACACAAAATAATACAAAAACCTTGTACGTGAAATCAGGCAACAAAGCCAAGCACTCTCGCAGGTATTTTCGATTCTCAAATTATGTTTCCCGAATGCTAGTATGATGGAAATCAATGGAAAACCGATAGAAAATCATTCGTTACCTTCGACATAATAGCATATTGGCGACGGGGAATATTGCCTAAGGCAGTATCTCGTATGATGATACGAACTTGGCGGGCATAGATTGTTCTGAAAATTATCAATCACGGAAACGTAAGGTACGATTAACAATCAGTGTGTCCTTGGATGTCAAATATACTTTAGTATATTCACTATTGTCCAACGAAAGAAACTGATGTGTTTAGATTCATATTTACTGTGAGTAGAACAGAATAATCGGGTAACCCCAAGAAAATTTCCACACCGGGAGGTAGGCCTTCAATAAGCATTACCCTAGTCAATAGTGTACCGATGATGAGTACGTTCAGGATATGAACCGTGGCGTATTGCGGCGTATCATGGCGTTATAACCATAGGCGAACGTTGGTGAATGATAGATGCACAATGAAATCGGAAACTTTTTCAAAACTTGAATTTAAATTCCAATTTCCAGAACCACCGCTTATGGACTTATTAGGTCTCGCTATGAACACGGTATAGGTACGTTTAACTCAACATTAATTTCAACGAATTATTTACTCGTTTCTAACATTCATTTCAGCACTACCTTTTGTCAAAAACACGCTCTTTGTTGAGCTTTTCAAGCACTAGTGCGTTGGAAAAGTTTGCTCATTTCTAAATCTGTAAAAAAAAAAATAATCGGACGAAGCACACAGGCACATAGAGAAACTTTATGACGAGTGTGAAAGTCCTGTATGATCCGAAGACGAGATCTTTCCGCGTCCTTGTCATACGAATGACTATTATTTCTTAGTTTCATTTCACAATGATAGATTTTATCAATGCAAACGATGTTTGAATAATCGTTTATCATTCTCTCAACAGTTCTGTGGGTGTGATCGTCGCAGAGTGACTGGCATGAATAAATCGAAAAAAGAGTGCAATTGATAATTTTCAGAACAATCTATGCCCGCCAAGTTCGTATCATCATACGAGATACTGCCTTAGGCAATATTCCCCGTCGCCAATTTGCTATTATGTCGAAGGTAACGAATGATTTTCTATCGGTTTTCCATTGATTTCCATCATACTAGCATTCGGGAAACATAATTTGAGAATCGAAAATACCTGCGAGAGTGCTTGGCTTTGTTGCCTGATTTCACGTACAAGGTTTTTGTATTATTTTGTGTAAAGAAATGACGTTTGTCATCTGTCGCTGGTAAAGAGTATGATGCTTTTAAGTTTTTGGCTGGTGAAACCATTTTTGTACTTGGCGGTAACTTTCGACATTTACAATGTTTTTGCCGGGTATAGATAATTTCTCTAATTATTTGTAAATTGTTGTAGAAATTCGGGAATTTCTATGAAAATCGATTGAGAAGTACAAAAAAATTTTACATATTTTGGGGTCGTGAACTTGTGTAATATATATGTAGAAGGTTTTGATTATTTGTAAATTATTGTAGAAAATCGTGAATTTTTAGGAAAATCGATTGGGAACTACAAAAAAAAATTACATATTTCGGGGTGGTAAATTTCCGTAATATATTGTGGGAAGTTTTGATTGTTTGTAAATTATTGTAGAAATTCGTGAATTTCTATGAAAATCGATTACAAACTACAAAAAAAAAAAATGATATATTTTGGGGTCGTACATTTTCGTAATTGGGAGTAGAAAGTTTTAATTATTTGTAAATTGTTGTAGAAATTCGTGAATTTCTATGAAAATCGATTACAAACTACAAAAAATAAATGATATATTTTGGGGTCGTACATTTTCGTGATTGGGAGTAGAAACCCTACTGAAAATATTGAGGTCAGATCTGATAAAAGATCGTAAATGAATTCTGATGTGAGCTCATACGAGATCTCATATTGGCACAGATGAGATCTCACATCAGCTCACCTCAGATCTCGCTAACGAATTTGAACTAGGATGCGACATGAGGTTTCACATGAGATCTCATATGCGATCCTGAATCAGATCTTGTATCGCATCTCATATAAGATCTGATATCGAATCTCATCTAGGATCGCAGACCGCATTTCTTTCACGATTTCATGTCAGAGCTCATGATTATTATCTATTAAAATCTTAGTTGTAAATAATAGAAGATCTTTGGAAAGTTCTAAATTGTTATTTGTTTTGAACGCAGGAATATTAAAAGACAAACTTCCTACAACAAAATTTTATTCATCACATTTCTTGAAAAATTCACATTCTAAGACCTCAAATGATTAATGATTTGTTTACAAAATTATTGGGTGCGTCCGCATATTCAACGAGATTTACAGCATATTTGCACAAGTCAATTTTCGCACTCACTCAATCGTTATTATTATGTTGTGAATTTCTTCTATCCCTAATATACGTCTTAAGGTTTTATCTGACTGGCAGTAACTAATTTTCGTAATAAAAGGGTCAACGCATTTTCATATGATTTTACATTACAATATCGAGTTTTCGAACATCTCTAAGTGGTGTAACACTTCAATAAAAATACAGGTTCGGCAGTGGACACACATAACATTCGCACGCTACCTCTATATAAATACAAATTCGGTATATTTCTGTTGTTGAAACTAACGAAATTTCATTTTCTATACACCTGATTTTCTGTAACGGGCTATAATTATTACAAAGATTGTGTCTACTAGTTTGAATCACGTTACAAAGTGTATACTGTTTATTTCCTGTCTTTTCTACAAGGAATTTGATGATTCTGATAAATCTACCGTCAGTAATCTGTGCAGTACAATTATTGGATCGTTTATTATTTTTTAAATGCGACATATAGAGGCAACCATCCTTAACCATTCTTGTAAAGACGGTAGTATCATTCAAGCATATATCAGCATCTGTAAATACGTGTAAATTATTTGAAATTTTGTCACCTTTGCCGAAGTATGCAATACCCGACATTTTCAAGAATTTTTTCATTTTTGGCGCGGTAAGTTGCCTGCAATATTCCTTCATGATTTCACTAGTATTGGGGAAAACTTCATTTTCGAGTATTCCTATATTAAATGTCAAATTCATGTACCGTAAAATCTGCAAATTCACGCCTTTGGCACATTTTATAGCTTTCAATATTTGAGCGTTTCCTGCTTCGAATGCGAAGGTCGAATGAGCCCAAAGTGGACCCCAATTATATACACTCTTCGCGATGTGTAAAAGTTGATGTATATTGAAAGTCATGGCTTTCTTCGAGTACAATTGCTCGGTTTGTACAACAAATTCATTTAACAAAACATCAGAGTGTTCTAATTGCTCATACGTGATGTCTGTTTGCAGTAAAATATACAGACTTTCCACTAACAAGCTCCAATGCCTTATGAATTTTCGATCCAATTTCATAGACAAAATAGGCAAACTATAATAGAGCACCCAATTCTCCCATTCCCGCGCTTTCCAGAATTTCCTCTCAGTCAGTGGTCTAGTCAGTCGGGCTAGCTGATTGGGAGCTTTTATGCACTCTAACTGAGCACTAAGAAAATGTACATCTCCAGAGGAAAGTAAATTCAACAATAGCTCTGTAATTTGCTTGGCAACACCTATTAAAATGCAGTGCATGTAGTCAGGAACAAATCCAAGTATGATATTGAAGGTAATCAAATTGAGAAGTGGTGATACGCTTTGCACTCCGCGAACAGGTTTTTTTGTTCTTTCAAATTCGTCCATGAATGTTACTGTGTTATCTACGTTTCTTGCTTCGGGCGTATAATCAAGAGTAGGATATTTCAAAGATTTGGCCTCTTTCATATACACTCCTGGATGAAGGCACCATCCACACCCATAACTACCATTGAATTGCTTTATGCCTTGCATTGGGGCTCTAGCAACTGCATCCACACAACAAGCTACACCATAAACTTTAACAAGCCGACTTTCTTCTTTAATTTTGCATTCGATTCCTGAAGTGGAAAGACTATTTATCATATCCCGGAATGGTTTCATAAAAATGTCCATGTTGGGCTTATCCTTACCAAACCACAAGCCACAAGTGATAAGGTTTCGGAACCGTTCTTGAACCGGCAACTCATTAACCATCAACTGAATAGGCCAGATCGAGTTTTTAGAGCATTCAAATGCCGGTATTCCATCTGTGTTGAAAGTAACGCTGGCATAATTATGTTTTACTTCATCTGGCAAAGACGATACAAATTTGCGGTAACATTTACCATCATAAATATCTCTTATGTGTTGTTTTTCGTGGCGTCTCTCCCGCACAACATAATCATAATGATCTTGAAATGTCTCCAACTGCTCTCCTATTGCAGTAGATGGATCTATCATAGCAAAGAAGTGTAGACTCGACGGATTTGACAAATCTACATTAGCATCACAAACCGGGCATGCAACAACTAACTCCAAATCTTTAACTTTTCCAACATATTCAGAGCAGGATGGGCAAACCGCATGAAATTCCACATGGTTCTTAGGGTTGAACAGTTTATCGATGAAATATCGCGAATGTGGGAATATTGGTTCAGCAAATAAAGTGTTGATCAGTTTAAGCAGATTAGAAATCGCGGATTGTGTTAACATATTGGATATACCAAATTTAAGTGTCATTAGAAGCACCTCCCCTGGGCTTTTATTCAGCGGCGTTGAAATAATATCAAAAAAACCTGGCATACGCATAAGATCATGAAGATTTTCTGGTTTATTGGGATACTTGTTGCTCCCGCAATGAGGATCTCCGTTGTTGTCTTCATTGTCGAATACTTCTTTAGCAATTTCTGGCCTTATTGCATTCAGTGATTGTAAGGAATCACTCGAACCAAAGTCGTCATTCTGCCAAAAATGTTGAAAAATATATGGTTATAAAAATCGCTTCCTCCGTTTAGATATGGGGCATTCCATGCCATATCGACCTGGGTCTGACCCTTGACCTCTCGTCCTGACATGACTCAGTACATGGGAAGTGTAATAATGTACACAATAATTTATGATCAGAAGAAGAATATACACACCTTTGTGATCGTACAATCTTCAGTTTCAATTTCTTCAACATCGCATGTTGTCGGTGCACTTAAAGGTGATAAGTCTTTACTCGCTATTCCGTCACTAGATCTAGATGTGGTAGCTTTATCGGCAAACTGGCTTTTCTCCTGTATTCCCTAAAAACCGTTGAATGAACATAAATGAAACTCAGCAATTTTAATACAAGAGATTTGAATAAAATTCACTAAATCAGTTGAGGGGACACTTCGGTGAGATTAAAAAAAATCGCTATTAGAGGTCGTATAAAAAATCTTTCCAGCAGTTTTTGAATAATGGTAGTATAAACTATGAAAAAAAATGTTAGCCTCCTGCGATGAAAGTGTAAGCGCAGAGAACCTTGCGGAGCAGATTTCACCCACCGCTGCCAAAAATGCCTTGCGTCTACACTTTCATCGCAGGAGGCTGATGTCTTTTTTTCCAGTCTATACTATCAAACATTATTCAAAAGCTGCTAGAAGGATTTTTCTACTACGCCTCTTTTTGATATCATAAAAATTGAAAAACCTATTTTTGCCCAAAATTTCACCGAAGTCACCCCTTAATATCAAATTTGTTGTGGAATTCTCATGTACAACTATGAACTGGTATAATATTACTAACCAAACATGCATACTAATTCATTTTTCTTATGGAGAATACTATGACTTACCCGTGTTTCGTCGAATAGTTGCACGTTAGGTTCTTGTAGAGAATACCTTGTCCGTATTTTCTTCATAGAATAAGTACTCAAATCTTCATCACTTCTAGATTTCAAATGCTGTTTATATGAAGAATACCTTCGACTCATTTTCGTACAAAAAATATTTTAGAATCAATTTGATCAGAAAAACGTGTTGAGCCGTTACTTATGAAATCTTTGAGTGTGGACGGGACTGGACGAGATACACATAACACAAGGAACACGTTGAACCTTCATTCGAGCAGTTAAGCCGCCCTTCGATGCTATTGGCTGATTCTTTGCTCTAATGCTCAAATAAAGAAACGCGTCCAGTCTAGGTATAGCCCTGGAGAAGAATATCAACCAATCCTGTGTCTTCTTTCAATTGTGCATGCGTCTAACTCTCTGCAGCAGACGATTGACGGGGAAATATTCGAATTTCGTTCTCAAATAACTTCTCTCTCTCTCCCTCCTTTTACGACTTAATTCTCAAATACCTTGTTTACGTATGAGTAGTGTTCGAACACGGCGATCACCACACGTGCCAAGTAATTGCAAAGCTGCAGTTCGAGAACGAAGACTCTTGGAGATTACAGCATTATTGGCAACAAAAAGTGGATTTATCATGGAGGAGTCAGGATTATCTGATGAAAAATCGGATATTGCGTTCGCGTGTGTGCGGTTTAAAGATCAAAACTCAAACGAATACGATATCGTCCCAATTGACTTCGTAAAAGATAAAAACGGCAAAAGTCTCGAAAACTTTCTACCAACTCACGACAATGATTTTACCAAAAATAAATTTTATCACGTGTACTACAAAAAAATCGATTCAGGAACTGCAGAAGACGATGATCTAGGATTGTACCGCAAAGCACATGTTTTGTATCTTGGTGGTAAGTACACATACTTCTATGTTTTCTAGTCTAGCGGCGAACCAAGTTCTTGGTGCGTTTAGTCTATCGGAGACCGTATCTCATCAAAGTCTCTAAATTTCATTGTCTACATGTAGCGGCGAACCAAGTTCTTGGTGCGTTCAGTCTATCGGAGACTGTATCTTGTCAAAGTCTCTAAATTTCATTGTCTACATGTAGCGGCGAACCAAGTTCTTGGTGCGTTCAGTCTATCGGAGACCGTATCTCATCAAAGTCTCTAAATTTCATTGTCTACATGTAGCGGCGAACCAAGTTCTTGGTGCGTTCAGTCTATCGGAGACTGTATCTTGTCAAAGTCTCTAAATTTCATTGTCTACATGTAGCGGCGAACCAAGTTCTTGGTGCGTTCAGTCTATCGGAGACCGTATCTCATCAAAGTCTCTAAATTTCATTGTCTACATGTAGCGGCGAACCAAGTTCTTGGTGCGTTCAGTCTATCGGAGACTGTATCTTGTCAAAGTCTCTAAATTTCATTGTCTACAACTAGTGTCGAACCAAGTTTATGGTACGTTCGAGCGACGAAGGTTTTCTAGGGTATTTTTATGGACGCGTCTCAGATAACTGTGAAGTTTTGTGTAAGTCAGGTCATCGAAAGATGAAAATATATCCGTGTTTGGCTCCTAAGGATCTGAGGAAAGTTTTGAAATCCAAGTTCACTCACTTCTTGACGAAACGTTAAAAAAGTAAGACGTCGTTTCCTGTTGAAGCACCTCACTCGATTTGATTAATCACTTCGAATATATGATACACAATGTCAAGTGATAGATTCCAATTTGATGATAGTTGTTTGAATCGCTTGTGTTGGTTATATTTGATAAAGTAGTGTTGGAAATAATCGTGTGTTAATTTGAATTTCAGAATCAGAAAGCGATGTGAAAGCGAAAATAACCAGAAAACGTATCAAATTTCCCAACAGAAAATACTGCCCAACATCCAGCTCCACTGACGTTGAACGCCGGTTGACCTCATCGCAACAAAAATTCAAAATTGATCAAAAGGTATTGATTATTCTAAAACAATAATAAATATGAACAGAATTGGGAAGTACAAACATTCGATACGCCATCTGGATGAACTATACTGACAGTAGGTCGTTTTCACTCGCAGTAGCTCACATGGACACACAAACTATACCTGGGGTGCGATTCCGGATCTTTTGGCGATAGCTATGGCCTGGCGGTAGCCAAGGCACACATGCAGTGTTCTTATTGGCCAAATCGACTGGGCTCGTCAAACGCTGTTCGATTGTTATAAACAAGACGTTAGCTACCGCCAGGCCATAGCTATGGCCAAAAGATCCGGAATCGCACTCCTGCTCTCTAAATTTGAATCAGTGGATATTTCACTGATTCAAATTTAGAGAGGACTGTCGGTAGTTCAAATGCTGCCACCAGGTGAAACCACGCCCTCATTGTACTATTGTACATTCCAATAGATGTTATCAACGAAGCATATAATTTAGCATTGCAAGCAATGCGCCGTGAAGAAGAGGACTGTGCAAAGCACATTGGAAGATATAGGTATCTGTGGTTCGGTTTCATCGTCTTTGCTTCCGAGTAATGTACGCACTTGCATGAGACACTATTAAAAAAAAGTCTGAAAAAAAGCTTGGCTTCAGTTGGGTTCAGTTCTGTATGGTGTACGCAGATCTAGGCTGGAATAACCGTTTAGCATTGATAATTTGATATAAAATCTCAGATAGCTTTTTATGAACTGATACAATACTCGTATGAGATTTTCATGCATTTCCAGAAATGTATGACAATACATGTAGTTGATTATGAATCATATTATAGGAGCTCTCAGATCGTATCCAAAGGCGAAAAGCCGAAAAAGCAGAAGAGGAATTGCAGAAATTTAGGGGTAAAAAACAGCTGGAGTCGCGAGCGAATATAGTCGATTCAGGTTCTGACGATACCGAACCTGAACAGACAATTCCAGGTAAAATATTTAAAGGGAATTTTGCTCTATAATTTCATCAAAGCGTAATCACTTTATGCTATTATGCAGAAGAGTATATGTTCATTATTTGCATTATGAATTACCGTTATTATATATTTTCAAATCACTGTTTCTAACTGTTTTGAACTGGTTTACCTATTTTCTTATTTCTTGTGGTATACCACTTTAAGATACAATGAAGGGGCCACTGCAAAAGGGGTGTAAGTGAAAGAACTCGAAAATTGCAGAAAAAAAGTCTCTTTAACTTTCCGACTGTTGATTTGAGCATACAAGTATTTTGATAAATTTGAGGTGGGACTCCGCAGGTTTTTTCCAAAAAGTCAGTTTTTTCAGCCTATAAATGACATAAAAAGTCCAATCGAAAAACGCTCACAGCAATTTTTAGATTATGATAGTATGTGTCTTGAAAAAAATTTGAACATCCTGCGATGAAAGTATATGCACAGGATATCTTTCGCAGTCTCTTCGCAGATGCTTTGCTACAAAAAGTCCCCTGCGCATACACTATCATCGCAGGATGTTGACATTTTTTCTTCAAGACACATACTACCATAATCTCAAAATTGCTGTAAGGATTTTTTGATTGGACCCTTTACGAAATTTATAGGCTGAAAAAAACAACCTTTTCGAAAAAAACCTGCGGCGTCCCCCCCTTAGACAAAATGTCACATATATGTATATACCCTTCTTGTGCTGAACCCCTAAATCTGTTTGATTGACTCGGCTAGTACTGAGTAGTTTCCTTATTTCCTGGATGTAGTTTCAAAAAAAAAAAGAACTGTGAAGAAGAAAGCTGAAGAATCATGCAGAGTTGCAAGAACGGAGGAGATTGTCAATGTACAATATTCTAACGAGGAATCTGAGGAAATACTCGATAGCAATTTCATACAATTGAGAGTTGCGGCATACAAACGTACTTACGGCAATCTAAAAGAGGGGGCATCCACATCACAGACAAAATCGAACAAACCAAACTTTCACGCAGTTCATCTCGGTAAATCACATCTAGTCATTCATACATTTTTGCACCGTTTTCAATAATTATGATTATAGCAATAACTAGTATCAATGTTCTTCTATTGTTGTGTATATAGATTCCGAAAAACAGAAAAAAAACAAAAACCAGGCTGATCGATCAGGGGAACAAGAATTACCGAATGCCAGTAGTACAGTTACGCAACAGCACGATATTGCCAATCTACTTAACTCGGAGGAAGAACGCAGGAACTTGCAGAATCATGATGCCATACCACAAAGAGTGTCTGCAGATAAACGTAGCAACTATAATGTGAGAAGAAATCGGTCATCAACCTCACGTGAACAATGTCATCGACGAAACATTCATGCAACACATCTGGGTAAGACAGCATATAAAGTTACCTATATCTGTATACATTAGGGTGGCCTTTATCTTAAAAACATTGAACAATATGCAAAATGATGACCACCCTAATATGAGTCCATGTACCTTCATGTTGTCATAAATTATGATTTCAATCATTTTTATTTTGTTCCAGAGCACTTAACGAATGTTCCAACTCCGGGACGGTTAAAGAAACGACAAGGTAAATACATTTGATAAGTACACGTAGGTGAATTGTGAAACAAAAGGTGACTACTAAGATGTTTAATCTACGTAGTCATATTTTAGAGCAGATTGAAATCCAAATTTTTCAATCAAAAAATGCCATCTATGAATTATTGAGTATTTATAACCTGTTTTCAGTGACGACAGAGAAAATCAGTACGGAATGTCATGGGCTACGACGTTTTGATATTGTGAATGAAAAAGTGAGCATATTTTTGTTTCACAAGTAACCCGGGAAAAATTTTATATAATTTTATAGATACCTACAGAATCGAGATAAATTTCGTGAAGAATTTTATTTGACGTAAACCATTTTTCCCCAGAAATAGTGCCAAAGTAATTTCCCGATTTAATTCAATACACTTAAAAATGTAACGTTCATTCTCTGTATTTATAGATATATCTCGGCTTGGACGTTTTCATCGGTAAAGACAGTTGGGAAACCACAATGGCGCAGAGGCCTCAAACTTTTGTTCGAGATTTAGCCACCGTAATATGGGGAGAAGAAGGGGTCCTGAACCGATGCTTTCGAGTGAAGAAAACATCCGTGTCGTTTGCGGGGAGATCACCGCGGAAGGAGTTTGAGTCAGACAAGCTGCAGTTATTGACAGGTTTAATATTAATTTATATCATGTCTCTTCATGACCATATTTTGATAATCAACTATTTCCGGTTATCTTTCAGAATTGCTGGAGTACTACCTCGATGTTCATCGTTATTCGGACAAAGAAAAAATACGCCATGAACGTGAAATGAGGCCAACATTAGCACGCTTTGTACAAGATACGCGAAAAGGGTATAAACATCTTGTACGAAGACAGTTATACACCGACTAAGACCTACTAATCCTCAATGTGATGAATAAAATTTTGTTGTGGGAAGTTTGTCTTTTAATATTCCTGCGTTCAAAACAAATAACAATTTAGAACTTTCCAAAGATCTTCTATTATTTTCAACTAAGATTTTAATAGATAATAATCATGAGCTCTGACATGAAATCGTGAAAGAAATGCGGTCTGCGATCCTAGATGAGATTCGATATCAGATCTTATATGAGATGCGATACAAGATCTGATTCAGGATCGCATATGAGATCTCATGTGAAACCTCATGTCGCATCCTAGTTCAAATTCGTTAGCGAGATCTGAGGTGAGCTGATGTGAGATCTCATCTGTGCCAATATGAGATCTCGTATGAGCTCACATCAGAATTCATTTACGATCTTTTATCAGATCTGACCTCAATATTTTCAGTAGGGAAGTTTTAGTTATTTGTAAATTGTTGTAGAAATTCGTGAATTTCTATGAAAATCGATTACAAACTACAAAAAATAAATGATATATTTTGGGGTCGTACATTTTCGTAATTGGGAGTAGAAAGTTTTAATTATTTGTAAATTGTTGTAGAAATTCGTGAATTTCTATGAAAATCGATTACAAACTACAAAAAATAAATGATATATTTTGGGGTCGTACATTTTCGTAATTGGGTGTAGAAAGTTTGAATAATTCGTAATATTTTGTTGAAAATTGTAGGATTTCCTAATTATTTATTAAACGTAATAAATTTTCATAGTAATTCGTTAAATTCTATGACAAACTGTTACGAAATCTATTGTTTCCTACGATTTTTCACAAAATCGTCATTTTCATAAAACGTTGTAGTTTGTCGTACAAAAAATTTCCGCCAGGGTATACTTCAAAATATTCACAATACCCGCATTTGCTGCAGATCCACCGATAGTCTTCATGAATTTGACCTTTAATTTACAAAGAGATAATTGCATCCAACCGTTATGATCGATGATGCATTCTAAATTGAATATTATTGCAGTAATCATGTATTAAGCAGGAGAATCTTAGATATATATACCGTGAATATTCAGTGAGACTACACGATCCCCTTCCTACACAGCGCGCACAAATATACTTATATTGGATTAGATGAAATTATATAATATAATTCGATTACCATTTTAGAAAAGTAGGTTTTATTCTTTAATGCCACTTCAAACTTTTCGAGTGCTTCCTGGGTCTTAAGGGGAAAATCGTAGTCTTCTATTTCTTTCAAAGTTGCGTCATCATCATCAGAAAAATTTTTAGCCAGTTTGTCATCAAGTTTATCCTCAATAGTAACGAGTTGGTATTTGATTTTGATCACTTCCTTCAGGATCTCTTTCAGTTTGCCTGTAAACAGAAGTCAAAATCCATACAGTTTAAAAAACTGTATTTATTAAACTCGGTATATTATTTATCTTACCTGATGGCGTCTCAGACTCCCCCGATAGATTGTCAATTTTTTGTGTTCTTCTTTTCGAGGAAGATTCCCTCGGTGCAGCCTGCGACTCATTGCTCAAGCGAGACTGCGGTGTTGCAATTGTGACGGACGGTGTGGGTAGAGTGGTTAATGATCCGAACGGTTCTATTGACAAGCGAGGACCTGTCGACTATTAGGATACCCGTCACATGCGCGAAAATAATAAAATTAAAAGAAAAGATCTATCTTGGGATAGACCGGTAAATAGGATCGTTGCCGCCTAGTCCTATACAGGGCTCAATTGAAATGTTTAACTATGGTTGAGGCTAATGAATATTAAAATGATTAAAATAATAAAATAAAAGGTGATTCAATGATCATGAAAATTAACTGGTAAAATCAAATATATATTCTTGAACGATAATGCATATGAAATATATAATTCAAGCGGCTAACAAATGATTGCCGGTTGAACAAATGAATAACATAAAATATTAATTCACAAAGTAATGAAATAACGAGGTAATATAATGATCTCCGACGTGGGGATCGTGAAGGCTTGTTACTATATAAGATTTATTATTAATGAAAAGTAGTAATGAATTTAATAAAAGACTCTTCACGATTCACACGCGTTGATATAATGAATATAATGAAATACTGAAATAATATCAGAAAGGAACTACTGGAATAGGAACTACTGGAACTCTCTATGAAAAAGCTTCACTATCTCTCTCTCCTTAGTGATAATACTGAATCGTATTCAACAAATAAAAGAAATCATGTATGGCTTTTATAACATAAATGCATATGGTTAATGAATCGAGATCAGTAACTATGTGTTTAGTTTATATTGTTCAGAGGAGCCTCGTACTGGGGTTAGGGTGAATCCCGAAATTCTGCGAATTACCCCGCTCGGCTCGTCAGGTCAAGAATTGTCCCGATCTCGATTCATTCACTATAATAGTAAATAATGAAATTCCCCGATATAGGAATTTATATTTATAATGTGTATGCCACCAATTTTCGTATGTCTTTAGTTATATATGTTTAAAAATAATATGGTAATATAAATCGAGGGTAATAGTGGGATCTTGATAACTCTTTTATAATAAAAAGGTAACCCAACAGGATTAGGGTGGAACCCGAAATTCTGTGAATTATCCTGTTTGGTCTTGAAAATTTATATTCATACCAATCTCGATTTATATTAAAATGGGAAAATAACGCAGGTTGTATGAGTAGCAGTTCAAGCTCGCCGGGTGGTCTCGTTACTAGGAAGGGTTTACCCCGAAATACCTCTTGTATTGACTAGTTACGATATTCCCGTGGTTATACTACTCATGTGATTAAATTATATTATAACATGCAAATAATTAAATTTAAAGAATTCTGGAAAACAGTCTAACAATTTTGAATATATGATTATAAATGAGCGAATTTGTGTGAGCGATCGTGATTACTTATCTTTGGCTGAGATGGCGTAGCATGGGGCTACTTTCGATATTTAGGTATAAGCCTCCCTCACCTTGAGAACCTCGAAGCCTTTGATTAGCGTAGAATTTAGATTGGTTTATCACGTCTAATGTTCGTAACTGAAGCTAAATAAATTGTTAATATTCACTGATTCGAAATAGTCTGTATTAAATGTTAACTTAAAGTTGGAATAGCAAGATTTATAGTTGTCTTAGATATTACAAATACTCTAAATGAGTATAAGGCGGAAAAATGAAGTTATTCTTGTTAAAAGTCCAAAAGCGGTTATTATAATAATTAAATTGCGTCTCTGCACTGAATTTAGTATTGAATAATCAGACCACCACGCTGTGGATTATGTCACGATTATTACTTTTAGGTTGACGAGTACTGAGTCCTTTACACTACCACTTTAATTATAAAAAGAAAAGATTGAGTGTAACTCTTGGCTCTATTTAGCACACGGTTCTTTACGTCCACGCACCTCGCGATTTACCAGAAGAAAGACCGTTTATAGTTGTATAAAGTAAATAGTTTAAAATAATGAAGTTAAAGCGAATGCATAAATCTTGAAGAGATTTACGGTTTGAATTTTGTTGACGAGTACTGAGTCCTTTACACTACCACTTTAATTGAAAAAGAAAAGATTGAGTGTAACTCTTGGCTCTATTTAGCACACGGTTCTTTACGTCCACGCACCTCGCGATTTACCAGAAGAAAGACGCTGATTTAAGTTCAAAGGCGACGAGGTCCCCGCGGTTGCAACAATGTATGTATTACTGCGCGCGTGGCTTAGCCAATTAGGGCCTTGCTTAGTGGCTAATTGTCGCCTGATTGGTTTGAGGGACTACTTGCAGTTAGCGTAGGCGTTGGTCCCTTGTGACGTCACGCGGTCCCATGCTATTCCATGCCTCACCTATAGTCTACTCACACTAGCTTACTTTGAATATCTTCAAACTATGTTAATAACCCGAACTTATATTTGAATTATGAACCGTTAAATGGCTCTTTAGTTTTCCATTATTCTTGCTTTTGAAATCTTATTATTCTACTTCTAGTTAGCTTAATTTCCTTATTTCTTTGGAAATTAGAGAGAGAGCAAGAATTACATCTACGCGCTAACCTATAGTAGTGTGAGATCGAGGGGTCAGCAAGACTGGGGTTCCAGTGTTGCTTCGCCGTTATCTGCACCTACGTGACTTATAGCCGTTTTAAGAAGGGAATAAACATCCGATAGAAATAATATTATATTTCGATGTGGTTACTTTTTATACTCTAAGTCACGTTCGAAAAATGAAACAACAAGTTGTTGAGGTTCAAAGAATTTATAAAATCAAAGAAAGAAAAAGGAATTTAGGATTCCGGGATATATATATATATGTGTAAAAGAAAGAAGTCAGCAGGATTAGGGTAAACCCGAAGTTCTAGGAACTATCCTGGTTGACTTCCCAAAAAGAAAAATATATACCGAAATCTTTAAAATCTACGCACGTAACATCCCTCCCTTCTTAAAATCTATCAACGTCCTCGTTGATTTAGCTCGCTATGTCCTAAGTTAGGTATAATTATATTTAACTTATGTTCTAATTAGGCGCTAATTCCCCTTAGTCGTGAGTTCATAGCCATGCTGTCGACTCGGATCCAGGATCCACGGGTACGTGGAACTCCGAACGAGCGCGTCAGTTAGGGAAAATCCGAATTGCAGGGTTGCAATACCGAGCGTGTACCTCAGGGTGCTCCACGCACCGTGTCTCCTTTCTCCATGACGTCGCCAGCACCGCTCTGAAAACTCACAATCTATTAATATAATGTACTAGTCTATACTTGACTTGTTAATGCTGGATTACTATTGGTAATACCTAAGGTATTCCGGAAGGTTATTCTAACCTTGATCTTATACTATCATGTCAATGCTATCCAACGGGATTAGGGTTTAACCCGAAATTCTAACGAATTATCCCAGTTGGTTTAATAAGTTTGTCTTAATGTTATGTATATTTTTATAGATACCAATACTTATGAGATCATATTACGATCGGCACCCTCGGGACAAGGTACCAGAGGCTCATTCTAATATATATATATTAATCAGGGTACGGTCCGACTAGAGAAACCTCGAAGTGTATTGCTACACTGCCGGCCGTGTTACCTGGATTTTAAAACAACAATGGGGTAGTCCTTTGGTAACTTATCCGTAGGTACCGATTCATCCTGTCACGTCGGAACGATCGAGCTCCTGTATCTCCTAGATACAAGCTCAATACTTTTGTGTTGGCCCGTCCCCTGACGACTCCATAGGCACAGTCGACAGTTGGTCTGCCCACGTTTTGACATCCCTCTGCATTGATGAAGGTCACGGATCCAACTTGTCGTAATACTCCACAGATATCCTCGTCTGTGATTCCGGGGTTGTCTCGACATTCTACGTGCTCCAAGGCCCTCATCGATTGCAGGAAGTTCCCTCCCACGGTTGGGTGCATATTACAGATATATACATGCGTACAGGCCGTCAGTGCTTGTAATGGGTCCAGGGAGAATTGGCCTCTGATGTTAGTACATGCTGATAGGTTTAGTAGTGTCAGCTTCTTCAGATGTACGGCGATTCTATCGACGAGCACACAGTCCGCCCATCCACAGAATGTTAATTCCAGCTCTTCCACCGCTTTGATCGAGGCTGGAAGGGCTGGTTGTAAAACAATCTCTTCCTCTCGTAGTTCTACGAAGTTTCCTCGCTCGTCGTCGCTGTCGTCGCTATCTTCGACTGGGCCGTCTTTATCGCTTCCATCTCCATGGATCTTCAATCTTTTGAGTGTCAACCCAATTCTCCCGTTCCTTGTTAGACCAGCCAGGACAGGTTGATGTCGTAGATTTTCGCAATTAATAATCTCCAGGACCTCTAACCATACTTGGTTATCCAGGAATTTTTCCACTGCTTCCCCTGTGATTTTTGGGCAGTTCTTGATTATCATTTGGGTGAAGCCCGTCGCTTCTTCTAGACAGCTTCCTGTCAGTGGATTTCCGTATAGTTCTAAGGTGTTTAAGTCATTGTTGTTGTTGATCAATGTTCGTAGGTCAGGGTCCACCGGTCCTAAGACTTCTCCTAGCCTCAGAGTCTTAAGTTTGGTCAGGGAAGATAGCTCCCGCAGGGCTGCTTCTCGAATCGTCAAGGGATGGATGTTTATCACCTTGAGATTCGGGCAATGCTTCGCCGCTACCGTCACAATCGTACTCTGTAACATCGTGTCTCCTCCCGAAAAGTCCAAAGTATGGAAGTAGAAACCTCCTCGCCTGATAGCCCAGTTATATTTCTCCATCGTGATCTTCGTCGCCCAGCTCGCAGGTTGTTTCCACTTCCAGTCTGTCGTTGTCAGTGTCTTGACCTTAATTTGCGCCATACGACATCCTTCCCTCCAGCGTCGGGACACCATCTCCATGCGGGCCTGGTCTACGTATGTTAGGTAGGAGGCTATCCGCGCCACGCACTCTGGTGGTAATAGTGGGGCCGGCTCTGCTTCAAAACCAGGTAAAGCCTGTTGGTGGATCGGCACTAGCGGTTCAGCCACTCTTCTCGATGTAGAGCGATCATTCCACGAGTCGCAGAATGACGCTCTTATCTTCCTCTTCTTGAGGATCAGGCCTTGCGAACCGATCAGAGCCCTCGCTGCGTCCTCCGGGGTATTAAACGTTACAAACGCGGTCACCGCCGCTCCCCATCGCACAATAGCTTCTTTTGGCTTAAATTCCTGATAGGCCTTTAGCAGATCCTTCTTCTTCGTTCCCTTCGCCAGATTTGAAATGTGCAATCTTGATGTCGGTACTGTATTTATTCCTTCCATCCTTGATACCTGTCATTTATAACAAAAGAAAATGGTTATCTAGACTAGGGTAAACCCGAAGTGCGTTTGCACTGTCTAGTAATTTTCTTGAAACAATAACAGTCATACAAAAATGTCAAGTAAATGTGTCGTGTAAGTCTTAATATTCTGTTTCTGTCTTTGTTAGTCATGTTGTTAGTTTGGCGTCGATCGTCTCGTTGTTTATTTCTTTAATTGGTTAGAGCCTCTTGATCCGGTAACACTCGACTTCCAGCTCTCCCGGGACCTTCAGGTTTTGATGTTTCTTTTATCTCGGAATATGAAACCCTGTTACTCGTATCCGGTTTTAATTGAAATGATGTTTCAGTTTCCTTATTGTTGATCTTATTTCTTCGTTCCTTCAGGTCGGTTCCGGTTTTACGCCTGCATATCTTGCAAAGCCTCTTGCGGCAACAAATAACGATGATTACAGTTACCATGCCAATTTCTAGCAGATAACCTCCGTAGACTAGATGTTCTTGATGTTGTTCCCCTCTACGTCGACTGCCTAATTCTTCTAGCTGGTTCTCTACTTCGTATAAAGACTTCCCTAAGTCTATGTCTTCCTTGTGCTGCTTAGGTTTTTCGCTTAAATATTCCAGTAGGTGGTAATTATTTATCACTGGTGAAATTTTACTGAGATTCAAGTTAAGTTCAGGTTGGTATAAGTATTGTTGGTCTTGTGAGAAGACTTCGACTCCAGGCAGGCTTACGTAGTGTGTTTTCCCTGTACATTTTTCTTTTAGGTAAAGGATTCCTGATCCTTCGAGTGAAATTAATTGATCTCTAGTATTTGTACAGATAATTTGGATGTTCTCAGGTTCTTTTAATGAGTAGAGCCAAGCTCCTATGGAATTAAGTCTCGTCCAGAAGGGTTCATGCTCAGATTTCAATCTTATGTCGCATTGTCGTAACATATTTACATCCGGTTTTAATAGTAGTGATACTTCACAAATTGTTGATGTTGCGGTTTCAAAAAGAGGTAATTGTAGCGGACACATATGGCAATACCAAGTTACTATACATTCTTTTAAGTAGTTCTCGTCCGGGAGGAAATATGTTCGGTGGTCGTTGCTTAACCCGATATGAGATCCTCGTGGTATTATTTGAGCTGAAACCGTTACATTTCCTGCCTCTTGTGGGGTCGGCCATGTATGCATTTGGTATAGATGATAGGTTGCTCTTTCTACCAATGGAATGCGTAGGATCACAATGATTTTTCCTTTGTAATACCCCAATTCGGATGTAGCTAATTTTGTAATTTCTTCCCCGCGATATGAATGTTGCGGTAATGGTAGTTCATATACGTTAATTTTTTCGTGAATTTCTCTAATTATCGTTTTAAGTTGTCTGTCAGTGACTAATAGTCGATCCACCTTCCCTTCTCGTGCTTTCTGTATCACTTGTATGAATCGTTCTGCACTGTTTTCGTAGTGCTCTAGTGTCTTTTCTATTTGTAGGCTGCAGTTCCATAAAGCCATCTTGTACCTATTCTTCACCAGGTCTATGGTCATTTCGTTGAGAGAGGAGATAATCCTTTCAATGTTGTTTCTATTGTTGACTATTTTCTCTCGATGGTCGTCCATTTCGTCATGTAATTCGTGTAATTTACTTGAAATTAGGTGAGTTTGATTTCTGAGAATTTTAGTTAATTTGCTTTGATCCTGGTACAGTTTATCTATTTCAAAGTTAAAATATTCACCATCTTCTATGTGTAAGGAACTTAACACTTTAAATAAAGAAATGTCTTGACCCTTATGTCTTTGTATAATGTTTTATTCCTCGTGTTACAGGTGACCTTATTAAATGAAGTAAAGTTTAGATATGTATACGTGAACCTTCTGTATGCTTCCCTTCTGAAGGCTGAGCCACGACTGCCTAATGTTCGCCCCCCGCCTCTATGCATGACCTCGGGCCTCACCACCCCAGCGCCATCTGGCGTGGCCTATTCCAACCCTCACACTCGGCCATTTCTGACTTCTAATCCGCCCTCGGATAGGCCGCCATACTCTTTTCTTTAAATTACATTTTCCTTAATCTAACTTAATATTACGGCTTACTCTTAAACGGTATCATCAGGAAGCCATGGTCGCATATTCGCGGCCTCCCATGTGCCTTGGTACGGTCTTTGTGTGACTTGGAAATTTTCGGTGTCTTTTACAACATATCTATCGTTCCTTAATACACGCGCAACTTCGTACGGCCCTTTATATGTAGGTATAGTTTTTTGAGGAGCACCTCTAGTCGTATCTATATTTTTTATCATAACATAGTCCCCTAGCTTGTATTCACGTGGTGCCTTTCTTTTCTTGTCGAAATACTCTTTGTTATATTTTTGACTTTTTTCTATTTTTTCTGCCGCTCTCTTGCGCAGCTTTTCTAGATCTCGGTCGTTCTCTCTCTCTCGGACTACATCCAGAGTCTCGACTATCTTATCGACTACTTTTCCCCGCTGATCTAGCCCGAACAGCAGTCGACTGGGGGTTTCCCCCGTCGTACGATGTACCGAATTATTTATAGCGAACTCAGCCTCGCTGAGGACCTTATACCAATACAACTTATCGTCATTATCGATTAACTTGCTTATCATAGGACCTATCACCCTATTAGTTCGCTCAACCTGGCCATTGGCCTTAGGTGAGTTCGTCGCTACTAGAGCATGCTGTATGCAATTTTCTTTGCAAAATTCCTCGAACTCTTTCGAGGTGAACGCGGTACCCCTATCGGACACGAGCACCCGCGGTCGACTGTAATTGCTGAAATGCGTCGTTAGTGAGTCGATCACTTCTTTAGTCGCGGTGGTTTTCGTTGGGTAAAGTTTCGTAAACTTAGTAAATCCGTCCACCACAGCGAGGACGTGCTGTTTTATCGGGCGACTTTTGTCAACAGGCCCATAATGGTCTATGTGGTAAGTGTCGAACGGTACCTCTCCCTTCGGTATATTATGTAGAAACCCCTCTACCCTACCCGTCGGTGGTGAATAGGAGATACATTTTAAGCCATTCGTGATATGAGTTTTGACTTTCTGCCTCATGTTTGGAAACCAGTAATTTTTTTGGATCGTATCGGCGGTCTTTTCTACCCCCAAATGACCCATCTGATTATGGTACTTATTGATCACGTGCACTTCCATCGCCCGTGGCACGTAAAACAACAGGTTTTCCCCCTTCTTACGGTAAACTATACCGCTCCTCATTTCAAATTGCGCGTCTTCCATTTTCTGGAGTTCGTCTCGGAGTTCGCGGATTTTTTCGTCCTTGCTCTGACTCAATGCTAGATTTATCTCGAACGTGTTATCCTCTATAACCAAGACCGTCACGTTAAGCCTACTCAGCGCGTCCGCATGACCCATCTTTGCTCCTGCGCGATGTTCTGTCGAATAGTCGTACTCGAGTAGCTCAAGGGCCCACCTCGCTATACGCGGATTAATGTCTTTTTTCTTTAAGGTGAGTGTCAGCGCACTACAGTCTGTCACGATTTTAAACCGTATTCCTAACAGGTACACCCGGAATCGTCTTAGGGCATAAATGATCGCGAGAGCTTCGAGCTCGAAGCTATGGTAGTTTGATTCTGCTTCGGTGGTGCGCTTCGAGAAGAAGAACACCGGATGGAACTCTCCGTCCGACTTTCTTTGGACTAGGACCGCACCAAAACCCGATATACACGCATCGCAGTGCAGTTCTGTTTCATCGCCCGGACTGTAGATACTCAAAACCGGGGCCTCGACTAGCTTTGCCTTTAGGGTCTCAAACGCCCTCAGCTCTACTTCTCCGAAACGGAACACTGCGTCTTTTCGTAATAGGTCGTATAATGGTTTCGCGACCAGCGAGAACGACTGTATAAATTTTCTGAAGTATGAACACAATGCCACGTAACTGTGAACCTCTTTCACATTCCGCGGTACCGGGATCCTGGCGACTGCTTCAATTCCCTCTTTAGTAGGCCTGATACCCTCTCGCGTGACCAAATACCCTAGAAACTTAGTTTCTGTCTGTAGAAAACTACATTTGTCAAGTCTTAACTGTAGATTATTACTCGCAAGTCGCTCGAATACCTTCTTGAGCACGACCAGGTGCTCATCTACGCTACGGCTAGCAATCAGTATATCGTCCATGTAGACAACTACTTCACTCGTTCTGATCAGGTCAGCCAGGATCTCATTGACGTATCTTTGGAATCGCGACGGCGCTACCTTCAGCCCGAAAGGCATATGTGTAAATTCGAACTGTCCAAACGGCGTGATAAACGCTGTGTATTTTACTGACTCGTCAGCCATCTTTATATGATAAAACCCGTCCCTAAGATCGAGACTCGTGAAGTATCTCTTATCGTGTAAGCGGTCGATCAAATCTTCTATAAGGGGTAGCGGATAGTTATCTCGTACAAGCAATTTATTAAGTTCGCGGTAATCCACGCAAAGTCGTAATTCTCCCGTCTTTTTCCGAACTAGTACAACAGGCGACGCAAACTCCGATTCGCTCGCTCTTATTATACCTTTCTCTAACAACTTATCTAGCAATATTCGAAGGTCTTCACCTTCCTTATAAGCTACTCTCCGCGGAGCGAAATGGAACGTTTTGGGGCTGTTTACTATCAGTCTTAACTCTGCTTCGACCTTGTTCGTCTTTGGCCGCTCTAGGTTTATTACATAACTGCTTTGAAACAGCTGTTCTGTTCTTTTCTGAATTTCGACAGGCACATTGGGATTAATGTTTAACGGCATGCTTGACTTATCGTTTTTCGCGTCGACTTCTATGCTGAGAATTTCCCGAATTATTTGGTCTTCTACCGCTTGCTTATCAGATACCGCGCTGTTATAGAAAAGTCTCAACGTATCTTTCCCTAGCACTACAGAGGCTTTCATCGTCGTTTCCGGTACAACCAGAAACCTCGTCTTCTTGGGCCCTCGGCCGTTTAAGGTAAGTTCTGCCGTGATGCAGCCTAAAATTCGCAATGCGCTGCCATTGATACCACTATACGGACCGCTAGATTCGTCGCATGAATCGATCAGTTGGCTTGGTACATGACAGTCCTTTATGAAGCTTACGACACTACCTGTATCTAACAACGTATCAAGTTCTAGCCTTATTCTACATTTCGCATTTGGATCATACAGATCATATTCTAACCCTCTCACGAAATCGGCTTCGCATTCTTGTACGGTGTTGACGGTTGACTTATCCTTTGAAGTGTCGCTCGTTTTCTCCGCATCGTTCTTCTTCGGCTTCCTGGGACAGTCTCTCGCCTGATGCCCCTTTTCTTTGCAGATAAAACAGGTATCCTTATCCAGCTTCGGCCGCTTACATTGGGTCGCCAAATGTCCCATTTCGTTACAATTAAAGCACTTCGGAGTCCTCCTCTGAGCTTGATCGCTATCTATCTTCCTCGGCTTCTCTGAACTCTTTGCCTCGGTTTTACCCGTATGCTGCTGCTCGCGCTTTTGCTGTTTCTCGAGTCTAGAGGGAAGCGCGATATTATCCATAGCCTTCAACATCGCTTCCTTCGAAGGAAACTGTTGCATCGCCGCTTGATGTTTGATCGTCACATCGGGAATGCCATCTAACATGTAATCGACGATTTCATCCTCGTCGATCGGCACTTTATTCGCCAGTATAAGTTTTTTGTAGAAGTACTCACTGAACGTCTCGTCCGGATCCCACAAACGTCTTTCGAATTCTCTTCTTAGTGACAACCGCTTGTCGCGCTGGTCGAACATTGCTTTCATGCGTACCAACAACTCGTCCAAATCCAACGTTAGGTGTTCTGGAACTGAGTGAAACCAATCGTATGCGTCGCCCTTCAGCTTGGCACCGAGTAAAAGTTTTATCGCGTTGTCGTCGAGACTGTACATCTCTTTCACTAACCTGAGCTGTTCCTCCCACTTTCTATACGAGCCCTTTGCCCCGTTAAACTCACTTAACATGTCGCGTACCAACGTCAAATTCGCACTTCGCGGTGGGTCTGGTGCGCGTGTGGGTACAGCTGTATGAATAGGAACTGTCGCTGCCTGAGCCGCACGTTGCAAGAACTCATTTTCCCGCTGTACGAGTTCCAGCTCTCTCCGTAGCAGTTCACGTTCTCGTCTCATCATTTCCAGTTCAAGCTGATGCTCGCGCGATGTCACTTGACGGTCTGTCGCGCTCGAATCGCTGTCTTCGACGCCTTCTGGTCCAATTTCCTTCATCCACTGTCCCGAGGGGTCAGCTTCTTGTAACCGAAGAATGAGCTCCGCCTTCTTCCCTGTTGTCTGTAAGTTCATTAATCGTAATCTATCTCTGAGTGCTGCTACGTTGAATTTATTTGGATCGTCCATGTTTCTGCTGTCTGCTAACAGCTGCTGCTTCTTTTGCGAGCGTGTATACGTCGTGATTTTGGCGTCAGCTAGCGTCCGTCAGCACCAACTATGTACTTACCACCACGACACTCGCGTTCTTCCCGGGAACTACTTTTGCTCGTTTTAGGCACGCGCGTCAGCCGCCATCTTAGAGCGTCTATTCGTTATTCCCCACGATTTCTAAATGCTATACCCGGTTTACCTTCTCGAACTGTTCACCTTCACGAACTCACGGCGTCTCGAGGATTCGTACTTACAGCTCTCGTCTTCCCGGCTAACACCAGCACTTAATGTAGCTTCTCGAACGGTTTTCGGCTTCTCGACCACGCGATTCGATTGTCACGTCTGATTCAATCCCACTTCTGATGTAAGGAACTTAACACTTTAAATAAAGAAATGTCTTGACCCTTATGTCTTTGTATAATGTTTTATTCCTCGTGTTACAGGTGACCTTATTAAATGAAGTAAAGTTTAGATATGTATACGTGAACCTTCTGTATGCTTCCCTTCTGAAGGCTGAGCCACGACTGCCTAATGTTCGCCCCCCGCCTCTATGCATGACCTCGGGCCTCACCACCCCAGCGCCATCTGGCGTGGCCTATTCCAACCCTCACATATGGTTAATGTTCCGAATAAAAATTTGCTTGCTGAACCTACAAATTCAAATGGTGCGCCTCTCTTTACTATAGAATGCGGCACATTGTCTATATCTACTATCGAGACATCTACGCTGAGCTCATGTATTTCGTTCCTTAATTCTTCGGCTATTTGAAATTTTTCATCTAGGAATCCTTTACGTAGCAACATTTCACAGGATACATTTAGATATTTAACCGTCTCACAGTTCTTGTATGTGCTTAAATATTCATTCATGACCTCTAAGAGTTGTTGTTCTATCCTGTCCACATCCAGGTGCAATACTAGTCTCCATTCTGCTCTTTTGAATCGAATGTTATGAAGTTTTTCGAAGTAAAGTCCCGGGCTCGAGTCAATCGGTGTTATTACGTAATCGTTATCTTCAGTTGTTGCTGAATCGATGATCTTCATGATGAAGAGGATGGTCCAGATGATCTTCATTGTTGTTATTAGCTCGAAAGTGAATTAATCGCGAATAAAAGTTTTTTTTTTTTTTTTTTTTATTGTTGTTTACTGAAAAACTATATTTTCCGTATTATGTCGAGAATGTCTAATGTTAGTCTTATGAGGTCGTGCTCGCCGTTGTCACCCCAACTAACCTGTGTCGGGTAAGTTCGTTCGTTAGTCTGTCATCGTTGGCAAGTTTTCGTTGGTGAGTTTGGCTCCAAAATAGGACAAATAAGAAAGTGAATGTTATTACAATTTATTACCATCTGAACGTCTAGGGTTGCCCCGAAGTATCTTCAATACTATCGTTCAGTTAGTAACTTATTAGTTCAATAAGCCAGTTCAACCTTATCTATGTGTTTCACGAACCGCTCACCACTCTCTTTCTGTAAAATAATGTTATTGTTTTCCAGAATTCCTACTATTTTATATGGACCTTGGTACCTTTTACCAAACTTACCCTTCCGGACCTCCACCTGTACACGTGCCATGTCTCCAATTTTTCCTGTAAATGGGCGAACTTTCCGATCGTAAAATTCTTTAGATTTTTCTTTGGATAATTTAAGTTGTTCTCCGGCTATAGCCTGCATTTCGCTTAACCGTGTTATTAGATCACCCAGGTAGGAGTTGTACGTGACTAATTTCTCATCCGTCGGGAAGGAGCTAGGTGTTCGTGCTATTTTACCGAATACTAATTCGTGTGGTGTGAAATTCGTTCCTTCGTGAACAGAAGTATTGTATGAAAACATCGCAAAGGGTACTATCTCGTCCCAATCATCGAACTCTTCCTTATAGTGTTTAATATAGTCAGCTAACACCATGTGGCTTCTTTCTAGAGCTCCGTTTGATTGCGGCCTATAGCTCGATGTAGTTATATGCTTAGTCTTGAATAACTTCCCTAATTCCGCGAATAAACTATTAACGAAACTAGTTCCTCTATCGGTGAGGATTACGCGTGGTGCACCGAACTTTAGTATAAAATTCGTTACTAACGCATGAGCTATAGTCTCTGCCTTGATGTTCGGGACCGGCACTGCTATGCAATATTTCGTAAGGTTGTCTTGAATGGTCAATATGTGTTTATTATTCCTAGTAGTCGTTGGTAAAGGGCCTACAGTATCTAAAGCGATTTTCTCAAACGGTTCGGTTGACGTGTCCGTGATTAACATGGGCTCTCTAGTTTTAACGCGGACTAGCTTGTGTTCTTGACAGCTGTTGCACTTCCTTATGAAGTCCTTTATATCATCACGCATTTTTGGCCAATAAAATCTCTCGCGGACCCTCCGATACGTCTTCGTTACTCCCTTATGTCCTCCTACTAAACTACTGTGCATCTCAGAAATAATTTCGTCCCGAATTTCTAACGGTGGGACTTGTGTTATTCCCGTACATTTTTCTTTTAATAATTTGGGCCATAATTCAGGAGATAATTCGTCCGTGAAATCTCCTGTTTTTGATATTCTAAATTGTTGTATTTGTAATTTTTCCAAAATTATTTTAAGATTTTCTAAACCGATATTTATATTTTCTACAGAAATTTTGTCAAAGTATTTATTTTTGATGACTATACTGAAAATTTTGTTTCTACCTCGGTTCGTAACTATTATCTGCCCGATTTTTGGCTTTGCTTGTTTTTGTTCTTCTACGTTTATTATTTCCAAATCTGATAACAACCTACTAATAGGTGTTGCTAATTCTGCGTCTGTTGATGTGAAGTGAACGTAATTATCTTTAAGATAAGTTAAATTTTCTCTGGTTGTTGTTATATTATTTTGAAAAGTAAACTTTCGCTTCGGTAAATTTAAAGGCGAAGTCGGTTCTACGTCAGGAAGTATGCCTTCTGTAATCTGTATACTAGTAGGTACGGGACGCTCGATTAGTGGTGTGAGGCTTGGCTCCAAACGTCTTGGTAATTTACCAGCCTTTGGTCTACCTATAGTATGTTCAGTCCCTGGGTACGGAGTAGAGAGTGCTATAGGTCGTGGAGCTACTATAGGCGTTGGGAGCTCTACTCTCCTGTGGACCGGCTGACTGATAACCGATGTGTCTCGGCTTACGCTAGCTGTAGTCGAGGTATAGGGTGGCCCAGAAGTACCGTTTGTACTGACCTGACTAACAGCTTTTTCAGTCCCTAATTCTTTTGTCTCATACTTCTCTAATAACTTTTCTATTCTAGAATTTAAGACTTCGTCTTCAGTTTCGTCATTGTAAGGGTCGTGTTCACTAATTATTTCGCGTGTTGTTTCGTCAACAATCCTTTCCGCGGAGATCGCTCTAGGTAGATCTGCTATCTCCGGGCCATCCGGTTCTTGTTCGACTAAACTTCTTTCATGAATTGACTTATCGAATCGACTAAATGATTCGCGCAATTCCTTGATATCTATAGGCGGTTTGAAAACTAATTTACTGAACTCTTCCTGATATTTACCTTGATTATGGGGAGATTGATTTAAAACTGTGGGTGCTTCAAAAGTAAATACGTCATCGTCCACGTCACTGTCAGTGTTTTGTACTGGTGCTGTTATTCCTATTGCTAACGTGTCTAAGTTGTATTCGATTTCTTTATCTGAGCCTATGTCTGTCTGTACGTCAGTTTGTTCGTCTGTCTGTACGTCTGTCTGTGCGTCTGGCTCAGGTTGCTGCACCGGCTGCGTATCAAAACCTAAGCTAGGTAGAACACTTTTGCGTTTCCTATACTCTGGTGGTTCTGAGGATTCATCGTCCGAGGAATCTTCGATAGTTCTCTCTACTATTGGCTCTAATACTTTAGCTGGTTTTATCGCAGGCTGTACAGTAACAGCTGGTTTTGTTTTAGATCGCGTTCGCATGGATATTGCACTGGTATTTAATGATGGTATCGTATTTAGTCTTTTCCTAGGTTTTATTACACTTGGTTTCGTCTGTTCTACTGAAACTGACCTACTTATAGTTTTAGGTGGCCCAGGAATTTTTGAAGGCTTAGTTGTTTTACTGCCCTGCTTATTTATAGGGTATAGTGTTGAAACAAGTTTAACGTCTTCGGTTTTGGTCCTAATGTTTGTGCAAACATAAATTTTGATTCCTGTTCCCGAGAAAAGATAACGAAGCATAGTTCGTACCTTCCCCCAAGGTAGTCGATCTAGACCACAGCCAATTATCGGAATCCGGACTGATTTTACTGAATCTTTTATCAATGTTTCTCTAAAATTTATTAAGCTCAAGTACATGTCTTCACAAGTTGGTTTATCCCAAAAATTTTGCTTAGTCATGATATAATAAATGGTTTGATCTTCGAGAACTAATTTGCCCACTGAATGTAATTTTGCTTGTTTCTTTAACTCTTCCGGTACCCCGTATCTCTTTTTAAATTCTTCGGCTATTCCTGAGCTCATCTCTAAATCTACTGAAACTGCATGCGCATAATTATCTATTTTCTCGAATAGGTCTTCGTGTACCTCCTCAACATCGTTATCTTCTACAGTGGTTGACTTAGTTAATTTTACAAAATCTTTATATTTTAATGTCTCGATTTCTTTTGACTCGCCACTACTTTGTTCTGAACTATCTGTACCTGTCTCATCTGAATCGCTTGACTCATCGCTGGTTATTGGATTTCTAGATAATGCGTCGGCATTTGTATTTAGCTTACCCGGCTTGTGTACGAAGGTATATTCGTAATTTTGCAATTTTAGTCTCCATCTTACTAGGCGTTGACCTGGATCTTTGATAGAATTGATCCAGCGTAATGGCTCGTGATCACTGACTAAAGTGAATTTACGCCCAAATAAATAAGGTCGAAAATGCAAGACCGCACACAAGACTGCTAGGCATTCTTTTTCGGTTGTAAAGTAATTCTGTTCCGCACTTATCAAAGCTCGCGATAAATAAGCCACAGGCATGTCGTGACCGTCCACCTCCTGGCTCAGGACCGCGCCTATTGCATAGTCTGACGCGTCCGTCGTTAGAGTGAATGGTTTGTTAAAATCTGGGTATTGTAATATAGGTTTTTGGCATAAGGCCTTACGTAAAATTTTGAAACTGTCACGTTGCTCTTTCTTCCAAACGAAAGGCTCGTTTTTCTTTAATAAATCAGTTAATGGCTTAGCTTTAGCGGCAAAATTTTTAATGAATCTACGGTAATAACCTACTAGTCCTAAAAATTGTCTAATATTTTTCTGAGTTTTGGGTCTTGGAAATTTTCTCACGGCTACAACCTTTTTGGGATCTGGTTTTACTCCTGCTTTGCTAATTACATGTCCTAAGTATGCTACTTCTGTTTTCAGGAATTCACATTTATCAGGTTGTAGGGTCAAATTTGCCTCAGATAATTTTTTAAATAATCTACGGATTTTCCTTCCGTGTTCTTCTAAATCTTTTGCAAATACTACTATGTCGTCCAAATACACGAACACTTCGGATCCCTGTAAGCCTCGCAAGACTTGGTCCATGAGCCTTTGGAAAGTGGCCGGTGCATTTTTTAATCCTTCTGGCATTCTCAAACATTCGTAATGTCCGTTTGGTGTTGTAAACGCGGTTTTCGCGCGATCTCGTGGGTCCATTTCGATTTGTTGAAACCCACTAGCAAGATCGAAAGTCGAAAAATACACCGCTCCTCCCAGGTGATCTAAAGTATCAGTTATATTCGGTAAAGGATATGCATCACCTATAGTTTTATCATTTAAAGCTCGAAAATCCATTACGATTCTCCACCTCGGATTTCCTTTCGAATCGGGCTTCTTCGGGACTATCCAGAGTGGGGAATTATAAGGAGAGCTAGATGGTGTTATCATACCGTTCTCTAATTTTGTTTTCATTTGCTTTTCAATTTCTTCTTTGTGAACCGGCGGGAAACGATATTGACGTGTGTTGATCGGGATATCATCTGTAGTTGGAATTCGATGTTTAACCGCGGATGTTGCTTTTAACTTATCCCCGGGTAAATGAAAAATATCAGGGTGTTCCTCGATCAAGTCTAACACATGAATTCGTTCCTCGTCGTTCAAATGGTCTAAACGTAATTTTGATTCTATTTCAGTAACCCTATCTATAGACGATACTTCTTCATCTGAGAAATCTGAACTCGACTGCTGTCCGAGTTCTTCAGGGAAGTTGTGATATTCGAAAGGTATCACTTCCTGGGGAGAGATCTCTACCTCAACATCCTTTTCTAATGTGTTGATGGCTAATACACGACAGGCGCCATTGCTTACCGTTACGGCAGCCTCGCCTATGTATAACCCCTCCACGATCGGGATTCTCGGCAGGTATCCCTCTCTCAGGTCACGATTAACTACGTCTATGGGTATGATTTGCTTGGTCCGTGCCTTAATTATCCAGACATTTTTATGTGGATCAATTTCGGACTCGGAATTTTCTTCGTCAATGAATCTAAATGGTCTAATTGGTTCTGTTTTAGTGACTAGTGTATTATGAAAGAACGATATCTCTGCCTTTTCGCGTCTTAAATAATCTTTTCCTAATATACCGTCGCTTTTTAACGGAAAATCTGATCTTACTACATGTAATTTAGTGAATTGGCCTTGTAAAGTTATATTTGCTGTTCCAAAGGTTTCAATTTTATCGGTAGTTATTCCCGTAATCGTCGCGGAATCATCGAGCGCAATTAATACGTCTGGCTGTAATACGTTTGCCTTTATCAAGCTTATGTCCGCCCCTGTATCAATCAAAAATATTCCGATCCCGGTTTTTAATTCTGGTGCTTTAATTTGGACTAACGGCGATTCTCTATTTCTCCCGCACGTGAGTACCCGCGACCCGGTTCCTCGAATCGGACACTCCGACGCTCGCGGCTCGCGTCTCCCGTCGTCGCGTCTGGGCGACGAGATGCGTTCGAGTTTAAAGACTCGGTCGGCCCTGTTCTATTTTGAGGTGACGGAGATCGAGATCTTACCGTCGCTCTTTCATCGGTACTTTTGGTTGTACCCGGTTCTGATTTTTGCCTAAATTGGTCGGGTCGAGGCGAGGTTGACCTATTGTTATTAAAAGAAATTCTATCGCCTGGTGATGTTGAGCGCTGCCTGTCGTCGCGTGGTCTATTAATTTCCCATGGTTGTGGTGGGTATCCATAAGGTGGAAGGTATGGGTAGCCCATTGGAGGGTACATAAAAGGATAGGGCGGGTAGTAGGGAAATGAGTTCCTACTTTGGTGTAAAAACCTATCACCCTGCTGAGTGTTAAATCGCGGATTGAAATCTCGCGTCCAGGTATCCCTTTGTGGTTTTCCCTGATCTTCAGCCTTAGTTCCTTGCCGTTCCACGTTAGGCGATGGACTCCTATTCCTATCTCTATTCTGACTTTCGCTCACGAAAAAGGCAGAATGATTTTCGAAGGTCGGTGACGGTGTTCGCTGTCTTCCCTCGCGACTAGTTGTGGCTTTTACTACCTCACCTGATGGTATTATCCCGGTTTTCATACGTGTTTCTATTCGCACCGCACATTTGTGCGCTGTCTCTAAATCTTTAGGATCCCGTGCATCCACTGCTCTTGCTAATTCATCTGGGAGCCCCCTTACAAAAGCGTCTAACGCGCACTCGTATACAGGCTTCATCATTCCCTCTGCCTCTTCACCGTACTTATCCTTCAAACATACGCGTGCCCCGCTAATTAGGATATTCAACCTATCATAGAATCCGCTAACCGTCTCATTTCGTTTCATACGAATACTCTCTATTTCATGATGATAATATGGGTAATTTTTCCCTGGCGCGAATCTTTGTTTAAGGTGTTTAGTTAATTCATCAATTGTTCTAATGCTTTTCCCGTATGTGCTGTCGCGCGCAGCACCTTGTAACTTACCGAGTACTGCCTTCACATAGGGTCCTTCCGAACCCGGCGGTACATAAACCGATCCATTATGTACATCCTGCAGAAAATCTTTCAAGGGAACGTTTGTCCCATCAAAATATGGAACACCCAGGGTGCTATGCTGCAACGCGAAACACTCAGCCATCGATGCAAGCATCGATTCGCTAGCTGTCAGATTTACATCTGAATTTGGCATTTTTAACCAGAAATTAAGAAGAACTTTAGTTTGTTTTTAGTGACTTTAATTTTATAAAGGGGGGGGGGGGGGGGGTAAGGGAAAGAAAAGCAAGGAAAGACGGTTATTCCTGCCCGTCGAAACAATGAGGAAAATAATGACTCTGTTCCCTATTTAGGTAGAAAAAATAAGATGTTGCGTAAGACTAGACACAGATAAACTGCAGCGTTCAAGTTATAAGCCACTCACATGGGACAGTCAAACTGCAACGATTGAGTTACAAGCCGCTCACATGGGACAGTTATTTTATGGGCTTATTCTTCTCGGGAAACCTTCAGACAATGCCACCTATAATACTTCTTAGTTAAAGAGTGGTAATCGGCGTCAAGGTCTAGTCTAACTCCCAAGAACAATACATGCGATCCTTCCAAGAAAGGACAATTGCAAGAAAGAAGAAAAGGAAAGGTCGGGTCAAATGGACTGGTATTCTTCCACTCAACACCCTTGAATTTTAAAACAATTTTACCCAAAACACATGTGGTATTTGGAACTCAATACCTAAAGGTTGCAAAGGGACTAGAGGGTAATTTATTACAGGACGCTAGGATTTCTATACAAAGCTAAGCTGTTTATTGCTTTTAAGTGGAGAAAGTTCTTTAAGTGGAAAGGTCTGGCTTTTACCATCGACAGCTTTTATGAAGGGAAAACGTTCGTGTCGTTATGAATAGAAATTCTTTTTTCTTTGTTATAGGAATGTGTATTTTTACTAATTTTCGTTTTTATATTGACTCATAAACACGTAGGAGAAGGAATTAAAATCCCCTAATAATAGAAGAATACTTTAAATGCGAATAGATTGGCTTTCACCAATCAACAGTTTATCGTGGAAAATGTCAATTACAAAATATCAAGAGATTCGGTAGAATCTCGCGCCGTTCCGTGGCGGGAAATTTCCAATCCCGCTGAGGAAATTTATTAGTTAACTAAAAGAGAGAGAGAGAGAATTTCTTCGAGTGAACGATTTGTGATTTTTAGAATTTAGAAAAATTGAGAATTTTGAAAAATATTTTTTTTTTTTTGTTTAAACAATTCAATTGTTTAACGGCTTAAGATCCCACCGCTGCCACCAATTTTCGTATGTGACGGACGGTGTGGGTAGAGTGGTTAATGATCCGAACGGTTCTATTGACAAGCGAGGACCTGTCGACTATTAGGATACCCGTCACATGCGCGAAAATAATAAAATTAAAAGAAAAGATCTATCTTGGGATAGACCGGTAAATAGGATCGTTGCCGCCTAGTCCTATACAGGGCTCAATTGAAATGTTTAACTATGGTTGAGGCTAATGAATATTAAAATGATTAAAATAATAAAATAAAAGGTGATTCAATGATCATGAAAATTAACTGGTAAAATCAAATATATATTCTTGAACGATAATGCATATGAAATATATAATTCAAGCGGCTAACAAATGATTGCCGGTTGAACAAATGAATAACATAAAATATTAATTCACAAAGTAATGAAATAACGAGGTAATATAATGATCTCCGACGTGGGGATCGTGAAGGCTTGTTACTATATAAGATTTATTATTAATGAAAAGTAGTAATGAATTTAATAAAAGACTCTTCACGATTCACACGCGTTGATATAATGAATATAATGAAATACTGAAATAATATCAGAAAGGAACTACTGGAATAGGAACTACTGGAACTCTCTATGAAAAAGCTTCACTATCTCTCTCTCCTTAGTGATAATACTGAATCGTATTCAACAAATAAAAGAAATCATGTATGGCTTTTATAACATAAATGCATATGGTTAATGAATCGAGATCAGTAACTATGTGTTTAGTTTATATTGTTCAGAGGAGCCTCGTACTGGGGTTAGGGTGAATCCCGAAATTCTGCGAATTACCCCGCTCGGCTCGTCAGGTCAAGAATTGTCCCGATCTCGATTCATTCACTATAATAGTAAATAATGAAATTCCCCGATATAGGAATTTATATTTATAATGTGTATGCCACCAATTTTCGTATGTCTTTAGTTATATATGTTTAAAAATAATATGGTAATATAAATCGAGGGTAATAGTGGGATCTTGATAACTCTTTTATAATAAAAAGGTAACCCAACAGGATTAGGGTGGAACCCGAAATTCTGTGAATTATCCTGTTTGGTCTTGAAAATTTATATTCATACCAATCTCGATTTATATTAAAATGGGAAAATAACGCAGGTTGTATGAGTAGCAGTTCAAGCTCGCCGGGTGGTCTCGTTACTAGGAAGGGTTTACCCCGAAATACCTCTTGTATTGACTAGTTACGATATTCCCGTGGTTATACTACTCATGTGATTAAATTATATTATAACATGCAAATAATTAAATTTAAAGAATTCTGGAAAACAGTCTAACAATTTTGAATATATGATTATAAATGAGCGAATTTGTGTGAGCGATCGTGATTACTTATCTTTGGCTGAGATGGCGTAGCATGGGGCTACTTTCGATATTTAGGTATAAGCCTCCCTCGCCTTGAGAACCTCGAAGCCTTTGATTAGCGTAGAATTTAGATTGGTTTATCACGTCTAATGTTCGTAACTGAAGCTAAATAAATTGTTAATATTCACTGATTCGAAATAGTCTGTATTAAATGTTAACTTAAAGTTGGAATAGCAAGATTTATAGTTGTCTTAGATATTACAAATACTCTAAATGAGTATAAGGCGGAAAAATGAAGTTATTCTTGTTAAAAGTCCAAAAGCGGTTATTATAATAATTAAATTGCGTCTCTGCACTGAATTTAGTATTGAATAATCAGACCACCACGCTGTGGATTATGTCACGATTATTACTTTTAGGTTGACGAGTACTGAGTCCTTTACACTACCACTTTAATTATAAAAAGAAAAGATTGAGTGTAACTCTTGGCTCTATTTAGCACACGGTTCTTTACGTCCACGCACCTCGCGATTTACCAGAAGAAAGACCGTTTATAGTTGTATAAAGTAAATAGTTTAAAATAATGAAGTTAAAGCGAATGCATAAATCTTGAAGAGATTTACGGTTTGAATTTTGTTGACGAGTACTGAGTCCTTTACACTACCACTTTAATTGAAAAAGAAAAGATTGAGTGTAACTCTTGGCTCTATTTAGCACACGGTTCTTTACGTCCACGCACCTCGCGATTTACCAGAAGAAAGACGCTGATTTAAGTTCAAAGGCGACGAGGTCCCCGCGGTTGCAACAATGTATGTATTACTGCGCGCGTGGCTTAGCCAATTAGGGCCTTGCTTAGTGGCTAATTGTCGCCTGATTGGTTTGAGGGACTACTTGCAGTTAGCGTAGGCGTTGGTCCCTTGTGACGTCACGCGGTCCCATGCTATTCCATGCCTCACCTATAGTCTACTCACACTAGCTTACTTTGAATATCTTCAAACTATGTTAATAACCCGAACTTATATTTGAATTATGAACCGTTAAATGGCTCTTTAGTTTTCCATTATTCTTGCTTTTGAAATCTTATTATTCTACTTCTAGTTAGCTTAATTTCCTTATTTCTTTGGAAATTAGAGAGAGAGCAAGAATTACATCTACGCGCTAACCTATAGTAGTGTGAGATCGAGGGGTCAGCAAGACTGGGGTTCCAGTGTTGCTTCGCCGTTATCTGCACCTACGTGACTTATAGCCGTTTTAAGAAGGGAATAAACATCCGATAGAAATAATATTATATTTCGATGTGGTTACTTTTTATACTCTAAGTCACGTTCGAAAAATGAAACAACAAGTTGTTGAGGTTCAAAGAATTTATAAAATCAAAGAAAGAAAAAGGAATTTAGGATTCCGGGATATATATATATATGTGTAAAAGAAAGAAGTCAGCAGGATTAGGGTAAACCCGAAGTTCTAGGAACTATCCTGGTTGACTTCCCAAAAAGAAAAATATATACCGAAATCTTTAAAATCTACGCACGTAACATCCCTCCCTTCTTAAAATCTATCAACGTCCTCGTTGATTTAGCTCGCTATGTCCTAAGTTAGGTATAATTATATTTAACTTATGTTCTAATTAGGCGCTAATTCCCCTTAGTCGTGAGTTCATAGCCATGCTGTCGACTCGGATCCAGGATCCACGGGTACGTGGAACTCCGAACGAGCGCGTCAGTTAGGGAAAATCCGAATTGCAGGGTTGCAATACCGAGCGTGTACCTCAGGGTGCTCCACGCACCGTGTCTCCTTTCTCCATGACGTCGCCAGCACCGCTCTGAAAACTCACAATCTATTAATATAATGTACTAGTCTATACTTGACTTGTTAATGCTGGATTACTATTGGTAATACCTAAGGTATTCCGGAAGGTTATTCTAACCTTGATCTTATACTATCATGTCAATGCTATCCAACGGGATTAGGGTTTAACCCGAAATTCTAACGAATTATCCCAGTTGGTTTAATAAGTTTGTCTTAATGTTATGTATATTTTTATAGATACCAATACTTATGAGATCATATTACGATCGGCACCCTCGGGACAAGGTACCAGAGGCTCATTCTAATATATATATATTAATCAGGGTACGGTCCGACTAGAGAAACCTCGAAGTGTATTGCTACACTGCCGGCCGTGTTACCTGGATTTTAAAACAACAATGGGGTAGTCCTTTGGTAACTTATCCGTAGGTACCGATTCATCCTGTCACGTCGGAACGATCGAGCTCCTGTATCTCCTAGATACAAGCTCAATACTTTTGTGTTGGCCCGTCCCCTGACGACTCCATAGGCACAGTCGACAGTTGGTCTGCCCACGTTTTGACATCCCTCTGCATTGATGAAGGTCACGGATCCAACTTGTCGTAATACTCCACAGATATCCTCGTCTGTGATTCCGGGGTTGTCTCGACATTCTACGTGCTCCAAGGCCCTCATCGATTGCAGGAAGTTCCCTCCCACGGTTGGGTGCATATTACAGATATATACATGCGTACAGGCCGTCAGTGCTTGTAATGGGTCCAGGGAGAATTGGCCTCTGATGTTAGTACATGCTGATAGGTTTAGTAGTGTCAGCTTCTTCAGATGTACGGCGATTCTATCGACGAGCACACAGTCCGCCCATCCACAGAATGTTAATTCCAGCTCTTCCACCGCTTTGATCGAGGCTGGAAGGGCTGGTTGTAAAACAATCTCTTCCTCTCGTAGTTCTACGAAGTTTCCTCGCTCGTCGTCGCTGTCGTCGCTATCTTCGACTGGGCCGTCTTTATCGCTTCCATCTCCATGGATCTTCAATCTTTTGAGTGTCAACCCAATTCTCCCGTTCCTTGTTAGACCAGCCAGGACAGGTTGATGTCGTAGATTTTCGCAATTAATAATCTCCAGGACCTCTAACCATACTTGGTTATCCAGGAATTTTTCCACTGCTTCCCCTGTGATTTTTGGGCAGTTCTTGATTATCATTTGGGTGAAGCCCGTCGCTTCTTCTAGACAGCTTCCTGTCAGTGGATTTCCGTATAGTTCTAAGGTGTTTAAGTCATTGTTGTTGTTGATCAATGTTCGTAGGTCAGGGTCCACCGGTCCTAAGACTTCTCCTAGCCTCAGAGTCTTAAGTTTGGTCAGGGAAGATAGCTCCCGCAGGGCTGCTTCTCGAATCGTCAAGGGATGGATGTTTATCACCTTGAGATTCGGGCAATGCTTCGCCGCTACCGTCACAATCGTACTCTGTAACATCGTGTCTCCTCCCGAAAAGTCCAAAGTATGGAAGTAGAAACCTCCTCGCCTGATAGCCCAGTTATATTTCTCCATCGTGATCTTCGTCGCCCAGCTCGCAGGTTGTTTCCACTTCCAGTCTGTCGTTGTCAGTGTCTTGACCTTAATTTGCGCCATACGACATCCTTCCCTCCAGCGTCGGGACACCATCTCCATGCGGGCCTGGTCTACGTATGTTAGGTAGGAGGCTATCCGCGCCACGCACTCTGGTGGTAATAGTGGGGCCGGCTCTGCTTCAAAACCAGGTAAAGCCTGTTGGTGGATCGGCACTAGCGGTTCAGCCACTCTTCTCGATGTAGAGCGATCATTCCACGAGTCGCAGAATGACGCTCTTATCTTCCTCTTCTTGAGGATCAGGCCTTGCGAACCGATCAGAGCCCTCGCTGCGTCCTCCGGGGTATTAAACGTTACAAACGCGGTCACCGCCGCTCCCCATCGCACAATAGCTTCTTTTGGCTTAAATTCCTGATAGGCCTTTAGCAGATCCTTCTTCTTCGTTCCCTTCGCCAGATTTGAAATGTGCAATCTTGATGTCGGTACTGTATTTATTCCTTCCATCCTTGATACCTGTCATTTATAACAAAAGAAAATGGTTATCTAGACTAGGGTAAACCCGAAGTGCGTTTGCACTGTCTAGTAATTTTCTTGAAACAATAACAGTCATACAAAAATGTCAAGTAAATGTGTCGTGTAAGTCTTAATATTCTGTTTCTGTCTTTGTTAGTCATGTTGTTAGTTTGGCGTCGATCGTCTCGTTGTTTATTTCTTTAATTGGTTAGAGCCTCTTGATCCGGTAACACTCGACTTCCAGCTCTCCCGGGACCTTCAGGTTTTGATGTTTCTTTTATCTCGGAATATGAAACCCTGTTACTCGTATCCGGTTTTAATTGAAATGATGTTTCAGTTTCCTTATTGTTGATCTTATTTCTTCGTTCCTTCAGGTCGGTTCCGGTTTTACGCCTGCATATCTTGCAAAGCCTCTTGCGGCAACAAATAACGATGATTACAGTTACCATGCCAATTTCTAGCAGATAACCTCCGTAGACTAGATGTTCTTGATGTTGTTCCCCTCTACGTCGACTGCCTAATTCTTCTAGCTGGTTCTCTACTTCGTATAAAGACTTCCCTAAGTCTATGTCTTCCTTGTGCTGCTTAGGTTTTTCGCTTAAATATTCCAGTAGGTGGTAATTATTTATCACTGGTGAAATTTTACTGAGATTCAAGTTAAGTTCAGGTTGGTATAAGTATTGTTGGTCTTGTGAGAAGACTTCGACTCCAGGCAGGCTTACGTAGTGTGTTTTCCCTGTACATTTTTCTTTTAGGTAAAGGATTCCTGATCCTTCGAGTGAAATTAATTGATCTCTAGTATTTGTACAGATAATTTGGATGTTCTCAGGTTCTTTTAATGAGTAGAGCCAAGCTCCTATGGAATTAAGTCTCGTCCAGAAGGGTTCATGCTCAGATTTCAATCTTATGTCGCATTGTCGTAACATATTTACATCCGGTTTTAATAGTAGTGATACTTCACAAATTGTTGATGTTGCGGTTTCAAAAAGAGGTAATTGTAGCGGACACATATGGCAATACCAAGTTACTATACATTCTTTTAAGTAGTTCTCGTCCGGGAGGAAATATGTTCGGTGGTCGTTGCTTAACCCGATATGAGATCCTCGTGGTATTATTTGAGCTGAAACCGTTACATTTCCTGCCTCTTGTGGGGTCGGCCATGTATGCATTTGGTATAGATGATAGGTTGCTCTTTCTACCAATGGAATGCGTAGGATCACAATGATTTTTCCTTTGTAATACCCCAATTCGGATGTAGCTAATTTTGTAATTTCTTCCCCGCGATATGAATGTTGCGGTAATGGTAGTTCATATACGTTAATTTTTTCGTGAATTTCTCTAATTATCGTTTTAAGTTGTCTGTCAGTGACTAATAGTCGATCCACCTTCCCTTCTCGTGCTTTCTGTATCACTTGTATGAATCGTTCTGCACTGTTTTCGTAGTGCTCTAGTGTCTTTTCTATTTGTAGGCTGCAGTTCCATAAAGCCATCTTGTACCTATTCTTCACCAGGTCTATGGTCATTTCGTTGAGAGAGGAGATAATCCTTTCAATGTTGTTTCTATTGTTGACTATTTTCTCTCGATGGTCGTCCATTTCGTCATGTAATTCGTGTAATTTACTTGAAATTAGGTGAGTTTGATTTCTGAGAATTTTAGTTAATTTGCTTTGATCCTGGTACAGTTTATCTATTTCAAAGTTAAAATATTCACCATCTTCTATGTGTAAGGAACTTAACACTTTAAATAAAGAAATGTCTTGACCCTTATGTCTTTGTATAATGTTTTATTCCTCGTGTTACAGGTGACCTTATTAAATGAAGTAAAGTTTAGATATGTATACGTGAACCTTCTGTATGCTTCCCTTCTGAAGGCTGAGCCACGACTGCCTAATGTTCGCCCCCCGCCTCTATGCATGACCTCGGGCCTCACCACCCCAGCGCCATCTGGCGTGGCCTATTCCAACCCTCACACTCGGCCATTTCTGACTTCTAATCCGCCCTCGGATAGGCCGCCATACTCTTTTCTTTAAATTACATTTTCCTTAATCTAACTTAATATTACGGCTTACTCTTAAACGGTATCATCAGGAAGCCATGGTCGCATATTCGCGGCCTCCCATGTGCCTTGGTACGGTCTTTGTGTGACTTGGAAATTTTCGGTGTCTTTTACAACATATCTATCGTTCCTTAATACACGCGCAACTTCGTACGGCCCTTTATATGTAGGTATAGTTTTTTGAGGAGCACCTCTAGTCGTATCTATATTTTTTATCATAACATAGTCCCCTAGCTTGTATTCACGTGGTGCCTTTCTTTTCTTGTCGAAATACTCTTTGTTATATTTTTGACTTTTTTCTATTTTTTCTGCCGCTCTCTTGCGCAGCTTTTCTAGATCTCGGTCGTTCTCTCTCTCTCGGACTACATCCAGAGTCTCGACTATCTTATCGACTACTTTTCCCCGCTGATCTAGCCCGAACAGCAGTCGACTGGGGGTTTCCCCCGTCGTACGATGTACCGAATTATTTATAGCGAACTCAGCCTCGCTGAGGACCTTATACCAATACAACTTATCGTCATTATCGATTAACTTGCTTATCATAGGACCTATCACCCTATTAGTTCGCTCAACCTGGCCATTGGCCTTAGGTGAGTTCGTCGCTACTAGAGCATGCTGTATGCAATTTTCTTTGCAAAATTCCTCGAACTCTTTCGAGGTGAACGCGGTACCCCTATCGGACACGAGCACCCGCGGTCGACTGTAATTGCTGAAATGCGTCGTTAGTGAGTCGATCACTTCTTTAGTCGCGGTGGTTTTCGTTGGGTAAAGTTTCGTAAACTTAGTAAATCCGTCCACCACAGCGAGGACGTGCTGTTTTATCGGGCGACTTTTGTCAACAGGCCCATAATGGTCTATGTGGTAAGTGTCGAACGGTACCTCTCCCTTCGGTATATTATGTAGAAACCCCTCTACCCTACCCGTCGGTGGTGAATAGGAGATACATTTTAAGCCATTCGTGATATGAGTTTTGACTTTCTGCCTCATGTTTGGAAACCAGTAATTTTTTTGGATCGTATCGGCGGTCTTTTCTACCCCCAAATGACCCATCTGATTATGGTACTTATTGATCACGTGCACTTCCATCGCCCGTGGCACGTAAAACAACAGGTTTTCCCCCTTCTTACGGTAAACTATACCGCTCCTCATTTCAAATTGCGCGTCTTCCATTTTCTGGAGTTCGTCTCGGAGTTCGCGGATTTTTTCGTCCTTGCTCTGACTCAATGCTAGATTTATCTCGAACGTGTTATCCTCTATAACCAAGACCGTCACGTTAAGCCTACTCAGCGCGTCCGCATGACCCATCTTTGCTCCTGCGCGATGTTCTGTCGAATAGTCGTACTCGAGTAGCTCAAGGGCCCACCTCGCTATACGCGGATTAATGTCTTTTTTCTTTAAGGTGAGTGTCAGCGCACTACAGTCTGTCACGATTTTAAACCGTATTCCTAACAGGTACACCCGGAATCGTCTTAGGGCATAAATGATCGCGAGAGCTTCGAGCTCGAAGCTATGGTAGTTTGATTCTGCTTCGGTGGTGCGCTTCGAGAAGAAGAACACCGGATGGAACTCTCCGTCCGACTTTCTTTGGACTAGGACCGCACCAAAACCCGATATACACGCATCGCAGTGCAGTTCTGTTTCATCGCCCGGACTGTAGATACTCAAAACCGGGGCCTCGACTAGCTTTGCCTTTAGGGTCTCAAACGCCCTCAGCTCTACTTCTCCGAAACGGAACACTGCGTCTTTTCGTAATAGGTCGTATAATGGTTTCGCGACCAGCGAGAACGACTGTATAAATTTTCTGAAGTATGAACACAATGCCACGTAACTGTGAACCTCTTTCACATTCCGCGGTACCGGGATCCTGGCGACTGCTTCAATTCCCTCTTTAGTAGGCCTGATACCCTCTCGCGTGACCAAATACCCTAGAAACTTAGTTTCTGTCTGTAGAAAACTACATTTGTCAAGTCTTAACTGTAGATTATTACTCGCAAGTCGCTCGAATACCTTCTTGAGCACGACCAGGTGCTCATCTACGCTACGGCTAGCAATCAGTATATCGTCCATGTAGACAACTACTTCACTCGTTCTGATCAGGTCAGCCAGGATCTCATTGACGTATCTTTGGAATCGCGACGGCGCTACCTTCAGCCCGAAAGGCATATGTGTAAATTCGAACTGTCCAAACGGCGTGATAAACGCTGTGTATTTTACTGACTCGTCAGCCATCTTTATATGATAAAACCCGTCCCTAAGATCGAGACTCGTGAAGTATCTCTTATCGTGTAAGCGGTCGATCAAATCTTCTATAAGGGGTAGCGGATAGTTATCTCGTACAAGCAATTTATTAAGTTCGCGGTAATCCACGCAAAGTCGTAATTCTCCCGTCTTTTTCCGAACTAGTACAACAGGCGACGCAAACTCCGATTCGCTCGCTCTTATTATACCTTTCTCTAACAACTTATCTAGCAATATTCGAAGGTCTTCACCTTCCTTATAAGCTACTCTCCGCGGAGCGAAATGGAACGTTTTGGGGCTGTTTACTATCAGTCTTAACTCTGCTTCGACCTTGTTCGTCTTTGGCCGCTCTAGGTTTATTACATAACTGCTTTGAAACAGCTGTTCTGTTCTTTTCTGAATTTCGACAGGCACATTGGGATTAATGTTTAACGGCATGCTTGACTTATCGTTTTTCGCGTCGACTTCTATGCTGAGAATTTCCCGAATTATTTGGTCTTCTACCGCTTGCTTATCAGATACCGCGCTGTTATAGAAAAGTCTCAACGTATCTTTCCCTAGCACTACAGAGGCTTTCATCGTCGTTTCCGGTACAACCAGAAACCTCGTCTTCTTGGGCCCTCGGCCGTTTAAGGTAAGTTCTGCCGTGATGCAGCCTAAAATTCGCAATGCGCTGCCATTGATACCACTATACGGACCGCTAGATTCGTCGCATGAATCGATCAGTTGGCTTGGTACATGACAGTCCTTTATGAAGCTTACGACACTACCTGTATCTAACAACGTATCAAGTTCTAGCCTTATTCTACATTTCGCATTTGGATCATACAGATCATATTCTAACCCTCTCACGAAATCGGCTTCGCATTCTTGTACGGTGTTGACGGTTGACTTATCCTTTGAAGTGTCGCTCGTTTTCTCCGCATCGTTCTTCTTCGGCTTCCTGGGACAGTCTCTCGCCTGATGCCCCTTTTCTTTGCAGATAAAACAGGTATCCTTATCCAGCTTCGGCCGCTTACATTGGGTCGCCAAATGTCCCATTTCGTTACAATTAAAGCACTTCGGAGTCCTCCTCTGAGCTTGATCGCTATCTATCTTCCTCGGCTTCTCTGAACTCTTTGCCTCGGTTTTACCCGTATGCTGCTGCTCGCGCTTTTGCTGTTTCTCGAGTCTAGAGGGAAGCGCGATATTATCCATAGCCTTCAACATCGCTTCCTTCGAAGGAAACTGTTGCATCGCCGCTTGATGTTTGATCGTCACATCGGGAATGCCATCTAACATGTAATCGACGATTTCATCCTCGTCGATCGGCACTTTATTCGCCAGTATAAGTTTTTTGTAGAAGTACTCACTGAACGTCTCGTCCGGATCCCACAAACGTCTTTCGAATTCTCTTCTTAGTGACAACCGCTTGTCGCGCTGGTCGAACATTGCTTTCATGCGTACCAACAACTCGTCCAAATCCAACGTTAGGTGTTCTGGAACTGAGTGAAACCAATCGTATGCGTCGCCCTTCAGCTTGGCACCGAGTAAAAGTTTTATCGCGTTGTCGTCGAGACTGTACATCTCTTTCACTAACCTGAGCTGTTCCTCCCACTTTCTATACGAGCCCTTTGCCCCGTTAAACTCACTTAACATGTCGCGTACCAACGTCAAATTCGCACTTCGCGGTGGGTCTGGTGCGCGTGTGGGTACAGCTGTATGAATAGGAACTGTCGCTGCCTGAGCCGCTCGTTGCAAGAACTCATTTTCCCGCTGTACGAGTTCCAGCTCTCTCCGTAGCAGTTCACGTTCTCGTCTCATCATTTCCAGTTCAAGCTGATGCTCGCGCGATGTCACTTGACGGTCTGTCGCGCTCGAATCGCTGTCTTCGACGCCTTCTGGTCCAATTTCCTTCATCCACTGTCCCGAGGGGTCAGCTTCTTGTAACCGAAGAATGAGCTCCGCCTTCTTCCCTGTTGTCTGTAAGTTCATTAATCGTAATCTATCTCTGAGTGCTGCTACGTTGAATTTATTTGGATCGTCCATGTTTCTGCTGTCTGCTAACAGCTGCTGCTTCTTTTGCGAGCGTGTATACGTCGTGATTTTGGCGTCAGCTAGCGTCCGTCAGCACCAACTATGTACTTACCACCACGACACTCGCGTTCTTCCCGGGAACTACTTTTGCTCGTTTTAGGCACGCGCGTCAGCCGCCATCTTAGAGCGTCTATTCGTTATTCCCCACGATTTCTAAATGCTATACCCGGTTTACCTTCTCGAACTGTTCACCTTCACGAACTCACGGCGTCTCGAGGATTCGTACTTACAGCTCTCGTCTTCCCGGCTAACACCAGCACTTAATGTAGCTTCTCGAACGGTTTTCGGCTTCTCGACCACGCGATTCGATTGTCACGTCTGATTCAATCCCACTTCTGATGTAAGGAACTTAACACTTTAAATAAAGAAATGTCTTGACCCTTATGTCTTTGTATAATGTTTTATTCCTCGTGTTACAGGTGACCTTATTAAATGAAGTAAAGTTTAGATATGTATACGTGAACCTTCTGTATGCTTCCCTTCTGAAGGCTGAGCCACGACTGCCTAATGTTCGCCCCCCGCCTCTATGCATGACCTCGGGCCTCACCACCCCAGCGCCATCTGGCGTGGCCTATTCCAACCCTCACATATGGTTAATGTTCCGAATAAAAATTTGCTTGCTGAACCTACAAATTCAAATGGTGCGCCTCTCTTTACTATAGAATGCGGCACATTGTCTATATCTACTATCGAGACATCTACGCTGAGCTCATGTATTTCGTTCCTTAATTCTTCGGCTATTTGAAATTTTTCATCTAGGAATCCTTTACGTAGCAACATTTCACAGGATACATTTAGATATTTAACCGTCTCACAGTTCTTGTATGTGCTTAAATATTCATTCATGACCTCTAAGAGTTGTTGTTCTATCCTGTCCACATCCAGGTGCAATACTAGTCTCCATTCTGCTCTTTTGAATCGAATGTTATGAAGTTTTTCGAAGTAAAGTCCCGGGCTCGAGTCAATCGGTGTTATTACGTAATCGTTATCTTCAGTTGTTGCTGAATCGATGATCTTCATGATGAAGAGGATGGTCCAGATGATCTTCATTGTTGTTATTAGCTCGAAAGTGAATTAATCGCGAATAAAAGTTTTTTTTTTTTTTTTTTTTATTGTTGTTTACTGAAAAACTATATTTTCCGTATTATGTCGAGAATGTCTAATGTTAGTCTTATGAGGTCGTGCTCGCCGTTGTCACCCCAACTAACCTGTGTCGGGTAAGTTCGTTCGTTAGTCTGTCATCGTTGGCAAGTTTTCGTTGGTGAGTTTGGCTCCAAAATAGGACAAATAAGAAAGTGAATGTTATTACAATTTATTACCATCTGAACGTCTAGGGTTGCCCCGAAGTATCTTCAATACTATCGTTCAGTTAGTAACTTATTAGTTCAATAAGCCAGTTCAACCTTATCTATGTGTTTCACGAACCGCTCACCACTCTCTTTCTGTAAAATAATGTTATTGTTTTCCAGAATTCCTACTATTTTATATGGACCTTGGTACCTTTTACCAAACTTACCCTTCCGGACCTCCACCTGTACACGTGCCATGTCTCCAATTTTTCCTGTAAATGGGCGAACTTTCCGATCGTAAAATTCTTTAGATTTTTCTTTGGATAATTTAAGTTGTTCTCCGGCTATAGCCTGCATTTCGCTTAACCGTGTTATTAGATCACCCAGGTAGGAGTTGTACGTGACTAATTTCTCATCCGTCGGGAAGGAGCTAGGTGTTCGTGCTATTTTACCGAATACTAATTCGTGTGGTGTGAAATTCGTTCCTTCGTGAACAGAAGTATTGTATGAAAACATCGCAAAGGGTACTATCTCGTCCCAATCATCGAACTCTTCCTTATAGTGTTTAATATAGTCAGCTAACACCATGTGGCTTCTTTCTAGAGCTCCGTTTGATTGCGGCCTATAGCTCGATGTAGTTATATGCTTAGTCTTGAATAACTTCCCTAATTCCGCGAATAAACTATTAACGAAACTAGTTCCTCTATCGGTGAGGATTACGCGTGGTGCACCGAACTTTAGTATAAAATTCGTTACTAACGCATGAGCTATAGTCTCTGCCTTGATGTTCGGGACCGGCACTGCTATGCAATATTTCGTAAGGTTGTCTTGAATGGTCAATATGTGTTTATTATTCCTAGTAGTCGTTGGTAAAGGGCCTACAGTATCTAAAGCGATTTTCTCAAACGGTTCGGTTGACGTGTCCGTGATTAACATGGGCTCTCTAGTTTTAACGCGGACTAGCTTGTGTTCTTGACAGCTGTTGCACTTCCTTATGAAGTCCTTTATATCATCACGCATTTTTGGCCAATAAAATCTCTCGCGGACCCTCCGATACGTCTTCGTTACTCCCTTATGTCCTCCTACTAAACTACTGTGCATCTCAGAAATAATTTCGTCCCGAATTTCTAACGGTGGGACTTGTGTTATTCCCGTACATTTTTCTTTTAATAATTTGGGCCATAATTCAGGAGATAATTCGTCCGTGAAATCTCCTGTTTTTGATATTCTAAATTGTTGTATTTGTAATTTTTCCAAAATTATTTTAAGATTTTCTAAACCGATATTTATATTTTCTACAGAAATTTTGTCAAAGTATTTATTTTTGATGACTATACTGAAAATTTTGTTTCTACCTCGGTTCGTAACTATTATCTGCCCGATTTTTGGCTTTGCTTGTTTTTGTTCTTCTACGTTTATTATTTCCAAATCTGATAACAACCTACTAATAGGTGTTGCTAATTCTGCGTCTGTTGATGTGAAGTGAACGTAATTATCTTTAAGATAAGTTAAATTTTCTCTGGTTGTTGTTATATTATTTTGAAAAGTAAACTTTCGCTTCGGTAAATTTAAAGGCGAAGTCGGTTCTACGTCAGGAAGTATGCCTTCTGTAATCTGTATACTAGTAGGTACGGGACGCTCGATTAGTGGTGTGAGGCTTGGCTCCAAACGTCTTGGTAATTTACCAGCCTTTGGTCTACCTATAGTATGTTCAGTCCCTGGGTACGGAGTAGAGAGTGCTATAGGTCGTGGAGCTACTATAGGCGTTGGGAGCTCTACTCTCCTGTGGACCGGCTGACTGATAACCGATGTGTCTCGGCTTACGCTAGCTGTAGTCGAGGTATAGGGTGGCCCAGAAGTACCGTTTGTACTGACCTGACTAACAGCTTTTTCAGTCCCTAATTCTTTTGTCTCATACTTCTCTAATAACTTTTCTATTCTAGAATTTAAGACTTCGTCTTCAGTTTCGTCATTGTAAGGGTCGTGTTCACTAATTATTTCGCGTGTTGTTTCGTCAACAATCCTTTCCGCGGAGATCGCTCTAGGTAGATCTGCTATCTCCGGGCCATCCGGTTCTTGTTCGACTAAACTTCTTTCATGAATTGACTTATCGAATCGACTAAATGATTCGCGCAATTCCTTGATATCTATAGGCGGTTTGAAAACTAATTTACTGAACTCTTCCTGATATTTACCTTGATTATGGGGAGATTGATTTAAAACTGTGGGTGCTTCAAAAGTAAATACGTCATCGTCCACGTCACTGTCAGTGTTTTGTACTGGTGCTGTTATTCCTATTGCTAACGTGTCTAAGTTGTATTCGATTTCTTTATCTGAGCCTATGTCTGTCTGTACGTCAGTTTGTTCGTCTGTCTGTACGTCTGTCTGTGCGTCTGGCTCAGGTTGCTGCACCGGCTGCGTATCAAAACCTAAGCTAGGTAGAACACTTTTGCGTTTCCTATACTCTGGTGGTTCTGAGGATTCATCGTCCGAGGAATCTTCGATAGTTCTCTCTACTATTGGCTCTAATACTTTAGCTGGTTTTATCGCAGGCTGTACAGTAACAGCTGGTTTTGTTTTAGATCGCGTTCGCATGGATATTGCACTGGTATTTAATGATGGTATCGTATTTAGTCTTTTCCTAGGTTTTATTACACTTGGTTTCGTCTGTTCTACTGAAACTGACCTACTTATAGTTTTAGGTGGCCCAGGAATTTTTGAAGGCTTAGTTGTTTTACTGCCCTGCTTATTTATAGGGTATAGTGTTGAAACAAGTTTAACGTCTTCGGTTTTGGTCCTAATGTTTGTGCAAACATAAATTTTGATTCCTGTTCCCGAGAAAAGATAACGAAGCATAGTTCGTACCTTCCCCCAAGGTAGTCGATCTAGACCACAGCCAATTATCGGAATCCGGACTGATTTTACTGAATCTTTTATCAATGTTTCTCTAAAATTTATTAAGCTCAAGTACATGTCTTCACAAGTTGGTTTATCCCAAAAATTTTGCTTAGTCATGATATAATAAATGGTTTGATCTTCGAGAACTAATTTGCCCACTGAATGTAATTTTGCTTGTTTCTTTAACTCTTCCGGTACCCCGTATCTCTTTTTAAATTCTTCGGCTATTCCTGAGCTCATCTCTAAATCTACTGAAACTGCATGCGCATAATTATCTATTTTCTCGAATAGGTCTTCGTGTACCTCCTCAACATCGTTATCTTCTACAGTGGTTGACTTAGTTAATTTTACAAAATCTTTATATTTTAATGTCTCGATTTCTTTTGACTCGCCACTACTTTGTTCTGAACTATCTGTACCTGTCTCATCTGAATCGCTTGACTCATCGCTGGTTATTGGATTTCTAGATAATGCGTCGGCATTTGTATTTAGCTTACCCGGCTTGTGTACGAAGGTATATTCGTAATTTTGCAATTTTAGTCTCCATCTTACTAGGCGTTGACCTGGATCTTTGATAGAATTGATCCAGCGTAATGGCTCGTGATCACTGACTAAAGTGAATTTACGCCCAAATAAATAAGGTCGAAAATGCAAGACCGCACACAAGACTGCTAGGCATTCTTTTTCGGTTGTAAAGTAATTCTGTTCCGCACTTATCAAAGCTCGCGATAAATAAGCCACAGGCATGTCGTGACCGTCCACCTCCTGGCTCAGGACCGCGCCTATTGCATAGTCTGACGCGTCCGTCGTTAGAGTGAATGGTTTGTTAAAATCTGGGTATTGTAATATAGGTTTTTGGCATAAGGCCTTACGTAAAATTTTGAAACTGTCACGTTGCTCTTTCTTCCAAACGAAAGGCTCGTTTTTCTTTAATAAATCAGTTAATGGCTTAGCTTTAGCGGCAAAATTTTTAATGAATCTACGGTAATAACCTACTAGTCCTAAAAATTGTCTAATATTTTTCTGAGTTTTGGGTCTTGGAAATTTTCTCACGGCTACAACCTTTTTGGGATCTGGTTTTACTCCTGCTTTGCTAATTACATGTCCTAAGTATGCTACTTCTGTTTTCAGGAATTCACATTTATCAGGTTGTAGGGTCAAATTTGCCTCAGATAATTTTTTAAATAATCTACGGATTTTCCTTCCGTGTTCTTCTAAATCTTTTGCAAATACTACTATGTCGTCCAAATACACGAACACTTCGGATCCCTGTAAGCCTCGCAAGACTTGGTCCATGAGCCTTTGGAAAGTGGCCGGTGCATTTTTTAATCCTTCTGGCATTCTCAAACATTCGTAATGTCCGTTTGGTGTTGTAAACGCGGTTTTCGCGCGATCTCGTGGGTCCATTTCGATTTGTTGAAACCCACTAGCAAGATCGAAAGTCGAAAAATACACCGCTCCTCCCAGGTGATCTAAAGTATCAGTTATATTCGGTAAAGGATATGCATCACCTATAGTTTTATCATTTAAAGCTCGAAAATCCATTACGATTCTCCACCTCGGATTTCCTTTCGAATCGGGCTTCTTCGGGACTATCCAGAGTGGGGAATTATAAGGAGAGCTAGATGGTGTTATCATACCGTTCTCTAATTTTGTTTTCATTTGCTTTTCAATTTCTTCTTTGTGAACCGGCGGGAAACGATATTGACGTGTGTTGATCGGGATATCATCTGTAGTTGGAATTCGATGTTTAACCGCGGATGTTGCTTTTAACTTATCCCCGGGTAAATGAAAAATATCAGGGTGTTCCTCGATCAAGTCTAACACATGAATTCGTTCCTCGTCGTTCAAATGGTCTAAACGTAATTTTGATTCTATTTCAGTAACCCTATCTATAGACGATACTTCTTCATCTGAGAAATCTGAACTCGACTGCTGTCCGAGTTCTTCAGGGAAGTTGTGATATTCGAAAGGTATCACTTCCTGGGGAGAGATCTCTACCTCAACATCCTTTTCTAATGTGTTGATGGCTAATACACGACAGGCGCCATTGCTTACCGTTACGGCAGCCTCGCCTATGTATAACCCCTCCACGATCGGGATTCTCGGCAGGTATCCCTCTCTCAGGTCACGATTAACTACGTCTATGGGTATGATTTGCTTGGTCCGTGCCTTAATTATCCAGACATTTTTATGTGGATCAATTTCGGACTCGGAATTTTCTTCGTCAATGAATCTAAATGGTCTAATTGGTTCTGTTTTAGTGACTAGTGTATTATGAAAGAACGATATCTCTGCCTTTTCGCGTCTTAAATAATCTTTTCCTAATATACCGTCGCTTTTTAACGGAAAATCTGATCTTACTACATGTAATTTAGTGAATTGGCCTTGTAAAGTTATATTTGCTGTTCCAAAGGTTTCAATTTTATCGGTAGTTATTCCCGTAATCGTCGCGGAATCATCGAGCGCAATTAATACGTCTGGCTGTAATACGTTTGCCTTTATCAAGCTTATGTCCGCCCCTGTATCAATCAAAAATATTCCGATCCCGGTTTTTAATTCTGGTGCTTTAATTTGGACTAACGGCGATTCTCTATTTCTCCCGCACGTGAGTACCCGCGACCCGGTTCCTCGAATCGGACACTCCGACGCTCGCGGCTCGCGTCTCCCGTCGTCGCGTCTGGGCGACGAGATGCGTTCGAGTTTAAAGACTCGGTCGGCCCTGTTCTATTTTGAGGTGACGGAGATCGAGATCTTACCGTCGCTCTTTCATCGGTACTTTTGGTTGTACCCGGTTCTGATTTTTGCCTAAATTGGTCGGGTCGAGGCGAGGTTGACCTATTGTTATTAAAAGAAATTCTATCGCCTGGTGATGTTGAGCGCTGCCTGTCGTCGCGTGGTCTATTAATTTCCCATGGTTGTGGTGGGTATCCATAAGGTGGAAGGTATGGGTAGCCCATTGGAGGGTACATAAAAGGATAGGGCGGGTAGTAGGGAAATGAGTTCCTACTTTGGTGTAAAAACCTATCACCCTGCTGAGTGTTAAATCGCGGATTGAAATCTCGCGTCCAGGTATCCCTTTGTGGTTTTCCCTGATCTTCAGCCTTAGTTCCTTGCCGTTCCACGTTAGGCGATGGACTCCTATTCCTATCTCTATTCTGACTTTCGCTCACGAAAAAGGCAGAATGATTTTCGAAGGTCGGTGACGGTGTTCGCTGTCTTCCCTCGCGACTAGTTGTGGCTTTTACTACCTCACCTGATGGTATTATCCCGGTTTTCATACGTGTTTCTATTCGCACCGCACATTTGTGCGCTGTCTCTAAATCTTTAGGATCCCGTGCATCCACTGCTCTTGCTAATTCATCTGGGAGCCCCCTTACAAAAGCGTCTAACGCGCACTCGTATACAGGCTTCATCATTCCCTCTGCCTCTTCACCGTACTTATCCTTCAAACATACGCGTGCCCCGCTAATTAGGATATTCAACCTATCATAGAATCCGCTAACCGTCTCATTTCGTTTCATACGAATACTCTCTATTTCATGATGATAATATGGGTAATTTTTCCCTGGCGCGAATCTTTGTTTAAGGTGTTTAGTTAATTCATCAATTGTTCTAATGCTTTTCCCGTATGTGCTGTCGCGCGCAGCACCTTGTAACTTACCGAGTACTGCCTTCACATAGGGTCCTTCCGAACCCGGCGGTACATAAACCGATCCATTATGTACATCCTGCAGAAAATCTTTCAAGGGAACGTTTGTCCCATCAAAATATGGAACACCCAGGGTGCTATGCTGCAACGCGAAACACTCAGCCATCGATGCAAGCATCGATTCGCTAGCTGTCAGATTTACATCTGAATTTGGCATTTTTAACCAGAAATTAAGAAGAACTTTAGTTTGTTTTTAGTGACTTTAATTTTATAAAGGGGGGGGGGGGGGGGGTAAGGGAAAGAAAAGCAAGGAAAGACGGTTATTCCTGCCCGTCGAAACAATGAGGAAAATAATGACTCTGTTCCCTATTTAGGTAGAAAAAATAAGATGTTGCGTAAGACTAGACACAGATAAACTGCAGCGTTCAAGTTATAAGCCACTCACATGGGACAGTCAAACTGCAACGATTGAGTTACAAGCCGCTCACATGGGACAGTTATTTTATGGGCTTATTCTTCTCGGGAAACCTTCAGACAATGCCACCTATAATACTTCTTAGTTAAAGAGTGGTAATCGGCGTCAAGGTCTAGTCTAACTCCCAAGAACAATACATGCGATCCTTCCAAGAAAGGACAATTGCAAGAAAGAAGAAAAGGAAAGGTCGGGTCAAATGGACTGGTATTCTTCCACTCAACACCCTTGAATTTTAAAACAATTTTACCCAAAACACATGTGGTATTTGGAACTCAATACCTAAAGGTTGCAAAGGGACTAGAGGGTAATTTATTACAGGACGCTAGGATTTCTATACAAAGCTAAGCTGTTTATTGCTTTTAAGTGGAGAAAGTTCTTTAAGTGGAAAGGTCTGGCTTTTACCATCGACAGCTTTTATGAAGGGAAAACGTTCGTGTCGTTATGAATAGAAATTCTTTTTTCTTTGTTATAGGAATGTGTATTTTTACTAATTTTCGTTTTTATATTGACTCATAAACACGTAGGAGAAGGAATTAAAATCCCCTAATAATAGAAGAATACTTTAAATGCGAATAGATTGGCTTTCACCAATCAACAGTTTATCGTGGAAAATGTCAATTACAAAATATCAAGAGATTCGGTAGAATCTCGCGCCGTTCCGTGGCGGGAAATTTCCAATCCCGCTGAGGAAATTTATTAGTTAACTAAAAGAGAGAGAGAGAGAATTTCTTCGAGTGAACGATTTGTGATTTTTAGAATTTAGAAAAATTGAGAATTTTGAAAAATATTTTTTTTTTTTTGTTTAAACAATTCAATTGTTTAACGGCTTAAGATCCCACCGCTGCCACCAATTTTCGTATGTGACGGACGGTGTGGGTAGAGTGGTTAATGATCCGAACGGTTCTATTGACAAGCGAGGACCTGTCGACTATTAGGATACCCGTCACATGCGCGAAAATAATAAAATTAAAAGAAAAGATCTATCTTGGGATAGACCGGTAAATAGGATCGTTGCCGCCTAGTCCTATACAGGGCTCAATTGAAATGTTTAACTATGGTTGAGGCTAATGAATATTAAAATGATTAAAATAATAAAATAAAAGGTGATTCAATGATCATGAAAATTAACTGGTAAAATCAAATATATATTCTTGAACGATAATGCATATGAAATATATAATTCAAGCGGCTAACAAATGATTGCCGGTTGAACAAATGAATAACATAAAATATTAATTCACAAAGTAATGAAATAACGAGGTAATATAATGATCTCCGACGTGGGGATCGTGAAGGCTTGTTACTATATAAGATTTATTATTAATGAAAAGTAGTAATGAATTTAATAAAAGACTCTTCACGATTCACACGCGTTGATATAATGAATATAATGAAATACTGAAATAATATCAGAAAGGAACTACTGGAATAGGAACTACTGGAACTCTCTATGAAAAAGCTTCACTATCTCTCTCTCCTTAGTGATAATACTGAATCGTATTCAACAAATAAAAGAAATCATGTATGGCTTTTATAACATAAATGCATATGGTTAATGAATCGAGATCAGTAACTATGTGTTTAGTTTATATTGTTCAGAGGAGCCTCGTACTGGGGTTAGGGTGAATCCCGAAATTCTGCGAATTACCCCGCTCGGCTCGTCAGGTCAAGAATTGTCCCGATCTCGATTCATTCACTATAATAGTAAATAATGAAATTCCCCGATATAGGAATTTATATTTATAATGTGTATGCCACCAATTTTCGTATGTCTTTAGTTATATATGTTTAAAAATAATATGGTAATATAAATCGAGGGTAATAGTGGGATCTTGATAACTCTTTTATAATAAAAAGGTAACCCAACAGGATTAGGGTGGAACCCGAAATTCTGTGAATTATCCTGTTTGGTCTTGAAAATTTATATTCATACCAATCTCGATTTATATTAAAATGGGAAAATAACGCAGGTTGTATGAGTAGCAGTTCAAGCTCGCCGGGTGGTCTCGTTACTAGGAAGGGTTTACCCCGAAATACCTCTTGTATTGACTAGTTACGATATTCCCGTGGTTATACTACTCATGTGATTAAATTATATTATAACATGCAAATAATTAAATTTAAAGAATTCTGGAAAACAGTCTAACAATTTTGAATATATGATTATAAATGAGCGAATTTGTGTGAGCGATCGTGATTACTTATCTTTGGCTGAGATGGCGTAGCATGGGGCTACTTTCGATATTTAGGTATAAGCCTCCCTCGCCTTGAGAACCTCGAAGCCTTTGATTAGCGTAGAATTTAGATTGGTTTATCACGTCTAATGTTCGTAACTGAAGCTAAATAAATTGTTAATATTCACTGATTCGAAATAGTCTGTATTAAATGTTAACTTAAAGTTGGAATAGCAAGATTTATAGTTGTCTTAGATATTACAAATACTCTAAATGAGTATAAGGCGGAAAAATGAAGTTATTCTTGTTAAAAGTCCAAAAGCGGTTATTATAATAATTAAATTGCGTCTCTGCACTGAATTTAGTATTGAATAATCAGACCACCACGCTGTGGATTATGTCACGATTATTACTTTTAGGTTGACGAGTACTGAGTCCTTTACACTACCACTTTAATTATAAAAAGAAAAGATTGAGTGTAACTCTTGGCTCTATTTAGCACACGGTTCTTTACGTCCACGCACCTCGCGATTTACCAGAAGAAAGACCGTTTATAGTTGTATAAAGTAAATAGTTTAAAATAATGAAGTTAAAGCGAATGCATAAATCTTGAAGAGATTTACGGTTTGAATTTTGTTGACGAGTACTGAGTCCTTTACACTACCACTTTAATTGAAAAAGAAAAGATTGAGTGTAACTCTTGGCTCTATTTAGCACACGGTTCTTTACGTCCACGCACCTCGCGATTTACCAGAAGAAAGACGCTGATTTAAGTTCAAAGGCGACGAGGTCCCCGCGGTTGCAACAATGTATGTATTACTGCGCGCGTGGCTTAGCCAATTAGGGCCTTGCTTAGTGGCTAATTGTCGCCTGATTGGTTTGAGGGACTACTTGCAGTTAGCGTAGGCGTTGGTCCCTTGTGACGTCACGCGGTCCCATGCTATTCCATGCCTCACCTATAGTCTACTCACACTAGCTTACTTTGAATATCTTCAAACTATGTTAATAACCCGAACTTATATTTGAATTATGAACCGTTAAATGGCTCTTTAGTTTTCCATTATTCTTGCTTTTGAAATCTTATTATTCTACTTCTAGTTAGCTTAATTTCCTTATTTCTTTGGAAATTAGAGAGAGAGCAAGAATTACATCTACGCGCTAACCTATAGTAGTGTGAGATCGAGGGGTCAGCAAGACTGGGGTTCCAGTGTTGCTTCGCCGTTATCTGCACCTACGTGACTTATAGCCGTTTTAAGAAGGGAATAAACATCCGATAGAAATAATATTATATTTCGATGTGGTTACTTTTTATACTCTAAGTCACGTTCGAAAAATGAAACAACAAGTTGTTGAGGTTCAAAGAATTTATAAAATCAAAGAAAGAAAAAGGAATTTAGGATTCCGGGATATATATATATATGTGTAAAAGAAAGAAGTCAGCAGGATTAGGGTAAACCCGAAGTTCTAGGAACTATCCTGGTTGACTTCCCAAAAAGAAAAATATATACCGAAATCTTTAAAATCTACGCACGTAACATCCCTCCCTTCTTAAAATCTATCAACGTCCTCGTTGATTTAGCTCGCTATGTCCTAAGTTAGGTATAATTATATTTAACTTATGTTCTAATTAGGCGCTAATTCCCCTTAGTCGTGAGTTCATAGCCATGCTGTCGACTCGGATCCAGGATCCACGGGTACGTGGAACTCCGAACGAGCGCGTCAGTTAGGGAAAATCCGAATTGCAGGGTTGCAATACCGAGCGTGTACCTCAGGGTGCTCCACGCACCGTGTCTCCTTTCTCCATGACGTCGCCAGCACCGCTCTGAAAACTCACAATCTATTAATATAATGTACTAGTCTATACTTGACTTGTTAATGCTGGATTACTATTGGTAATACCTAAGGTATTCCGGAAGGTTATTCTAACCTTGATCTTATACTATCATGTCAATGCTATCCAACGGGATTAGGGTTTAACCCGAAATTCTAACGAATTATCCCAGTTGGTTTAATAAGTTTGTCTTAATGTTATGTATATTTTTATAGATACCAATACTTATGAGATCATATTACGATCGGCACCCTCGGGACAAGGTACCAGAGGCTCATTCTAATATATATATATTAATCAGGGTACGGTCCGACTAGAGAAACCTCGAAGTGTATTGCTACACTGCCGGCCGTGTTACCTGGATTTTAAAACAACAATGGGGTAGTCCTTTGGTAACTTATCCGTAGGTACCGATTCATCCTGTCACGTCGGAACGATCGAGCTCCTGTATCTCCTAGATACAAGCTCAATACTTTTGTGTTGGCCCGTCCCCTGACGACTCCATAGGCACAGTCGACAGTTGGTCTGCCCACGTTTTGACATCCCTCTGCATTGATGAAGGTCACGGATCCAACTTGTCGTAATACTCCACAGATATCCTCGTCTGTGATTCCGGGGTTGTCTCGACATTCTACGTGCTCCAAGGCCCTCATCGATTGCAGGAAGTTCCCTCCCACGGTTGGGTGCATATTACAGATATATACATGCGTACAGGCCGTCAGTGCTTGTAATGGGTCCAGGGAGAATTGGCCTCTGATGTTAGTACATGCTGATAGGTTTAGTAGTGTCAGCTTCTTCAGATGTACGGCGATTCTATCGACGAGCACACAGTCCGCCCATCCACAGAATGTTAATTCCAGCTCTTCCACCGCTTTGATCGAGGCTGGAAGGGCTGGTTGTAAAACAATCTCTTCCTCTCGTAGTTCTACGAAGTTTCCTCGCTCGTCGTCGCTGTCGTCGCTATCTTCGACTGGGCCGTCTTTATCGCTTCCATCTCCATGGATCTTCAATCTTTTGAGTGTCAACCCAATTCTCCCGTTCCTTGTTAGACCAGCCAGGACAGGTTGATGTCGTAGATTTTCGCAATTAATAATCTCCAGGACCTCTAACCATACTTGGTTATCCAGGAATTTTTCCACTGCTTCCCCTGTGATTTTTGGGCAGTTCTTGATTATCATTTGGGTGAAGCCCGTCGCTTCTTCTAGACAGCTTCCTGTCAGTGGATTTCCGTATAGTTCTAAGGTGTTTAAGTCATTGTTGTTGTTGATCAATGTTCGTAGGTCAGGGTCCACCGGTCCTAAGACTTCTCCTAGCCTCAGAGTCTTAAGTTTGGTCAGGGAAGATAGCTCCCGCAGGGCTGCTTCTCGAATCGTCAAGGGATGGATGTTTATCACCTTGAGATTCGGGCAATGCTTCGCCGCTACCGTCACAATCGTACTCTGTAACATCGTGTCTCCTCCCGAAAAGTCCAAAGTATGGAAGTAGAAACCTCCTCGCCTGATAGCCCAGTTATATTTCTCCATCGTGATCTTCGTCGCCCAGCTCGCAGGTTGTTTCCACTTCCAGTCTGTCGTTGTCAGTGTCTTGACCTTAATTTGCGCCATACGACATCCTTCCCTCCAGCGTCGGGACACCATCTCCATGCGGGCCTGGTCTACGTATGTTAGGTAGGAGGCTATCCGCGCCACGCACTCTGGTGGTAATAGTGGGGCCGGCTCTGCTTCAAAACCAGGTAAAGCCTGTTGGTGGATCGGCACTAGCGGTTCAGCCACTCTTCTCGATGTAGAGCGATCATTCCACGAGTCGCAGAATGACGCTCTTATCTTCCTCTTCTTGAGGATCAGGCCTTGCGAACCGATCAGAGCCCTCGCTGCGTCCTCCGGGGTATTAAACGTTACAAACGCGGTCACCGCCGCTCCCCATCGCACAATAGCTTCTTTTGGCTTAAATTCCTGATAGGCCTTTAGCAGATCCTTCTTCTTCGTTCCCTTCGCCAGATTTGAAATGTGCAATCTTGATGTCGGTACTGTATTTATTCCTTCCATCCTTGATACCTGTCATTTATAACAAAAGAAAATGGTTATCTAGACTAGGGTAAACCCGAAGTGCGTTTGCACTGTCTAGTAATTTTCTTGAAACAATAACAGTCATACAAAAATGTCAAGTAAATGTGTCGTGTAAGTCTTAATATTCTGTTTCTGTCTTTGTTAGTCATGTTGTTAGTTTGGCGTCGATCGTCTCGTTGTTTATTTCTTTAATTGGTTAGAGCCTCTTGATCCGGTAACACTCGACTTCCAGCTCTCCCGGGACCTTCAGGTTTTGATGTTTCTTTTATCTCGGAATATGAAACCCTGTTACTCGTATCCGGTTTTAATTGAAATGATGTTTCAGTTTCCTTATTGTTGATCTTATTTCTTCGTTCCTTCAGGTCGGTTCCGGTTTTACGCCTGCATATCTTGCAAAGCCTCTTGCGGCAACAAATAACGATGATTACAGTTACCATGCCAATTTCTAGCAGATAACCTCCGTAGACTAGATGTTCTTGATGTTGTTCCCCTCTACGTCGACTGCCTAATTCTTCTAGCTGGTTCTCTACTTCGTATAAAGACTTCCCTAAGTCTATGTCTTCCTTGTGCTGCTTAGGTTTTTCGCTTAAATATTCCAGTAGGTGGTAATTATTTATCACTGGTGAAATTTTACTGAGATTCAAGTTAAGTTCAGGTTGGTATAAGTATTGTTGGTCTTGTGAGAAGACTTCGACTCCAGGCAGGCTTACGTAGTGTGTTTTCCCTGTACATTTTTCTTTTAGGTAAAGGATTCCTGATCCTTCGAGTGAAATTAATTGATCTCTAGTATTTGTACAGATAATTTGGATGTTCTCAGGTTCTTTTAATGAGTAGAGCCAAGCTCCTATGGAATTAAGTCTCGTCCAGAAGGGTTCATGCTCAGATTTCAATCTTATGTCGCATTGTCGTAACATATTTACATCCGGTTTTAATAGTAGTGATACTTCACAAATTGTTGATGTTGCGGTTTCAAAAAGAGGTAATTGTAGCGGACACATATGGCAATACCAAGTTACTATACATTCTTTTAAGTAGTTCTCGTCCGGGAGGAAATATGTTCGGTGGTCGTTGCTTAACCCGATATGAGATCCTCGTGGTATTATTTGAGCTGAAACCGTTACATTTCCTGCCTCTTGTGGGGTCGGCCATGTATGCATTTGGTATAGATGATAGGTTGCTCTTTCTACCAATGGAATGCGTAGGATCACAATGATTTTTCCTTTGTAATACCCCAATTCGGATGTAGCTAATTTTGTAATTTCTTCCCCGCGATATGAATGTTGCGGTAATGGTAGTTCATATACGTTAATTTTTTCGTGAATTTCTCTAATTATCGTTTTAAGTTGTCTGTCAGTGACTAATAGTCGATCCACCTTCCCTTCTCGTGCTTTCTGTATCACTTGTATGAATCGTTCTGCACTGTTTTCGTAGTGCTCTAGTGTCTTTTCTATTTGTAGGCTGCAGTTCCATAAAGCCATCTTGTACCTATTCTTCACCAGGTCTATGGTCATTTCGTTGAGAGAGGAGATAATCCTTTCAATGTTGTTTCTATTGTTGACTATTTTCTCTCGATGGTCGTCCATTTCGTCATGTAATTCGTGTAATTTACTTGAAATTAGGTGAGTTTGATTTCTGAGAATTTTAGTTAATTTGCTTTGATCCTGGTACAGTTTATCTATTTCAAAGTTAAAATATTCACCATCTTCTATGTGTAAGGAACTTAACACTTTAAATAAAGAAATGTCTTGACCCTTATGTCTTTGTATAATGTTTTATTCCTCGTGTTACAGGTGACCTTATTAAATGAAGTAAAGTTTAGATATGTATACGTGAACCTTCTGTATGCTTCCCTTCTGAAGGCTGAGCCACGACTGCCTAATGTTCGCCCCCCGCCTCTATGCATGACCTCGGGCCTCACCACCCCAGCGCCATCTGGCGTGGCCTATTCCAACCCTCACACTCGGCCATTTCTGACTTCTAATCCGCCCTCGGATAGGCCGCCATACTCTTTTCTTTAAATTACATTTTCCTTAATCTAACTTAATATTACGGCTTACTCTTAAACGGTATCATCAGGAAGCCATGGTCGCATATTCGCGGCCTCCCATGTGCCTTGGTACGGTCTTTGTGTGACTTGGAAATTTTCGGTGTCTTTTACAACATATCTATCGTTCCTTAATACACGCGCAACTTCGTACGGCCCTTTATATGTAGGTATAGTTTTTTGAGGAGCACCTCTAGTCGTATCTATATTTTTTATCATAACATAGTCCCCTAGCTTGTATTCACGTGGTGCCTTTCTTTTCTTGTCGAAATACTCTTTGTTATATTTTTGACTTTTTTCTATTTTTTCTGCCGCTCTCTTGCGCAGCTTTTCTAGATCTCGGTCGTTCTCTCTCTCTCGGACTACATCCAGAGTCTCGACTATCTTATCGACTACTTTTCCCCGCTGATCTAGCCCGAACAGCAGTCGACTGGGGGTTTCCCCCGTCGTACGATGTACCGAATTATTTATAGCGAACTCAGCCTCGCTGAGGACCTTATACCAATACAACTTATCGTCATTATCGATTAACTTGCTTATCATAGGACCTATCACCCTATTAGTTCGCTCAACCTGGCCATTGGCCTTAGGTGAGTTCGTCGCTACTAGAGCATGCTGTATGCAATTTTCTTTGCAAAATTCCTCGAACTCTTTCGAGGTGAACGCGGTACCCCTATCGGACACGAGCACCCGCGGTCGACTGTAATTGCTGAAATGCGTCGTTAGTGAGTCGATCACTTCTTTAGTCGCGGTGGTTTTCGTTGGGTAAAGTTTCGTAAACTTAGTAAATCCGTCCACCACAGCGAGGACGTGCTGTTTTATCGGGCGACTTTTGTCAACAGGCCCATAATGGTCTATGTGGTAAGTGTCGAACGGTACCTCTCCCTTCGGTATATTATGTAGAAACCCCTCTACCCTACCCGTCGGTGGTGAATAGGAGATACATTTTAAGCCATTCGTGATATGAGTTTTGACTTTCTGCCTCATGTTTGGAAACCAGTAATTTTTTTGGATCGTATCGGCGGTCTTTTCTACCCCCAAATGACCCATCTGATTATGGTACTTATTGATCACGTGCACTTCCATCGCCCGTGGCACGTAAAACAACAGGTTTTCCCCCTTCTTACGGTAAACTATACCGCTCCTCATTTCAAATTGCGCGTCTTCCATTTTCTGGAGTTCGTCTCGGAGTTCGCGGATTTTTTCGTCCTTGCTCTGACTCAATGCTAGATTTATCTCGAACGTGTTATCCTCTATAACCAAGACCGTCACGTTAAGCCTACTCAGCGCGTCCGCATGACCCATCTTTGCTCCTGCGCGATGTTCTGTCGAATAGTCGTACTCGAGTAGCTCAAGGGCCCACCTCGCTATACGCGGATTAATGTCTTTTTTCTTTAAGGTGAGTGTCAGCGCACTACAGTCTGTCACGATTTTAAACCGTATTCCTAACAGGTACACCCGGAATCGTCTTAGGGCATAAATGATCGCGAGAGCTTCGAGCTCGAAGCTATGGTAGTTTGATTCTGCTTCGGTGGTGCGCTTCGAGAAGAAGAACACCGGATGGAACTCTCCGTCCGACTTTCTTTGGACTAGGACCGCACCAAAACCCGATATACACGCATCGCAGTGCAGTTCTGTTTCATCGCCCGGACTGTAGATACTCAAAACCGGGGCCTCGACTAGCTTTGCCTTTAGGGTCTCAAACGCCCTCAGCTCTACTTCTCCGAAACGGAACACTGCGTCTTTTCGTAATAGGTCGTATAATGGTTTCGCGACCAGCGAGAACGACTGTATAAATTTTCTGAAGTATGAACACAATGCCACGTAACTGTGAACCTCTTTCACATTCCGCGGTACCGGGATCCTGGCGACTGCTTCAATTCCCTCTTTAGTAGGCCTGATACCCTCTCGCGTGACCAAATACCCTAGAAACTTAGTTTCTGTCTGTAGAAAACTACATTTGTCAAGTCTTAACTGTAGATTATTACTCGCAAGTCGCTCGAATACCTTCTTGAGCACGACCAGGTGCTCATCTACGCTACGGCTAGCAATCAGTATATCGTCCATGTAGACAACTACTTCACTCGTTCTGATCAGGTCAGCCAGGATCTCATTGACGTATCTTTGGAATCGCGACGGCGCTACCTTCAGCCCGAAAGGCATATGTGTAAATTCGAACTGTCCAAACGGCGTGATAAACGCTGTGTATTTTACTGACTCGTCAGCCATCTTTATATGATAAAACCCGTCCCTAAGATCGAGACTCGTGAAGTATCTCTTATCGTGTAAGCGGTCGATCAAATCTTCTATAAGGGGTAGCGGATAGTTATCTCGTACAAGCAATTTATTAAGTTCGCGGTAATCCACGCAAAGTCGTAATTCTCCCGTCTTTTTCCGAACTAGTACAACAGGCGACGCAAACTCCGATTCGCTCGCTCTTATTATACCTTTCTCTAACAACTTATCTAGCAATATTCGAAGGTCTTCACCTTCCTTATAAGCTACTCTCCGCGGAGCGAAATGGAACGTTTTGGGGCTGTTTACTATCAGTCTTAACTCTGCTTCGACCTTGTTCGTCTTTGGCCGCTCTAGGTTTATTACATAACTGCTTTGAAACAGCTGTTCTGTTCTTTTCTGAATTTCGACAGGCACATTGGGATTAATGTTTAACGGCATGCTTGACTTATCGTTTTTCGCGTCGACTTCTATGCTGAGAATTTCCCGAATTATTTGGTCTTCTACCGCTTGCTTATCAGATACCGCGCTGTTATAGAAAAGTCTCAACGTATCTTTCCCTAGCACTACAGAGGCTTTCATCGTCGTTTCCGGTACAACCAGAAACCTCGTCTTCTTGGGCCCTCGGCCGTTTAAGGTAAGTTCTGCCGTGATGCAGCCTAAAATTCGCAATGCGCTGCCATTGATACCACTATACGGACCGCTAGATTCGTCGCATGAATCGATCAGTTGGCTTGGTACATGACAGTCCTTTATGAAGCTTACGACACTACCTGTATCTAACAACGTATCAAGTTCTAGCCTTATTCTACATTTCGCATTTGGATCATACAGATCATATTCTAACCCTCTCACGAAATCGGCTTCGCATTCTTGTACGGTGTTGACGGTTGACTTATCCTTTGAAGTGTCGCTCGTTTTCTCCGCATCGTTCTTCTTCGGCTTCCTGGGACAGTCTCTCGCCTGATGCCCCTTTTCTTTGCAGATAAAACAGGTATCCTTATCCAGCTTCGGCCGCTTACATTGGGTCGCCAAATGTCCCATTTCGTTACAATTAAAGCACTTCGGAGTCCTCCTCTGAGCTTGATCGCTATCTATCTTCCTCGGCTTCTCTGAACTCTTTGCCTCGGTTTTACCCGTATGCTGCTGCTCGCGCTTTTGCTGTTTCTCGAGTCTAGAGGGAAGCGCGATATTATCCATAGCCTTCAACATCGCTTCCTTCGAAGGAAACTGTTGCATCGCCGCTTGATGTTTGATCGTCACATCGGGAATGCCATCTAACATGTAATCGACGATTTCATCCTCGTCGATCGGCACTTTATTCGCCAGTATAAGTTTTTTGTAGAAGTACTCACTGAACGTCTCGTCCGGATCCCACAAACGTCTTTCGAATTCTCTTCTTAGTGACAACCGCTTGTCGCGCTGGTCGAACATTGCTTTCATGCGTACCAACAACTCGTCCAAATCCAACGTTAGGTGTTCTGGAACTGAGTGAAACCAATCGTATGCGTCGCCCTTCAGCTTGGCACCGAGTAAAAGTTTTATCGCGTTGTCGTCGAGACTGTACATCTCTTTCACTAACCTGAGCTGTTCCTCCCACTTTCTATACGAGCCCTTTGCCCCGTTAAACTCACTTAACATGTCGCGTACCAACGTCAAATTCGCACTTCGCGGTGGGTCTGGTGCGCGTGTGGGTACAGCTGTATGAATAGGAACTGTCGCTGCCTGAGCCGCTCGTTGCAAGAACTCATTTTCCCGCTGTACGAGTTCCAGCTCTCTCCGTAGCAGTTCACGTTCTCGTCTCATCATTTCCAGTTCAAGCTGATGCTCGCGCGATGTCACTTGACGGTCTGTCGCGCTCGAATCGCTGTCTTCGACGCCTTCTGGTCCAATTTCCTTCATCCACTGTCCCGAGGGGTCAGCTTCTTGTAACCGAAGAATGAGCTCCGCCTTCTTCCCTGTTGTCTGTAAGTTCATTAATCGTAATCTATCTCTGAGTGCTGCTACGTTGAATTTATTTGGATCGTCCATGTTTCTGCTGTCTGCTAACAGCTGCTGCTTCTTTTGCGAGCGTGTATACGTCGTGATTTTGGCGTCAGCTAGCGTCCGTCAGCACCAACTATGTACTTACCACCACGACACTCGCGTTCTTCCCGGGAACTACTTTTGCTCGTTTTAGGCACGCGCGTCAGCCGCCATCTTAGAGCGTCTATTCGTTATTCCCCACGATTTCTAAATGCTATACCCGGTTTACCTTCTCGAACTGTTCACCTTCACGAACTCACGGCGTCTCGAGGATTCGTACTTACAGCTCTCGTCTTCCCGGCTAACACCAGCACTTAATGTAGCTTCTCGAACGGTTTTCGGCTTCTCGACCACGCGATTCGATTGTCACGTCTGATTCAATCCCACTTCTGATGTAAGGAACTTAACACTTTAAATAAAGAAATGTCTTGACCCTTATGTCTTTGTATAATGTTTTATTCCTCGTGTTACAGGTGACCTTATTAAATGAAGTAAAGTTTAGATATGTATACGTGAACCTTCTGTATGCTTCCCTTCTGAAGGCTGAGCCACGACTGCCTAATGTTCGCCCCCCGCCTCTATGCATGACCTCGGGCCTCACCACCCCAGCGCCATCTGGCGTGGCCTATTCCAACCCTCACATATGGTTAATGTTCCGAATAAAAATTTGCTTGCTGAACCTACAAATTCAAATGGTGCGCCTCTCTTTACTATAGAATGCGGCACATTGTCTATATCTACTATCGAGACATCTACGCTGAGCTCATGTATTTCGTTCCTTAATTCTTCGGCTATTTGAAATTTTTCATCTAGGAATCCTTTACGTAGCAACATTTCACAGGATACATTTAGATATTTAACCGTCTCACAGTTCTTGTATGTGCTTAAATATTCATTCATGACCTCTAAGAGTTGTTGTTCTATCCTGTCCACATCCAGGTGCAATACTAGTCTCCATTCTGCTCTTTTGAATCGAATGTTATGAAGTTTTTCGAAGTAAAGTCCCGGGCTCGAGTCAATCGGTGTTATTACGTAATCGTTATCTTCAGTTGTTGCTGAATCGATGATCTTCATGATGAAGAGGATGGTCCAGATGATCTTCATTGTTGTTATTAGCTCGAAAGTGAATTAATCGCGAATAAAAGTTTTTTTTTTTTTTTTTTTTATTGTTGTTTACTGAAAAACTATATTTTCCGTATTATGTCGAGAATGTCTAATGTTAGTCTTATGAGGTCGTGCTCGCCGTTGTCACCCCAACTAACCTGTGTCGGGTAAGTTCGTTCGTTAGTCTGTCATCGTTGGCAAGTTTTCGTTGGTGAGTTTGGCTCCAAAATAGGACAAATAAGAAAGTGAATGTTATTACAATTTATTACCATCTGAACGTCTAGGGTTGCCCCGAAGTATCTTCAATACTATCGTTCAGTTAGTAACTTATTAGTTCAATAAGCCAGTTCAACCTTATCTATGTGTTTCACGAACCGCTCACCACTCTCTTTCTGTAAAATAATGTTATTGTTTTCCAGAATTCCTACTATTTTATATGGACCTTGGTACCTTTTACCAAACTTACCCTTCCGGACCTCCACCTGTACACGTGCCATGTCTCCAATTTTTCCTGTAAATGGGCGAACTTTCCGATCGTAAAATTCTTTAGATTTTTCTTTGGATAATTTAAGTTGTTCTCCGGCTATAGCCTGCATTTCGCTTAACCGTGTTATTAGATCACCCAGGTAGGAGTTGTACGTGACTAATTTCTCATCCGTCGGGAAGGAGCTAGGTGTTCGTGCTATTTTACCGAATACTAATTCGTGTGGTGTGAAATTCGTTCCTTCGTGAACAGAAGTATTGTATGAAAACATCGCAAAGGGTACTATCTCGTCCCAATCATCGAACTCTTCCTTATAGTGTTTAATATAGTCAGCTAACACCATGTGGCTTCTTTCTAGAGCTCCGTTTGATTGCGGCCTATAGCTCGATGTAGTTATATGCTTAGTCTTGAATAACTTCCCTAATTCCGCGAATAAACTATTAACGAAACTAGTTCCTCTATCGGTGAGGATTACGCGTGGTGCACCGAACTTTAGTATAAAATTCGTTACTAACGCATGAGCTATAGTCTCTGCCTTGATGTTCGGGACCGGCACTGCTATGCAATATTTCGTAAGGTTGTCTTGAATGGTCAATATGTGTTTATTATTCCTAGTAGTCGTTGGTAAAGGGCCTACAGTATCTAAAGCGATTTTCTCAAACGGTTCGGTTGACGTGTCCGTGATTAACATGGGCTCTCTAGTTTTAACGCGGACTAGCTTGTGTTCTTGACAGCTGTTGCACTTCCTTATGAAGTCCTTTATATCATCACGCATTTTTGGCCAATAAAATCTCTCGCGGACCCTCCGATACGTCTTCGTTACTCCCTTATGTCCTCCTACTAAACTACTGTGCATCTCAGAAATAATTTCGTCCCGAATTTCTAACGGTGGGACTTGTGTTATTCCCGTACATTTTTCTTTTAATAATTTGGGCCATAATTCAGGAGATAATTCGTCCGTGAAATCTCCTGTTTTTGATATTCTAAATTGTTGTATTTGTAATTTTTCCAAAATTATTTTAAGATTTTCTAAACCGATATTTATATTTTCTACAGAAATTTTGTCAAAGTATTTATTTTTGATGACTATACTGAAAATTTTGTTTCTACCTCGGTTCGTAACTATTATCTGCCCGATTTTTGGCTTTGCTTGTTTTTGTTCTTCTACGTTTATTATTTCCAAATCTGATAACAACCTACTAATAGGTGTTGCTAATTCTGCGTCTGTTGATGTGAAGTGAACGTAATTATCTTTAAGATAAGTTAAATTTTCTCTGGTTGTTGTTATATTATTTTGAAAAGTAAACTTTCGCTTCGGTAAATTTAAAGGCGAAGTCGGTTCTACGTCAGGAAGTATGCCTTCTGTAATCTGTATACTAGTAGGTACGGGACGCTCGATTAGTGGTGTGAGGCTTGGCTCCAAACGTCTTGGTAATTTACCAGCCTTTGGTCTACCTATAGTATGTTCAGTCCCTGGGTACGGAGTAGAGAGTGCTATAGGTCGTGGAGCTACTATAGGCGTTGGGAGCTCTACTCTCCTGTGGACCGGCTGACTGATAACCGATGTGTCTCGGCTTACGCTAGCTGTAGTCGAGGTATAGGGTGGCCCAGAAGTACCGTTTGTACTGACCTGACTAACAGCTTTTTCAGTCCCTAATTCTTTTGTCTCATACTTCTCTAATAACTTTTCTATTCTAGAATTTAAGACTTCGTCTTCAGTTTCGTCATTGTAAGGGTCGTGTTCACTAATTATTTCGCGTGTTGTTTCGTCAACAATCCTTTCCGCGGAGATCGCTCTAGGTAGATCTGCTATCTCCGGGCCATCCGGTTCTTGTTCGACTAAACTTCTTTCATGAATTGACTTATCGAATCGACTAAATGATTCGCGCAATTCCTTGATATCTATAGGCGGTTTGAAAACTAATTTACTGAACTCTTCCTGATATTTACCTTGATTATGGGGAGATTGATTTAAAACTGTGGGTGCTTCAAAAGTAAATACGTCATCGTCCACGTCACTGTCAGTGTTTTGTACTGGTGCTGTTATTCCTATTGCTAACGTGTCTAAGTTGTATTCGATTTCTTTATCTGAGCCTATGTCTGTCTGTACGTCAGTTTGTTCGTCTGTCTGTACGTCTGTCTGTGCGTCTGGCTCAGGTTGCTGCACCGGCTGCGTATCAAAACCTAAGCTAGGTAGAACACTTTTGCGTTTCCTATACTCTGGTGGTTCTGAGGATTCATCGTCCGAGGAATCTTCGATAGTTCTCTCTACTATTGGCTCTAATACTTTAGCTGGTTTTATCGCAGGCTGTACAGTAACAGCTGGTTTTGTTTTAGATCGCGTTCGCATGGATATTGCACTGGTATTTAATGATGGTATCGTATTTAGTCTTTTCCTAGGTTTTATTACACTTGGTTTCGTCTGTTCTACTGAAACTGACCTACTTATAGTTTTAGGTGGCCCAGGAATTTTTGAAGGCTTAGTTGTTTTACTGCCCTGCTTATTTATAGGGTATAGTGTTGAAACAAGTTTAACGTCTTCGGTTTTGGTCCTAATGTTTGTGCAAACATAAATTTTGATTCCTGTTCCCGAGAAAAGATAACGAAGCATAGTTCGTACCTTCCCCCAAGGTAGTCGATCTAGACCACAGCCAATTATCGGAATCCGGACTGATTTTACTGAATCTTTTATCAATGTTTCTCTAAAATTTATTAAGCTCAAGTACATGTCTTCACAAGTTGGTTTATCCCAAAAATTTTGCTTAGTCATGATATAATAAATGGTTTGATCTTCGAGAACTAATTTGCCCACTGAATGTAATTTTGCTTGTTTCTTTAACTCTTCCGGTACCCCGTATCTCTTTTTAAATTCTTCGGCTATTCCTGAGCTCATCTCTAAATCTACTGAAACTGCATGCGCATAATTATCTATTTTCTCGAATAGGTCTTCGTGTACCTCCTCAACATCGTTATCTTCTACAGTGGTTGACTTAGTTAATTTTACAAAATCTTTATATTTTAATGTCTCGATTTCTTTTGACTCGCCACTACTTTGTTCTGAACTATCTGTACCTGTCTCATCTGAATCGCTTGACTCATCGCTGGTTATTGGATTTCTAGATAATGCGTCGGCATTTGTATTTAGCTTACCCGGCTTGTGTACGAAGGTATATTCGTAATTTTGCAATTTTAGTCTCCATCTTACTAGGCGTTGACCTGGATCTTTGATAGAATTGATCCAGCGTAATGGCTCGTGATCACTGACTAAAGTGAATTTACGCCCAAATAAATAAGGTCGAAAATGCAAGACCGCACACAAGACTGCTAGGCATTCTTTTTCGGTTGTAAAGTAATTCTGTTCCGCACTTATCAAAGCTCGCGATAAATAAGCCACAGGCATGTCGTGACCGTCCACCTCCTGGCTCAGGACCGCGCCTATTGCATAGTCTGACGCGTCCGTCGTTAGAGTGAATGGTTTGTTAAAATCTGGGTATTGTAATATAGGTTTTTGGCATAAGGCCTTACGTAAAATTTTGAAACTGTCACGTTGCTCTTTCTTCCAAACGAAAGGCTCGTTTTTCTTTAATAAATCAGTTAATGGCTTAGCTTTAGCGGCAAAATTTTTAATGAATCTACGGTAATAACCTACTAGTCCTAAAAATTGTCTAATATTTTTCTGAGTTTTGGGTCTTGGAAATTTTCTCACGGCTACAACCTTTTTGGGATCTGGTTTTACTCCTGCTTTGCTAATTACATGTCCTAAGTATGCTACTTCTGTTTTCAGGAATTCACATTTATCAGGTTGTAGGGTCAAATTTGCCTCAGATAATTTTTTAAATAATCTACGGATTTTCCTTCCGTGTTCTTCTAAATCTTTTGCAAATACTACTATGTCGTCCAAATACACGAACACTTCGGATCCCTGTAAGCCTCGCAAGACTTGGTCCATGAGCCTTTGGAAAGTGGCCGGTGCATTTTTTAATCCTTCTGGCATTCTCAAACATTCGTAATGTCCGTTTGGTGTTGTAAACGCGGTTTTCGCGCGATCTCGTGGGTCCATTTCGATTTGTTGAAACCCACTAGCAAGATCGAAAGTCGAAAAATACACCGCTCCTCCCAGGTGATCTAAAGTATCAGTTATATTCGGTAAAGGATATGCATCACCTATAGTTTTATCATTTAAAGCTCGAAAATCCATTACGATTCTCCACCTCGGATTTCCTTTCGAATCGGGCTTCTTCGGGACTATCCAGAGTGGGGAATTATAAGGAGAGCTAGATGGTGTTATCATACCGTTCTCTAATTTTGTTTTCATTTGCTTTTCAATTTCTTCTTTGTGAACCGGCGGGAAACGATATTGACGTGTGTTGATCGGGATATCATCTGTAGTTGGAATTCGATGTTTAACCGCGGATGTTGCTTTTAACTTATCCCCGGGTAAATGAAAAATATCAGGGTGTTCCTCGATCAAGTCTAACACATGAATTCGTTCCTCGTCGTTCAAATGGTCTAAACGTAATTTTGATTCTATTTCAGTAACCCTATCTATAGACGATACTTCTTCATCTGAGAAATCTGAACTCGACTGCTGTCCGAGTTCTTCAGGGAAGTTGTGATATTCGAAAGGTATCACTTCCTGGGGAGAGATCTCTACCTCAACATCCTTTTCTAATGTGTTGATGGCTAATACACGACAGGCGCCATTGCTTACCGTTACGGCAGCCTCGCCTATGTATAACCCCTCCACGATCGGGATTCTCGGCAGGTATCCCTCTCTCAGGTCACGATTAACTACGTCTATGGGTATGATTTGCTTGGTCCGTGCCTTAATTATCCAGACATTTTTATGTGGATCAATTTCGGACTCGGAATTTTCTTCGTCAATGAATCTAAATGGTCTAATTGGTTCTGTTTTAGTGACTAGTGTATTATGAAAGAACGATATCTCTGCCTTTTCGCGTCTTAAATAATCTTTTCCTAATATACCGTCGCTTTTTAACGGAAAATCTGATCTTACTACATGTAATTTAGTGAATTGGCCTTGTAAAGTTATATTTGCTGTTCCAAAGGTTTCAATTTTATCGGTAGTTATTCCCGTAATCGTCGCGGAATCATCGAGCGCAATTAATACGTCTGGCTGTAATACGTTTGCCTTTATCAAGCTTATGTCCGCCCCTGTATCAATCAAAAATATTCCGATCCCGGTTTTTAATTCTGGTGCTTTAATTTGGACTAACGGCGATTCTCTATTTCTCCCGCACGTGAGTACCCGCGACCCGGTTCCTCGAATCGGACACTCCGACGCTCGCGGCTCGCGTCTCCCGTCGTCGCGTCTGGGCGACGAGATGCGTTCGAGTTTAAAGACTCGGTCGGCCCTGTTCTATTTTGAGGTGACGGAGATCGAGATCTTACCGTCGCTCTTTCATCGGTACTTTTGGTTGTACCCGGTTCTGATTTTTGCCTAAATTGGTCGGGTCGAGGCGAGGTTGACCTATTGTTATTAAAAGAAATTCTATCGCCTGGTGATGTTGAGCGCTGCCTGTCGTCGCGTGGTCTATTAATTTCCCATGGTTGTGGTGGGTATCCATAAGGTGGAAGGTATGGGTAGCCCATTGGAGGGTACATAAAAGGATAGGGCGGGTAGTAGGGAAATGAGTTCCTACTTTGGTGTAAAAACCTATCACCCTGCTGAGTGTTAAATCGCGGATTGAAATCTCGCGTCCAGGTATCCCTTTGTGGTTTTCCCTGATCTTCAGCCTTAGTTCCTTGCCGTTCCACGTTAGGCGATGGACTCCTATTCCTATCTCTATTCTGACTTTCGCTCACGAAAAAGGCAGAATGATTTTCGAAGGTCGGTGACGGTGTTCGCTGTCTTCCCTCGCGACTAGTTGTGGCTTTTACTACCTCACCTGATGGTATTATCCCGGTTTTCATACGTGTTTCTATTCGCACCGCACATTTGTGCGCTGTCTCTAAATCTTTAGGATCCCGTGCATCCACTGCTCTTGCTAATTCATCTGGGAGCCCCCTTACAAAAGCGTCTAACGCGCACTCGTATACAGGCTTCATCATTCCCTCTGCCTCTTCACCGTACTTATCCTTCAAACATACGCGTGCCCCGCTAATTAGGATATTCAACCTATCATAGAATCCGCTAACCGTCTCATTTCGTTTCATACGAATACTCTCTATTTCATGATGATAATATGGGTAATTTTTCCCTGGCGCGAATCTTTGTTTAAGGTGTTTAGTTAATTCATCAATTGTTCTAATGCTTTTCCCGTATATGCTGTCGCGCGCAGCACCTTGTAACTTACCGAGTACTGCCTTCACATAGGGTCCTTCCGAACCCGGCGGTACATAAACCGATCCATTATGTACATCCTGCAGAAAATCTTTCAAGGGAACGTTTGTCCCATCAAAATATGGAACACCCAGGGTGCTATGCTGCAACGCGAAACACTCAGCCATCGATGCAAGCATCGATTCGCTAGCTGTCAGATTTACATCTGAATTTGGCATTTTTAACCAGAAATTAAGAAGAACTTTAGTTTGTTTTTAGTGACTTTAATTTTATAAAGGGGGGGGGGGGGGGGGTAAGGGAAAGAAAAGCAAGGAAAGACGGTTATTCCTGCCCGTCGAAACAATGAGGAAAATAATGACTCTGTTCCCTATTTAGGTAGAAAAAATAAGATGTTGCGTAAGACTAGACACAGATAAACTGCAGCGTTCAAGTTATAAGCCACTCACATGGGACAGTCAAACTGCAACGATTGAGTTACAAGCCGCTCACATGGGACAGTTATTTTATGGGCTTATTCTTCTCGGGAAACCTTCAGACAATGCCACCTATAATACTTCTTAGTTAAAGAGTGGTAATCGGCGTCAAGGTCTAGTCTAACTCCCAAGAACAATACATGCGATCCTTCCAAGAAAGGACAATTGCAAGAAAGAAGAAAAGGAAAGGTCGGGTCAAATGGACTGGTATTCTTCCACTCAACACCCTTGAATTTTAAAACAATTTTACCCAAAACACATGTGGTATTTGGAACTCAATACCTAAAGGTTGCAAAGGGACTAGAGGGTAATTTATTACAGGACGCTAGGATTTCTATACAAAGCTAAGCTGTTTATTGCTTTTAAGTGGAGAAAGTTCTTTAAGTGGAAAGGTCTGGCTTTTACCATCGACAGCTTTTATGAAGGGAAAACGTTCGTGTCGTTATGAATAGAAATTCTTTTTTCTTTGTTATAGGAATGTGTATTTTTACTAATTTTCGTTTTTATATTGACTCATAAACACGTAGGAGAAGGAATTAAAATCCCCTAATAATAGAAGAATACTTTAAATGCGAATAGATTGGCTTTCACCAATCAACAGTTTATCGTGGAAAATGTCAATTACAAAATATCAAGAGATTCGGTAGAATCTCGCGCCGTTCCGTGGCGGGAAATTTCCAATCCCGCTGAGGAAATTTATTAGTTAACTAAAAGAGAGAGAGAGAGAATTTCTTCGAGTGAACGATTTGTGATTTTTAGAATTTAGAAAAATTGAGAATTTTGAAAAATATTTTTTTTTTTTTGTTTAAACAATTCAATTGTTTAACGGCTTAAGATCCCACCGCTGCCACCAATTTTCGTATGTGACGGACGGTGTGGGTAGAGTGGTTAATGATCCGAACGGTTCTATTGACAAGCGAGGACCTGTCGACTATTAGGATACCCGTCACATGCGCGAAAATAATAAAATTAAAAGAAAAGATCTATCTTGGGATAGACCGGTAAATAGGATCGTTGCCGCCTAGTCCTATACAGGGCTCAATTGAAATGTTTAACTATGGTTGAGGCTAATGAATATTAAAATGATTAAAATAATAAAATAAAAGGTGATTCAATGATCATGAAAATTAACTGGTAAAATCAAATATATATTCTTGAACGATAATGCATATGAAATATATAATTCAAGCGGCTAACAAATGATTGCCGGTTGAACAAATGAATAACATAAAATATTAATTCACAAAGTAATGAAATAACGAGGTAATATAATGATCTCCGACGTGGGGATCGTGAAGGCTTGTTACTATATAAGATTTATTATTAATGAAAAGTAGTAATGAATTTAATAAAAGACTCTTCACGATTCACACGCGTTGATATAATGAATATAATGAAATACTGAAATAATATCAGAAAGGAACTACTGGAATAGGAACTACTGGAACTCTCTATGAAAAAGCTTCACTATCTCTCTCTCCTTAGTGATAATACTGAATCGTATTCAACAAATAAAAGAAATCATGTATGGCTTTTATAACATAAATGCATATGGTTAATGAATCGAGATCAGTAACTATGTGTTTAGTTTATATTGTTCAGAGGAGCCTCGTACTGGGGTTAGGGTGAATCCCGAAATTCTGCGAATTACCCCGCTCGGCTCGTCAGGTCAAGAATTGTCCCGATCTCGATTCATTCACTATAATAGTAAATAATGAAATTCCCCGATATAGGAATTTATATTTATAATGTGTATGCCACCAATTTTCGTATGTCTTTAGTTATATATGTTTAAAAATAATATGGTAATATAAATCGAGGGTAATAGTGGGATCTTGATAACTCTTTTATAATAAAAAGGTAACCCAACAGGATTAGGGTGGAACCCGAAATTCTGTGAATTATCCTGTTTGGTCTTGAAAATTTATATTCATACCAATCTCGATTTATATTAAAATGGGAAAATAACGCAGGTTGTATGAGTAGCAGTTCAAGCTCGCCGGGTGGTCTCGTTACTAGGAAGGGTTTACCCCGAAATACCTCTTGTATTGACTAGTTACGATATTCCCGTGGTTATACTACTCATGTGATTAAATTATATTATAACATGCAAATAATTAAATTTAAAGAATTCTGGAAAACAGTCTAACAATTTTGAATATATGATTATAAATGAGCGAATTTGTGTGAGCGATCGTGATTACTTATCTTTGGCTGAGATGGCGTAGCATGGGGCTACTTTCGATATTTAGGTATAAGCCTCCCTCGCCTTGAGAACCTCGAAGCCTTTGATTAGCGTAGAATTTAGATTGGTTTATCACGTCTAATGTTCGTAACTGAAGCTAAATAAATTGTTAATATTCACTGATTCGAAATAGTCTGTATTAAATGTTAACTTAAAGTTGGAATAGCAAGATTTATAGTTGTCTTAGATATTACAAATACTCTAAATGAGTATAAGGCGGAAAAATGAAGTTATTCTTGTTAAAAGTCCAAAAGCGGTTATTATAATAATTAAATTGCGTCTCTGCACTGAATTTAGTATTGAATAATCAGACCACCACGCTGTGGATTATGTCACGATTATTACTTTTAGGTTGACGAGTACTGAGTCCTTTACACTACCACTTTAATTATAAAAAGAAAAGATTGAGTGTAACTCTTGGCTCTATTTAGCACACGGTTCTTTACGTCCACGCACCTCGCGATTTACCAGAAGAAAGACCGTTTATAGTTGTATAAAGTAAATAGTTTAAAATAATGAAGTTAAAGCGAATGCATAAATCTTGAAGAGATTTACGGTTTGAATTTTGTTGACGAGTACTGAGTCCTTTACACTACCACTTTAATTGAAAAAGAAAAGATTGAGTGTAACTCTTGGCTCTATTTAGCACACGGTTCTTTACGTCCACGCACCTCGCGATTTACCAGAAGAAAGACGCTGATTTAAGTTCAAAGGCGACGAGGTCCCCGCGGTTGCAACAATGTATGTATTACTGCGCGCGTGGCTTAGCCAATTAGGGCCTTGCTTAGTGGCTAATTGTCGCCTGATTGGTTTGAGGGACTACTTGCAGTTAGCGTAGGCGTTGGTCCCTTGTGACGTCACGCGGTCCCATGCTATTCCATGCCTCACCTATAGTCTACTCACACTAGCTTACTTTGAATATCTTCAAACTATGTTAATAACCCGAACTTATATTTGAATTATGAACCGTTAAATGGCTCTTTAGTTTTCCATTATTCTTGCTTTTGAAATCTTATTATTCTACTTCTAGTTAGCTTAATTTCCTTATTTCTTTGGAAATTAGAGAGAGAGCAAGAATTACATCTACGCGCTAACCTATAGTAGTGTGAGATCGAGGGGTCAGCAAGACTGGGGTTCCAGTGTTGCTTCGCCGTTATCTGCACCTACGTGACTTATAGCCGTTTTAAGAAGGGAATAAACATCCGATAGAAATAATATTATATTTCGATGTGGTTACTTTTTATACTCTAAGTCACGTTCGAAAAATGAAACAACAAGTTGTTGAGGTTCAAAGAATTTATAAAATCAAAGAAAGAAAAAGGAATTTAGGATTCCGGGATATATATATATATGTGTAAAAGAAAGAAGTCAGCAGGATTAGGGTAAACCCGAAGTTCTAGGAACTATCCTGGTTGACTTCCCAAAAAGAAAAATATATACCGAAATCTTTAAAATCTACGCACGTAACATCCCTCCCTTCTTAAAATCTATCAACGTCCTCGTTGATTTAGCTCGCTATGTCCTAAGTTAGGTATAATTATATTTAACTTATGTTCTAATTAGGCGCTAATTCCCCTTAGTCGTGAGTTCATAGCCATGCTGTCGACTCGGATCCAGGATCCACGGGTACGTGGAACTCCGAACGAGCGCGTCAGTTAGGGAAAATCCGAATTGCAGGGTTGCAATACCGAGCGTGTACCTCAGGGTGCTCCACGCACCGTGTCTCCTTTCTCCATGACGTCGCCAGCACCGCTCTGAAAACTCACAATCTATTAATATAATGTACTAGTCTATACTTGACTTGTTAATGCTGGATTACTATTGGTAATACCTAAGGTATTCCGGAAGGTTATTCTAACCTTGATCTTATACTATCATGTCAATGCTATCCAACGGGATTAGGGTTTAACCCGAAATTCTAACGAATTATCCCAGTTGGTTTAATAAGTTTGTCTTAATGTTATGTATATTTTTATAGATACCAATACTTATGAGATCATATTACGATCGGCACCCTCGGGACAAGGTACCAGAGGCTCATTCTAATATATATATATTAATCAGGGTACGGTCCGACTAGAGAAACCTCGAAGTGTATTGCTACACTGCCGGCCGTGTTACCTGGATTTTAAAACAACAATGGGGTAGTCCTTTGGTAACTTATCCGTAGGTACCGATTCATCCTGTCACGTCGGAACGATCGAGCTCCTGTATCTCCTAGATACAAGCTCAATACTTTTGTGTTGGCCCGTCCCCTGACGACTCCATAGGCACAGTCGACAGTTGGTCTGCCCACGTTTTGACATCCCTCTGCATTGATGAAGGTCACGGATCCAACTTGTCGTAATACTCCACAGATATCCTCGTCTGTGATTCCGGGGTTGTCTCGACATTCTACGTGCTCCAAGGCCCTCATCGATTGCAGGAAGTTCCCTCCCACGGTTGGGTGCATATTACAGATATATACATGCGTACAGGCCGTCAGTGCTTGTAATGGGTCCAGGGAGAATTGGCCTCTGATGTTAGTACATGCTGATAGGTTTAGTAGTGTCAGCTTCTTCAGATGTACGGCGATTCTATCGACGAGCACACAGTCCGCCCATCCACAGAATGTTAATTCCAGCTCTTCCACCGCTTTGATCGAGGCTGGAAGGGCTGGTTGTAAAACAATCTCTTCCTCTCGTAGTTCTACGAAGTTTCCTCGCTCGTCGTCGCTGTCGTCGCTATCTTCGACTGGGCCGTCTTTATCGCTTCCATCTCCATGGATCTTCAATCTTTTGAGTGTCAACCCAATTCTCCCGTTCCTTGTTAGACCAGCCAGGACAGGTTGATGTCGTAGATTTTCGCAATTAATAATCTCCAGGACCTCTAACCATACTTGGTTATCCAGGAATTTTTCCACTGCTTCCCCTGTGATTTTTGGGCAGTTCTTGATTATCATTTGGGTGAAGCCCGTCGCTTCTTCTAGACAGCTTCCTGTCAGTGGATTTCCGTATAGTTCTAAGGTGTTTAAGTCATTGTTGTTGTTGATCAATGTTCGTAGGTCAGGGTCCACCGGTCCTAAGACTTCTCCTAGCCTCAGAGTCTTAAGTTTGGTCAGGGAAGATAGCTCCCGCAGGGCTGCTTCTCGAATCGTCAAGGGATGGATGTTTATCACCTTGAGATTCGGGCAATGCTTCGCCGCTACCGTCACAATCGTACTCTGTAACATCGTGTCTCCTCCCGAAAAGTCCAAAGTATGGAAGTAGAAACCTCCTCGCCTGATAGCCCAGTTATATTTCTCCATCGTGATCTTCGTCGCCCAGCTCGCAGGTTGTTTCCACTTCCAGTCTGTCGTTGTCAGTGTCTTGACCTTAATTTGCGCCATACGACATCCTTCCCTCCAGCGTCGGGACACCATCTCCATGCGGGCCTGGTCTACGTATGTTAGGTAGGAGGCTATCCGCGCCACGCACTCTGGTGGTAATAGTGGGGCCGGCTCTGCTTCAAAACCAGGTAAAGCCTGTTGGTGGATCGGCACTAGCGGTTCAGCCACTCTTCTCGATGTAGAGCGATCATTCCACGAGTCGCAGAATGACGCTCTTATCTTCCTCTTCTTGAGGATCAGGCCTTGCGAACCGATCAGAGCCCTCGCTGCGTCCTCCGGGGTATTAAACGTTACAAACGCGGTCACCGCCGCTCCCCATCGCACAATAGCTTCTTTTGGCTTAAATTCCTGATAGGCCTTTAGCAGATCCTTCTTCTTCGTTCCCTTCGCCAGATTTGAAATGTGCAATCTTGATGTCGGTACTGTATTTATTCCTTCCATCCTTGATACCTGTCATTTATAACAAAAGAAAATGGTTATCTAGACTAGGGTAAACCCGAAGTGCGTTTGCACTGTCTAGTAATTTTCTTGAAACAATAACAGTCATACAAAAATGTCAAGTAAATGTGTCGTGTAAGTCTTAATATTCTGTTTCTGTCTTTGTTAGTCATGTTGTTAGTTTGGCGTCGATCGTCTCGTTGTTTATTTCTTTAATTGGTTAGAGCCTCTTGATCCGGTAACACTCGACTTCCAGCTCTCCCGGGACCTTCAGGTTTTGATGTTTCTTTTATCTCGGAATATGAAACCCTGTTACTCGTATCCGGTTTTAATTGAAATGATGTTTCAGTTTCCTTATTGTTGATCTTATTTCTTCGTTCCTTCAGGTCGGTTCCGGTTTTACGCCTGCATATCTTGCAAAGCCTCTTGCGGCAACAAATAACGATGATTACAGTTACCATGCCAATTTCTAGCAGATAACCTCCGTAGACTAGATGTTCTTGATGTTGTTCCCCTCTACGTCGACTGCCTAATTCTTCTAGCTGGTTCTCTACTTCGTATAAAGACTTCCCTAAGTCTATGTCTTCCTTGTGCTGCTTAGGTTTTTCGCTTAAATATTCCAGTAGGTGGTAATTATTTATCACTGGTGAAATTTTACTGAGATTCAAGTTAAGTTCAGGTTGGTATAAGTATTGTTGGTCTTGTGAGAAGACTTCGACTCCAGGCAGGCTTACGTAGTGTGTTTTCCCTGTACATTTTTCTTTTAGGTAAAGGATTCCTGATCCTTCGAGTGAAATTAATTGATCTCTAGTATTTGTACAGATAATTTGGATGTTCTCAGGTTCTTTTAATGAGTAGAGCCAAGCTCCTATGGAATTAAGTCTCGTCCAGAAGGGTTCATGCTCAGATTTCAATCTTATGTCGCATTGTCGTAACATATTTACATCCGGTTTTAATAGTAGTGATACTTCACAAATTGTTGATGTTGCGGTTTCAAAAAGAGGTAATTGTAGCGGACACATATGGCAATACCAAGTTACTATACATTCTTTTAAGTAGTTCTCGTCCGGGAGGAAATATGTTCGGTGGTCGTTGCTTAACCCGATATGAGATCCTCGTGGTATTATTTGAGCTGAAACCGTTACATTTCCTGCCTCTTGTGGGGTCGGCCATGTATGCATTTGGTATAGATGATAGGTTGCTCTTTCTACCAATGGAATGCGTAGGATCACAATGATTTTTCCTTTGTAATACCCCAATTCGGATGTAGCTAATTTTGTAATTTCTTCCCCGCGATATGAATGTTGCGGTAATGGTAGTTCATATACGTTAATTTTTTCGTGAATTTCTCTAATTATCGTTTTAAGTTGTCTGTCAGTGACTAATAGTCGATCCACCTTCCCTTCTCGTGCTTTCTGTATCACTTGTATGAATCGTTCTGCACTGTTTTCGTAGTGCTCTAGTGTCTTTTCTATTTGTAGGCTGCAGTTCCATAAAGCCATCTTGTACCTATTCTTCACCAGGTCTATGGTCATTTCGTTGAGAGAGGAGATAATCCTTTCAATGTTGTTTCTATTGTTGACTATTTTCTCTCGATGGTCGTCCATTTCGTCATGTAATTCGTGTAATTTACTTGAAATTAGGTGAGTTTGATTTCTGAGAATTTTAGTTAATTTGCTTTGATCCTGGTACAGTTTATCTATTTCAAAGTTAAAATATTCACCATCTTCTATGTGTAAGGAACTTAACACTTTAAATAAAGAAATGTCTTGACCCTTATGTCTTTGTATAATGTTTTATTCCTCGTGTTACAGGTGACCTTATTAAATGAAGTAAAGTTTAGATATGTATACGTGAACCTTCTGTATGCTTCCCTTCTGAAGGCTGAGCCACGACTGCCTAATGTTCGCCCCCCGCCTCTATGCATGACCTCGGGCCTCACCACCCCAGCGCCATCTGGCGTGGCCTATTCCAACCCTCACACTCGGCCATTTCTGACTTCTAATCCGCCCTCGGATAGGCCGCCATACTCTTTTCTTTAAATTACATTTTCCTTAATCTAACTTAATATTACGGCTTACTCTTAAACGGTATCATCAGGAAGCCATGGTCGCATATTCGCGGCCTCCCATGTGCCTTGGTACGGTCTTTGTGTGACTTGGAAATTTTCGGTGTCTTTTACAACATATCTATCGTTCCTTAATACACGCGCAACTTCGTACGGCCCTTTATATGTAGGTATAGTTTTTTGAGGAGCACCTCTAGTCGTATCTATATTTTTTATCATAACATAGTCCCCTAGCTTGTATTCACGTGGTGCCTTTCTTTTCTTGTCGAAATACTCTTTGTTATATTTTTGACTTTTTTCTATTTTTTCTGCCGCTCTCTTGCGCAGCTTTTCTAGATCTCGGTCGTTCTCTCTCTCTCGGACTACATCCAGAGTCTCGACTATCTTATCGACTACTTTTCCCCGCTGATCTAGCCCGAACAGCAGTCGACTGGGGGTTTCCCCCGTCGTACGATGTACCGAATTATTTATAGCGAACTCAGCCTCGCTGAGGACCTTATACCAATACAACTTATCGTCATTATCGATTAACTTGCTTATCATAGGACCTATCACCCTATTAGTTCGCTCAACCTGGCCATTGGCCTTAGGTGAGTTCGTCGCTACTAGAGCATGCTGTATGCAATTTTCTTTGCAAAATTCCTCGAACTCTTTCGAGGTGAACGCGGTACCCCTATCGGACACGAGCACCCGCGGTCGACTGTAATTGCTGAAATGCGTCGTTAGTGAGTCGATCACTTCTTTAGTCGCGGTGGTTTTCGTTGGGTAAAGTTTCGTAAACTTAGTAAATCCGTCCACCACAGCGAGGACGTGCTGTTTTATCGGGCGACTTTTGTCAACAGGCCCATAATGGTCTATGTGGTAAGTGTCGAACGGTACCTCTCCCTTCGGTATATTATGTAGAAACCCCTCTACCCTACCCGTCGGTGGTGAATAGGAGATACATTTTAAGCCATTCGTGATATGAGTTTTGACTTTCTGCCTCATGTTTGGAAACCAGTAATTTTTTTGGATCGTATCGGCGGTCTTTTCTACCCCCAAATGACCCATCTGATTATGGTACTTATTGATCACGTGCACTTCCATCGCCCGTGGCACGTAAAACAACAGGTTTTCCCCCTTCTTACGGTAAACTATACCGCTCCTCATTTCAAATTGCGCGTCTTCCATTTTCTGGAGTTCGTCTCGGAGTTCGCGGATTTTTTCGTCCTTGCTCTGACTCAATGCTAGATTTATCTCGAACGTGTTATCCTCTATAACCAAGACCGTCACGTTAAGCCTACTCAGCGCGTCCGCATGACCCATCTTTGCTCCTGCGCGATGTTCTGTCGAATAGTCGTACTCGAGTAGCTCAAGGGCCCACCTCGCTATACGCGGATTAATGTCTTTTTTCTTTAAGGTGAGTGTCAGCGCACTACAGTCTGTCACGATTTTAAACCGTATTCCTAACAGGTACACCCGGAATCGTCTTAGGGCATAAATGATCGCGAGAGCTTCGAGCTCGAAGCTATGGTAGTTTGATTCTGCTTCGGTGGTGCGCTTCGAGAAGAAGAACACCGGATGGAACTCTCCGTCCGACTTTCTTTGGACTAGGACCGCACCAAAACCCGATATACACGCATCGCAGTGCAGTTCTGTTTCATCGCCCGGACTGTAGATACTCAAAACCGGGGCCTCGACTAGCTTTGCCTTTAGGGTCTCAAACGCCCTCAGCTCTACTTCTCCGAAACGGAACACTGCGTCTTTTCGTAATAGGTCGTATAATGGTTTCGCGACCAGCGAGAACGACTGTATAAATTTTCTGAAGTATGAACACAATGCCACGTAACTGTGAACCTCTTTCACATTCCGCGGTACCGGGATCCTGGCGACTGCTTCAATTCCCTCTTTAGTAGGCCTGATACCCTCTCGCGTGACCAAATACCCTAGAAACTTAGTTTCTGTCTGTAGAAAACTACATTTGTCAAGTCTTAACTGTAGATTATTACTCGCAAGTCGCTCGAATACCTTCTTGAGCACGACCAGGTGCTCATCTACGCTACGGCTAGCAATCAGTATATCGTCCATGTAGACAACTACTTCACTCGTTCTGATCAGGTCAGCCAGGATCTCATTGACGTATCTTTGGAATCGCGACGGCGCTACCTTCAGCCCGAAAGGCATATGTGTAAATTCGAACTGTCCAAACGGCGTGATAAACGCTGTGTATTTTACTGACTCGTCAGCCATCTTTATATGATAAAACCCGTCCCTAAGATCGAGACTCGTGAAGTATCTCTTATCGTGTAAGCGGTCGATCAAATCTTCTATAAGGGGTAGCGGATAGTTATCTCGTACAAGCAATTTATTAAGTTCGCGGTAATCCACGCAAAGTCGTAATTCTCCCGTCTTTTTCCGAACTAGTACAACAGGCGACGCAAACTCCGATTCGCTCGCTCTTATTATACCTTTCTCTAACAACTTATCTAGCAATATTCGAAGGTCTTCACCTTCCTTATAAGCTACTCTCCGCGGAGCGAAATGGAACGTTTTGGGGCTGTTTACTATCAGTCTTAACTCTGCTTCGACCTTGTTCGTCTTTGGCCGCTCTAGGTTTATTACATAACTGCTTTGAAACAGCTGTTCTGTTCTTTTCTGAATTTCGACAGGCACATTGGGATTAATGTTTAACGGCATGCTTGACTTATCGTTTTTCGCGTCGACTTCTATGCTGAGAATTTCCCGAATTATTTGGTCTTCTACCGCTTGCTTATCAGATACCGCGCTGTTATAGAAAAGTCTCAACGTATCTTTCCCTAGCACTACAGAGGCTTTCATCGTCGTTTCCGGTACAACCAGAAACCTCGTCTTCTTGGGCCCTCGGCCGTTTAAGGTAAGTTCTGCCGTGATGCAGCCTAAAATTCGCAATGCGCTGCCATTGATACCACTATACGGACCGCTAGATTCGTCGCATGAATCGATCAGTTGGCTTGGTACATGACAGTCCTTTATGAAGCTTACGACACTACCTGTATCTAACAACGTATCAAGTTCTAGCCTTATTCTACATTTCGCATTTGGATCATACAGATCATATTCTAACCCTCTCACGAAATCGGCTTCGCATTCTTGTACGGTGTTGACGGTTGACTTATCCTTTGAAGTGTCGCTCGTTTTCTCCGCATCGTTCTTCTTCGGCTTCCTGGGACAGTCTCTCGCCTGATGCCCCTTTTCTTTGCAGATAAAACAGGTATCCTTATCCAGCTTCGGCCGCTTACATTGGGTCGCCAAATGTCCCATTTCGTTACAATTAAAGCACTTCGGAGTCCTCCTCTGAGCTTGATCGCTATCTATCTTCCTCGGCTTCTCTGAACTCTTTGCCTCGGTTTTACCCGTATGCTGCTGCTCGCGCTTTTGCTGTTTCTCGAGTCTAGAGGGAAGCGCGATATTATCCATAGCCTTCAACATCGCTTCCTTCGAAGGAAACTGTTGCATCGCCGCTTGATGTTTGATCGTCACATCGGGAATGCCATCTAACATGTAATCGACGATTTCATCCTCGTCGATCGGCACTTTATTCGCCAGTATAAGTTTTTTGTAGAAGTACTCACTGAACGTCTCGTCCGGATCCCACAAACGTCTTTCGAATTCTCTTCTTAGTGACAACCGCTTGTCGCGCTGGTCGAACATTGCTTTCATGCGTACCAACAACTCGTCCAAATCCAACGTTAGGTGTTCTGGAACTGAGTGAAACCAATCGTATGCGTCGCCCTTCAGCTTGGCACCGAGTAAAAGTTTTATCGCGTTGTCGTCGAGACTGTACATCTCTTTCACTAACCTGAGCTGTTCCTCCCACTTTCTATACGAGCCCTTTGCCCCGTTAAACTCACTTAACATGTCGCGTACCAACGTCAAATTCGCACTTCGCGGTGGGTCTGGTGCGCGTGTGGGTACAGCTGTATGAATAGGAACTGTCGCTGCCTGAGCCGCACGTTGCAAGAACTCATTTTCCCGCTGTACGAGTTCCAGCTCTCTCCGTAGCAGTTCACGTTCTCGTCTCATCATTTCCAGTTCAAGCTGATGCTCGCGCGATGTCACTTGACGGTCTGTCGCGCTCGAATCGCTGTCTTCGACGCCTTCTGGTCCAATTTCCTTCATCCACTGTCCCGAGGGGTCAGCTTCTTGTAACCGAAGAATGAGCTCCGCCTTCTTCCCTGTTGTCTGTAAGTTCATTAATCGTAATCTATCTCTGAGTGCTGCTACGTTGAATTTATTTGGATCGTCCATGTTTCTGCTGTCTGCTAACAGCTGCTGCTTCTTTTGCGAGCGTGTATACGTCGTGATTTTGGCGTCAGCTAGCGTCCGTCAGCACCAACTATGTACTTACCACCACGACACTCGCGTTCTTCCCGGGAACTACTTTTGCTCGTTTTAGGCACGCGCGTCAGCCGCCATCTTAGAGCGTCTATTCGTTATTCCCCACGATTTCTAAATGCTATACCCGGTTTACCTTCTCGAACTGTTCACCTTCACGAACTCACGGCGTCTCGAGGATTCGTACTTACAGCTCTCGTCTTCCCGGCTAACACCAGCACTTAATGTAGCTTCTCGAACGGTTTTCGGCTTCTCGACCACGCGATTCGATTGTCACGTCTGATTCAATCCCACTTCTGATGTAAGGAACTTAACACTTTAAATAAAGAAATGTCTTGACCCTTATGTCTTTGTATAATGTTTTATTCCTCGTGTTACAGGTGACCTTATTAAATGAAGTAAAGTTTAGATATGTATACGTGAACCTTCTGTATGCTTCCCTTCTGAAGGCTGAGCCACGACTGCCTAATGTTCGCCCCCCGCCTCTATGCATGACCTCGGGCCTCACCACCCCAGCGCCATCTGGCGTGGCCTATTCCAACCCTCACATATGGTTAATGTTCCGAATAAAAATTTGCTTGCTGAACCTACAAATTCAAATGGTGCGCCTCTCTTTACTATAGAATGCGGCACATTGTCTATATCTACTATCGAGACATCTACGCTGAGCTCATGTATTTCGTTCCTTAATTCTTCGGCTATTTGAAATTTTTCATCTAGGAATCCTTTACGTAGCAACATTTCACAGGATACATTTAGATATTTAACCGTCTCACAGTTCTTGTATGTGCTTAAATATTCATTCATGACCTCTAAGAGTTGTTGTTCTATCCTGTCCACATCCAGGTGCAATACTAGTCTCCATTCTGCTCTTTTGAATCGAATGTTATGAAGTTTTTCGAAGTAAAGTCCCGGGCTCGAGTCAATCGGTGTTATTACGTAATCGTTATCTTCAGTTGTTGCTGAATCGATGATCTTCATGATGAAGAGGATGGTCCAGATGATCTTCATTGTTGTTATTAGCTCGAAAGTGAATTAATCGCGAATAAAAGTTTTTTTTTTTTTTTTTTTTATTGTTGTTTACTGAAAAACTATATTTTCCGTATTATGTCGAGAATGTCTAATGTTAGTCTTATGAGGTCGTGCTCGCCGTTGTCACCCCAACTAACCTGTGTCGGGTAAGTTCGTTCGTTAGTCTGTCATCGTTGGCAAGTTTTCGTTGGTGAGTTTGGCTCCAAAATAGGACAAATAAGAAAGTGAATGTTATTACAATTTATTACCATCTGAACGTCTAGGGTTGCCCCGAAGTATCTTCAATACTATCGTTCAGTTAGTAACTTATTAGTTCAATAAGCCAGTTCAACCTTATCTATGTGTTTCACGAACCGCTCACCACTCTCTTTCTGTAAAATAATGTTATTGTTTTCCAGAATTCCTACTATTTTATATGGACCTTGGTACCTTTTACCAAACTTACCCTTCCGGACCTCCACCTGTACACGTGCCATGTCTCCAATTTTTCCTGTAAATGGGCGAACTTTCCGATCGTAAAATTCTTTAGATTTTTCTTTGGATAATTTAAGTTGTTCTCCGGCTATAGCCTGCATTTCGCTTAACCGTGTTATTAGATCACCCAGGTAGGAGTTGTACGTGACTAATTTCTCATCCGTCGGGAAGGAGCTAGGTGTTCGTGCTATTTTACCGAATACTAATTCGTGTGGTGTGAAATTCGTTCCTTCGTGAACAGAAGTATTGTATGAAAACATCGCAAAGGGTACTATCTCGTCCCAATCATCGAACTCTTCCTTATAGTGTTTAATATAGTCAGCTAACACCATGTGGCTTCTTTCTAGAGCTCCGTTTGATTGCGGCCTATAGCTCGATGTAGTTATATGCTTAGTCTTGAATAACTTCCCTAATTCCGCGAATAAACTATTAACGAAACTAGTTCCTCTATCGGTGAGGATTACGCGTGGTGCACCGAACTTTAGTATAAAATTCGTTACTAACGCATGAGCTATAGTCTCTGCCTTGATGTTCGGGACCGGCACTGCTATGCAATATTTCGTAAGGTTGTCTTGAATGGTCAATATGTGTTTATTATTCCTAGTAGTCGTTGGTAAAGGGCCTACAGTATCTAAAGCGATTTTCTCAAACGGTTCGGTTGACGTGTCCGTGATTAACATGGGCTCTCTAGTTTTAACGCGGACTAGCTTGTGTTCTTGACAGCTGTTGCACTTCCTTATGAAGTCCTTTATATCATCACGCATTTTTGGCCAATAAAATCTCTCGCGGACCCTCCGATACGTCTTCGTTACTCCCTTATGTCCTCCTACTAAACTACTGTGCATCTCAGAAATAATTTCGTCCCGAATTTCTAACGGTGGGACTTGTGTTATTCCCGTACATTTTTCTTTTAATAATTTGGGCCATAATTCAGGAGATAATTCGTCCGTGAAATCTCCTGTTTTTGATATTCTAAATTGTTGTATTTGTAATTTTTCCAAAATTATTTTAAGATTTTCTAAACCGATATTTATATTTTCTACAGAAATTTTGTCAAAGTATTTATTTTTGATGACTATACTGAAAATTTTGTTTCTACCTCGGTTCGTAACTATTATCTGCCCGATTTTTGGCTTTGCTTGTTTTTGTTCTTCTACGTTTATTATTTCCAAATCTGATAACAACCTACTAATAGGTGTTGCTAATTCTGCGTCTGTTGATGTGAAGTGAACGTAATTATCTTTAAGATAAGTTAAATTTTCTCTGGTTGTTGTTATATTATTTTGAAAAGTAAACTTTCGCTTCGGTAAATTTAAAGGCGAAGTCGGTTCTACGTCAGGAAGTATGCCTTCTGTAATCTGTATACTAGTAGGTACGGGACGCTCGATTAGTGGTGTGAGGCTTGGCTCCAAACGTCTTGGTAATTTACCAGCCTTTGGTCTACCTATAGTATGTTCAGTCCCTGGGTACGGAGTAGAGAGTGCTATAGGTCGTGGAGCTACTATAGGCGTTGGGAGCTCTACTCTCCTGTGGACCGGCTGACTGATAACCGATGTGTCTCGGCTTACGCTAGCTGTAGTCGAGGTATAGGGTGGCCCAGAAGTACCGTTTGTACTGACCTGACTAACAGCTTTTTCAGTCCCTAATTCTTTTGTCTCATACTTCTCTAATAACTTTTCTATTCTAGAATTTAAGACTTCGTCTTCAGTTTCGTCATTGTAAGGGTCGTGTTCACTAATTATTTCGCGTGTTGTTTCGTCAACAATCCTTTCCGCGGAGATCGCTCTAGGTAGATCTGCTATCTCCGGGCCATCCGGTTCTTGTTCGACTAAACTTCTTTCATGAATTGACTTATCGAATCGACTAAATGATTCGCGCAATTCCTTGATATCTATAGGCGGTTTGAAAACTAATTTACTGAACTCTTCCTGATATTTACCTTGATTATGGGGAGATTGATTTAAAACTGTGGGTGCTTCAAAAGTAAATACGTCATCGTCCACGTCACTGTCAGTGTTTTGTACTGGTGCTGTTATTCCTATTGCTAACGTGTCTAAGTTGTATTCGATTTCTTTATCTGAGCCTATGTCTGTCTGTACGTCAGTTTGTTCGTCTGTCTGTACGTCTGTCTGTGCGTCTGGCTCAGGTTGCTGCACCGGCTGCGTATCAAAACCTAAGCTAGGTAGAACACTTTTGCGTTTCCTATACTCTGGTGGTTCTGAGGATTCATCGTCCGAGGAATCTTCGATAGTTCTCTCTACTATTGGCTCTAATACTTTAGCTGGTTTTATCGCAGGCTGTACAGTAACAGCTGGTTTTGTTTTAGATCGCGTTCGCATGGATATTGCACTGGTATTTAATGATGGTATCGTATTTAGTCTTTTCCTAGGTTTTATTACACTTGGTTTCGTCTGTTCTACTGAAACTGACCTACTTATAGTTTTAGGTGGCCCAGGAATTTTTGAAGGCTTAGTTGTTTTACTGCCCTGCTTATTTATAGGGTATAGTGTTGAAACAAGTTTAACGTCTTCGGTTTTGGTCCTAATGTTTGTGCAAACATAAATTTTGATTCCTGTTCCCGAGAAAAGATAACGAAGCATAGTTCGTACCTTCCCCCAAGGTAGTCGATCTAGACCACAGCCAATTATCGGAATCCGGACTGATTTTACTGAATCTTTTATCAATGTTTCTCTAAAATTTATTAAGCTCAAGTACATGTCTTCACAAGTTGGTTTATCCCAAAAATTTTGCTTAGTCATGATATAATAAATGGTTTGATCTTCGAGAACTAATTTGCCCACTGAATGTAATTTTGCTTGTTTCTTTAACTCTTCCGGTACCCCGTATCTCTTTTTAAATTCTTCGGCTATTCCTGAGCTCATCTCTAAATCTACTGAAACTGCATGCGCATAATTATCTATTTTCTCGAATAGGTCTTCGTGTACCTCCTCAACATCGTTATCTTCTACAGTGGTTGACTTAGTTAATTTTACAAAATCTTTATATTTTAATGTCTCGATTTCTTTTGACTCGCCACTACTTTGTTCTGAACTATCTGTACCTGTCTCATCTGAATCGCTTGACTCATCGCTGGTTATTGGATTTCTAGATAATGCGTCGGCATTTGTATTTAGCTTACCCGGCTTGTGTACGAAGGTATATTCGTAATTTTGCAATTTTAGTCTCCATCTTACTAGGCGTTGACCTGGATCTTTGATAGAATTGATCCAGCGTAATGGCTCGTGATCACTGACTAAAGTGAATTTACGCCCAAATAAATAAGGTCGAAAATGCAAGACCGCACACAAGACTGCTAGGCATTCTTTTTCGGTTGTAAAGTAATTCTGTTCCGCACTTATCAAAGCTCGCGATAAATAAGCCACAGGCATGTCGTGACCGTCCACCTCCTGGCTCAGGACCGCGCCTATTGCATAGTCTGACGCGTCCGTCGTTAGAGTGAATGGTTTGTTAAAATCTGGGTATTGTAATATAGGTTTTTGGCATAAGGCCTTACGTAAAATTTTGAAACTGTCACGTTGCTCTTTCTTCCAAACGAAAGGCTCGTTTTTCTTTAATAAATCAGTTAATGGCTTAGCTTTAGCGGCAAAATTTTTAATGAATCTACGGTAATAACCTACTAGTCCTAAAAATTGTCTAATATTTTTCTGAGTTTTGGGTCTTGGAAATTTTCTCACGGCTACAACCTTTTTGGGATCTGGTTTTACTCCTGCTTTGCTAATTACATGTCCTAAGTATGCTACTTCTGTTTTCAGGAATTCACATTTATCAGGTTGTAGGGTCAAATTTGCCTCAGATAATTTTTTAAATAATCTACGGATTTTCCTTCCGTGTTCTTCTAAATCTTTTGCAAATACTACTATGTCGTCCAAATACACGAACACTTCGGATCCCTGTAAGCCTCGCAAGACTTGGTCCATGAGCCTTTGGAAAGTGGCCGGTGCATTTTTTAATCCTTCTGGCATTCTCAAACATTCGTAATGTCCGTTTGGTGTTGTAAACGCGGTTTTCGCGCGATCTCGTGGGTCCATTTCGATTTGTTGAAACCCACTAGCAAGATCGAAAGTCGAAAAATACACCGCTCCTCCCAGGTGATCTAAAGTATCAGTTATATTCGGTAAAGGATATGCATCACCTATAGTTTTATCATTTAAAGCTCGAAAATCCATTACGATTCTCCACCTCGGATTTCCTTTCGAATCGGGCTTCTTCGGGACTATCCAGAGTGGGGAATTATAAGGAGAGCTAGATGGTGTTATCATACCGTTCTCTAATTTTGTTTTCATTTGCTTTTCAATTTCTTCTTTGTGAACCGGCGGGAAACGATATTGACGTGTGTTGATCGGGATATCATCTGTAGTTGGAATTCGATGTTTAACCGCGGATGTTGCTTTTAACTTATCCCCGGGTAAATGAAAAATATCAGGGTGTTCCTCGATCAAGTCTAACACATGAATTCGTTCCTCGTCGTTCAAATGGTCTAAACGTAATTTTGATTCTATTTCAGTAACCCTATCTATAGACGATACTTCTTCATCTGAGAAATCTGAACTCGACTGCTGTCCGAGTTCTTCAGGGAAGTTGTGATATTCGAAAGGTATCACTTCCTGGGGAGAGATCTCTACCTCAACATCCTTTTCTAATGTGTTGATGGCTAATACACGACAGGCGCCATTGCTTACCGTTACGGCAGCCTCGCCTATGTATAACCCCTCCACGATCGGGATTCTCGGCAGGTATCCCTCTCTCAGGTCACGATTAACTACGTCTATGGGTATGATTTGCTTGGTCCGTGCCTTAATTATCCAGACATTTTTATGTGGATCAATTTCGGACTCGGAATTTTCTTCGTCAATGAATCTAAATGGTCTAATTGGTTCTGTTTTAGTGACTAGTGTATTATGAAAGAACGATATCTCTGCCTTTTCGCGTCTTAAATAATCTTTTCCTAATATACCGTCGCTTTTTAACGGAAAATCTGATCTTACTACATGTAATTTAGTGAATTGGCCTTGTAAAGTTATATTTGCTGTTCCAAAGGTTTCAATTTTATCGGTAGTTATTCCCGTAATCGTCGCGGAATCATCGAGCGCAATTAATACGTCTGGCTGTAATACGTTTGCCTTTATCAAGCTTATGTCCGCCCCTGTATCAATCAAAAATATTCCGATCCCGGTTTTTAATTCTGGTGCTTTAATTTGGACTAACGGCGATTCTCTATTTCTCCCGCACGTGAGTACCCGCGACCCGGTTCCTCGAATCGGACACTCCGACGCTCGCGGCTCGCGTCTCCCGTCGTCGCGTCTGGGCGACGAGATGCGTTCGAGTTTAAAGACTCGGTCGGCCCTGTTCTATTTTGAGGTGACGGAGATCGAGATCTTACCGTCGCTCTTTCATCGGTACTTTTGGTTGTACCCGGTTCTGATTTTTGCCTAAATTGGTCGGGTCGAGGCGAGGTTGACCTATTGTTATTAAAAGAAATTCTATCGCCTGGTGATGTTGAGCGCTGCCTGTCGTCGCGTGGTCTATTAATTTCCCATGGTTGTGGTGGGTATCCATAAGGTGGAAGGTATGGGTAGCCCATTGGAGGGTACATAAAAGGATAGGGCGGGTAGTAGGGAAATGAGTTCCTACTTTGGTGTAAAAACCTATCACCCTGCTGAGTGTTAAATCGCGGATTGAAATCTCGCGTCCAGGTATCCCTTTGTGGTTTTCCCTGATCTTCAGCCTTAGTTCCTTGCCGTTCCACGTTAGGCGATGGACTCCTATTCCTATCTCTATTCTGACTTTCGCTCACGAAAAAGGCAGAATGATTTTCGAAGGTCGGTGACGGTGTTCGCTGTCTTCCCTCGCGACTAGTTGTGGCTTTTACTACCTCACCTGATGGTATTATCCCGGTTTTCATACGTGTTTCTATTCGCACCGCACATTTGTGCGCTGTCTCTAAATCTTTAGGATCCCGTGCATCCACTGCTCTTGCTAATTCATCTGGGAGCCCCCTTACAAAAGCGTCTAACGCGCACTCGTATACAGGCTTCATCATTCCCTCTGCCTCTTCACCGTACTTATCCTTCAAACATACGCGTGCCCCGCTAATTAGGATATTCAACCTATCATAGAATCCGCTAACCGTCTCATTTCGTTTCATACGAATACTCTCTATTTCATGATGATAATATGGGTAATTTTTCCCTGGCGCGAATCTTTGTTTAAGGTGTTTAGTTAATTCATCAATTGTTCTAATGCTTTTCCCGTATGTGCTGTCGCGCGCAGCACCTTGTAACTTACCGAGTACTGCCTTCACATAGGGTCCTTCCGAACCCGGCGGTACATAAACCGATCCATTATGTACATCCTGCAGAAAATCTTTCAAGGGAACGTTTGTCCCATCAAAATATGGAACACCCAGGGTGCTATGCTGCAACGCGAAACACTCAGCCATCGATGCAAGCATCGATTCGCTAGCTGTCAGATTTACATCTGAATTTGGCATTTTTAACCAGAAATTAAGAAGAACTTTAGTTTGTTTTTAGTGACTTTAATTTTATAAAGGGGGGGGGGGGGGGGGTAAGGGAAAGAAAAGCAAGGAAAGACGGTTATTCCTGCCCGTCGAAACAATGAGGAAAATAATGACTCTGTTCCCTATTTAGGTAGAAAAAATAAGATGTTGCGTAAGACTAGACACAGATAAACTGCAGCGTTCAAGTTATAAGCCACTCACATGGGACAGTCAAACTGCAACGATTGAGTTACAAGCCGCTCACATGGGACAGTTATTTTATGGGCTTATTCTTCTCGGGAAACCTTCAGACAATGCCACCTATAATACTTCTTAGTTAAAGAGTGGTAATCGGCGTCAAGGTCTAGTCTAACTCCCAAGAACAATACATGCGATCCTTCCAAGAAAGGACAATTGCAAGAAAGAAGAAAAGGAAAGGTCGGGTCAAATGGACTGGTATTCTTCCACTCAACACCCTTGAATTTTAAAACAATTTTACCCAAAACACATGTGGTATTTGGAACTCAATACCTAAAGGTTGCAAAGGGACTAGAGGGTAATTTATTACAGGACGCTAGGATTTCTATACAAAGCTAAGCTGTTTATTGCTTTTAAGTGGAGAAAGTTCTTTAAGTGGAAAGGTCTGGCTTTTACCATCGACAGCTTTTATGAAGGGAAAACGTTCGTGTCGTTATGAATAGAAATTCTTTTTTCTTTGTTATAGGAATGTGTATTTTTACTAATTTTCGTTTTTATATTGACTCATAAACACGTAGGAGAAGGAATTAAAATCCCCTAATAATAGAAGAATACTTTAAATGCGAATAGATTGGCTTTCACCAATCAACAGTTTATCGTGGAAAATGTCAATTACAAAATATCAAGAGATTCGGTAGAATCTCGCGCCGTTCCGTGGCGGGAAATTTCCAATCCCGCTGAGGAAATTTATTAGTTAACTAAAAGAGAGAGAGAGAGAATTTCTTCGAGTGAACGATTTGTGATTTTTAGAATTTAGAAAAATTGAGAATTTTGAAAAATATTTTTTTTTTTTTGTTTAAACAATTCAATTGTTTAACGGCTTAAGATCCCACCGCTGCCACCAATTTTCGTATGTGACGGACGGTGTGGGTAGAGTGGTTAATGATCCGAACGGTTCTATTGACAAGCGAGGACCTGTCGACTATTAGGATACCCGTCACATGCGCGAAAATAATAAAATTAAAAGAAAAGATCTATCTTGGGATAGACCGGTAAATAGGATCGTTGCCGCCTAGTCCTATACAGGGCTCAATTGAAATGTTTAACTATGGTTGAGGCTAATGAATATTAAAATGATTAAAATAATAAAATAAAAGGTGATTCAATGATCATGAAAATTAACTGGTAAAATCAAATATATATTCTTGAACGATAATGCATATGAAATATATAATTCAAGCGGCTAACAAATGATTGCCGGTTGAACAAATGAATAACATAAAATATTAATTCACAAAGTAATGAAATAACGAGGTAATATAATGATCTCCGACGTGGGGATCGTGAAGGCTTGTTACTATATAAGATTTATTATTAATGAAAAGTAGTAATGAATTTAATAAAAGACTCTTCACGATTCACACGCGTTGATATAATGAATATAATGAAATACTGAAATAATATCAGAAAGGAACTACTGGAATAGGAACTACTGGAACTCTCTATGAAAAAGCTTCACTATCTCTCTCTCCTTAGTGATAATACTGAATCGTATTCAACAAATAAAAGAAATCATGTATGGCTTTTATAACATAAATGCATATGGTTAATGAATCGAGATCAGTAACTATGTGTTTAGTTTATATTGTTCAGAGGAGCCTCGTACTGGGGTTAGGGTGAATCCCGAAATTCTGCGAATTACCCCGCTCGGCTCGTCAGGTCAAGAATTGTCCCGATCTCGATTCATTCACTATAATAGTAAATAATGAAATTCCCCGATATAGGAATTTATATTTATAATGTGTATGCCACCAATTTTCGTATGTCTTTAGTTATATATGTTTAAAAATAATATGGTAATATAAATCGAGGGTAATAGTGGGATCTTGATAACTCTTTTATAATAAAAAGGTAACCCAACAGGATTAGGGTGGAACCCGAAATTCTGTGAATTATCCTGTTTGGTCTTGAAAATTTATATTCATACCAATCTCGATTTATATTAAAATGGGAAAATAACGCAGGTTGTATGAGTAGCAGTTCAAGCTCGCCGGGTGGTCTCGTTACTAGGAAGGGTTTACCCCGAAATACCTCTTGTATTGACTAGTTACGATATTCCCGTGGTTATACTACTCATGTGATTAAATTATATTATAACATGCAAATAATTAAATTTAAAGAATTCTGGAAAACAGTCTAACAATTTTGAATATATGATTATAAATGAGCGAATTTGTGTGAGCGATCGTGATTACTTATCTTTGGCTGAGATGGCGTAGCATGGGGCTACTTTCGATATTTAGGTATAAGCCTCCCTCGCCTTGAGAACCTCGAAGCCTTTGATTAGCGTAGAATTTAGATTGGTTTATCACGTCTAATGTTCGTAACTGAAGCTAAATAAATTGTTAATATTCACTGATTCGAAATAGTCTGTATTAAATGTTAACTTAAAGTTGGAATAGCAAGATTTATAGTTGTCTTAGATATTACAAATACTCTAAATGAGTATAAGGCGGAAAAATGAAGTTATTCTTGTTAAAAGTCCAAAAGCGGTTATTATAATAATTAAATTGCGTCTCTGCACTGAATTTAGTATTGAATAATCAGACCACCACGCTGTGGATTATGTCACGATTATTACTTTTAGGTTGACGAGTACTGAGTCCTTTACACTACCACTTTAATTATAAAAAGAAAAGATTGAGTGTAACTCTTGGCTCTATTTAGCACACGGTTCTTTACGTCCACGCACCTCGCGATTTACCAGAAGAAAGACCGTTTATAGTTGTATAAAGTAAATAGTTTAAAATAATGAAGTTAAAGCGAATGCATAAATCTTGAAGAGATTTACGGTTTGAATTTTGTTGACGAGTACTGAGTCCTTTACACTACCACTTTAATTGAAAAAGAAAAGATTGAGTGTAACTCTTGGCTCTATTTAGCACACGGTTCTTTACGTCCACGCACCTCGCGATTTACCAGAAGAAAGACGCTGATTTAAGTTCAAAGGCGACGAGGTCCCCGCGGTTGCAACAATGTATGTATTACTGCGCGCGTGGCTTAGCCAATTAGGGCCTTGCTTAGTGGCTAATTGTCGCCTGATTGGTTTGAGGGACTACTTGCAGTTAGCGTAGGCGTTGGTCCCTTGTGACGTCACGCGGTCCCATGCTATTCCATGCCTCACCTATAGTCTACTCACACTAGCTTACTTTGAATATCTTCAAACTATGTTAATAACCCGAACTTATATTTGAATTATGAACCGTTAAATGGCTCTTTAGTTTTCCATTATTCTTGCTTTTGAAATCTTATTATTCTACTTCTAGTTAGCTTAATTTCCTTATTTCTTTGGAAATTAGAGAGAGAGCAAGAATTACATCTACGCGCTAACCTATAGTAGTGTGAGATCGAGGGGTCAGCAAGACTGGGGTTCCAGTGTTGCTTCGCCGTTATCTGCACCTACGTGACTTATAGCCGTTTTAAGAAGGGAATAAACATCCGATAGAAATAATATTATATTTCGATGTGGTTACTTTTTATACTCTAAGTCACGTTCGAAAAATGAAACAACAAGTTGTTGAGGTTCAAAGAATTTATAAAATCAAAGAAAGAAAAAGGAATTTAGGATTCCGGGATATATATATATATGTGTAAAAGAAAGAAGTCAGCAGGATTAGGGTAAACCCGAAGTTCTAGGAACTATCCTGGTTGACTTCCCAAAAAGAAAAATATATACCGAAATCTTTAAAATCTACGCACGTAACACAATGATATTAGTGCATGGTGTATTTTCTTTACTTGCAGACTTGCTCGAACTAGGTGCGTTTGCTTCAAACACAGCATTGTCAGTGCACCTTGCTGATTTACCCAGACCAAAAGTGTCTTTGGTTCGCATTGATGAACTTGCTATGGATACGTTGGTCCTGCACTCATCTTCAGAATCTTCCACAAAACGACCCTCGTCACGTTCTGTTAATGAATATTTTATAAGACATACATAGAAATGAACATACCGTGAAGTTAAGGGGAAGCCGAACGATGGCCGCACTATAGTTCGAACAACACACGCTCGCGTTGCGTACGTGAGCTTCTGCTCACTGCTAGTAGAAGCTCAGGTACGCAACGCGAGCGCGTGTTGGTCGAACTATATTGCGGCCATCGTTCGGTTTTCCCTTAACTTTACGGTATAAGGGAAATAAATTATACATATTCAATTCAGAGGCAGGAATAATTCAGAAGCCAACACATGGTATATTTATACCTTCAGCTGGCTGCTGCAGTGTTTCTGCAGACTTGGATAACCCAAAATCTTTTGGCATTTGTGGAAATGGCGCTAATTTTTTCTTCGGAGGCGGTGCCATATCATCACTGTCAGAGTCGCTTATACATCGCTTGGCTCTCAGATGTCTACCTCGTTTCCCTGTAGACTTTTCTTCATCTGAGGCTGCAGTGTCGATATCGGATATTTTTTCAGCCAACTTCAATTTGACCATACCCTCCTTATGTGTCTCTGCAAAAAAACAAATATCAATTACTTACTTTACAAGGGACTATAGTTTCATTTTTTTCAACTTTAGTTATGAGAATCACTTTGCTGTAAATGACACAATCCATAACTTATAAAATATACGATTCAATATATTTTTGGTTCATAACCGGAGCAAGGGTTGCTTGAATAATGTAACACTCGAGAAGATGGAATATTGAATGTTATAACACCTTACGAAAGATTATTCCTAAACTTATAGATAATAGGACTTACTTGCTGTGCCGAACGTACGAAGGACTACGTGTTCTGACCAAGTCGGTGATGGTACTTCGAGCTGTGCTATGGCTTTGTTAATATGCAACTGGTTGGTGTAGTTGGGCCAGAGGCAAATGCCATCGCCGTTCAGCCAACTAGTAGGGACCATTTGTATACCATCCAAGAACTCGACAATCGAATAAACCGCCATCGTAGTAGTGGTTTAGATATATGATCTAGATAATGCAGTATATGAATGCAGCGTTAAAATAACAATATTAATATGAAAAATAATAGTTTTCTGTTAAAGACGAGTAACGTGCTCGCACAAATTATGAATAGATCATCTACTGTAATGTATATCCCCACCTCCATGAGGTATAGCCTCCGAAACAAAATTTGATTCCGGTTCAGTGAGATATATGGTGCGCGTTTGATTTGAATTATGACAATTCTTTTGCATGAATAATTTTTTTCTTGTATTTCATAAGTGAATAGTAACCTCATGTAGGCTTAATGGAATAGATTCTAAGCCGGATGTGTTTGACAATTCTAGAAACAGCCAATCGGCGCTCTGGATTACAAAAATTCACAGCGCCGATTGGCTGTTTCTTCAATTGTCGAACACATCCAGCTCAGAATCCATTCATTAAGTATACACGCGATGGTGTGTGAATTATAGAATACTCGATACTAATTTAAATTTTTTAATGTAAGTACGAATAAATATATAGGTCTTCCGACTAGAAATGTTCCAAGTTATATGTGTATTAGCGGAAAAACCGCGTAATTTCGCTCGTATGGCATTAGATACATCTTCGATTTTATCGAATCAAGAGGCCAGAAATGCAATCTGTCGCTTTCTTTCACAACTTGAATGGACAATTTTATAGAATTATACGGTGTAGTATACACATCGTTGATTGGAATAAGCTTCTTACCTACGATGACTACCTTACCATCTCTATACTCAACTATGTTTAAAAGCCTCACTACTAATCCATTTTCAAGAGCGCAACAATCGTTACCGAGATTATCACAAGTGATTGAATAGGATGGTTTTAGAAATATTTTGTATTGCTTTTTCACATTTTGTCTTATGATAAGAGGTCCATCATTGTGGGATTTTTTCAAACCATTTTGATTAATAATTTGCTGGACAGGCACATTGAGTTTTTCTATTTCCGCATACCGTCTCGCTAGTTGTTGGAGAGGTTTCTCAGTCTTTCTGATTTTCTTTAATATAGATGATATATAATTTTCAAACCGAAAGGCACTGAACACATCTACAGAACCATAATTCTTCACATCTGCAGAGATATGCAATAGATTGTGAATATTATGCGACATATACTGTTTACCATAAATTAACCCAAAAGATGTCACAAAATGCTCGAATAACTTATGAGCAAAGTCAACATTTTCACTGTGCATAGCGAGACTTGGGTTGGCTATGATGGTTGTTGCTATATGCAGCGTAAGAAAATGGAGGTACATGTCCTCTCTTAATATGCCTTTGAGGACAATCGGTCCGGTATACAGTAGAAATTGTCTGAACTCAGTTGCCTTCCAGTCAGAGTTGGGCACCACTAATTACAAATTGTAATTAATTACATTGAAATTACTAATTACATTCGTAATTTGTAATTAGAAAAAAAATCAATTACTAATTACATTTTGTTGTATTAACTTCAATAAATAACTCCTTTAACCTTTTTTTAATTCTCTTTATTAGTTACATTTGATCTTTCTTTCATCACACTCTGATACAGACTGACTTACAGGTAGTAAAGCTCTCTCCTTTTATACCATCTAGCATTCTGGTTCTTTCTTATTCTAGACCTGTCTTATACTAGACATTTCTTTCTTATTCTAGACCTTCCTTTCTTATTCTAGATCTTTCTTATTTACTGCCGGTAAGCTAGTTTCCTTTCTATATAGGATAACTGGTGTTGTATTTTACACTCTTCCTCAAGACCAGTTATTCTATTTCTCTTAAACCTAAATCTTTAACATTTTTTCTGAATGATGTTCTATTTATAGGTTTGGTTAGGATATCAGCTAACTGATTTTGAGTAGTAATATATTTTATATCTATTGTATTATCCTCTACCTTTTGCTTTATAAAATTATATTTTATGTCCATGTGTTTGAGTCGCTTCTGATCATAATTACTTATTGCTTTAATCGTGCTTTGGTTATCTTCATATATCGTTATTCTGTTTGTGTTAACATTTAGTTCTTTTAACAATTTTTTAATCCAACAGGCCTCTATGATAGCTTCGCTTAAAGCTACGAACTCTGCTTCTGTGGTACTCAGAGCTACAGTTGCCTGTTTTTGGGATTTCCATATCACAGTATTATTATATATCTTAAACAGATACCCTGTAGTAGATTTCCTATCAGAGTCCCGAGCCCAATCGGCATCGGCATATCCTACCAGAGACATACTATTAATACATTTTGTATATACTAAAGCATAATTTAGGGTAGCTTTGACGTATCTCATTATTCTCTTAAGTGCTAACAACAATTCTTTGGTTGGTTTTGACTGGAATCGACTTAAATAATAAACTGAGGTTGTTAGATCAGGTCTTGATCCAACCGTTGCATACATAAGAGATCCTATCATTGATCTACATTCTCTTTCATAATTCTGATTTACAATGCAGGATTTATCTATCTTAAAATTAGCGTCCATAGGAGTATCACATTTTTTACAGTCGGTCATTCCGAACTTTTTCAGTACGTTTGTTAAATATTTTGATTGATTAATTACGATACTATCAGATCTTTTATTTATTGCAATGCCCAAGTAAGTTAAATTTTCATGACCCATGTCTTTCATCCTAAACTTTAATGACAGAAATTCTTTCACACGTTCTATTTCCTTTTGGCTACTTCCTAATATCAATAAATCATCCACGTACAATAATAAATACAACTCCCCTTTTTTATACATACAGTAATCATTATCGGATCTTTCAAAACCATATTCTGTAATAGTTGCATGAAAACACTCGTACCAGTACTTAGGTGATTTTTTTTTAACCCATACAGAGATCTTGTCAATTTTAAAACGTGCCCCTCTTCAATTGTTACACCTTCGGGTGGTTTCAAGTATACTTCTTCGTCTATTCGGCCATATAAAAAAGCTCCTTTAACATCCATCTGATGTATATGATAATTTCTGTGACATGCTACCGATAGTAGTATTCTTAATGTTTGGAGTCGTAGAACTGGGGAATATACTTCACTAAAGTTCCCTTCTTGTTGAAATCCCCTTACCACTAATCGTGCTTTATAAAACTCTTTTTCCTTTACTTCCTTTTTAGTAAAAACCCATTTACAGTCTATCAGTTTCGCATTCTTAGGGGTTGGTACAGTTATCCATGTTTCACTGTCTTTTAATACTTTAATCTCTTCTTTTATAGCTTCCTTCCATAACTTCTTATCTTTTCTTTCTTCGATTTCCTCATAATTTTTTGGTACATCGTCCATGCTTCCTAGTAGAGCATATAATGCTTCGTCACTTCCTTCATTACTTGTGCTCATGTCATAGTCCTTTTGCCACTGAGGTTTTTTTATGTTTCTTCTTGCTCTTCCTGAAGTTTGAGCCTTTTCGGGAGTTTCTTGATTCTGGTTTGGTATATCAATTGGTATTTCTCTTTCAGGTTCGCTTATTTCTTCGTTTTCAATTTCATCTTCAGTATCAGTAGGACTTTCTTCATCCATTGGTGTATAGACTGTTTTTTCTTCATTCTTTGGTTTTTCATCGAATATCACATTTCTTGCACTCACTATTTTGTAATTTTCTTCATCCCATAGACGATATCCTCCTCGACTATATCCCATCATTATCATTTTCTTTCCTCTATTATCTAGTTTCTTTGTTAATTCCTTTGGTACGTGATTGTAAGCTATGCTTCCAAAAACTCGCATATTTGATATATCTGGTTTTCTTCCTTCCCACATTTCACTTGCTGTAATGTCTCTTCCTGATACCGGACTCCTATTTGTTACATAGTTTGAGTAGAGTACTGCTTCTCCCCAAAATTCTTTTCGCATATTTGAGTCAATCATTATTGTTCGCACTTTGTCCATTAAGGTTCTATTAAGTCTTTCCGCTACTCCGTTCATTTCGGGGTTATATGCTACTGTGTGTAATAGACTGATACCTTTTTCTTCACAAAACTTTAGAAATTCATTTGAAAGATATTCTCTACCATTGTCCGACTTTAATTTTAACAAGTTAGAGTTGAAGTGTCGCGTTGCATAAAAATAGAACTTCTTAAACTTCTCGAAAGCTTCTGATTTGTTTTTCATCAAATAAACTACAACGAAATGAGTATAATCATCTATAAATGTAATGAAGTACTTGTTACCATCCCATGTTTCGGGTGTTATTGGTCCACATACATCTGTATGCACTAATTCTAGTGGCTTAGTTGCCCTATACCCTTTTCTGTTAAATGGTAGTCGAGTCATTTTACCTAAAGCGCATGTTTCACATAGTGTATTTTCTATCTGCTTGTTCTGAATGTTACCCATGCCATTGACCAAATTTTTTTGCAACAATATCTTTATATTATTTATGCCCAGATGTCCTAATCGCCTATGCCACAAATTTACTTCTCCGTTTTCATCCTTTGATGAATAATTGCATTTTACTGTGTCACAAAATGTATCAACTCTGTACAAACTACCTTCTTTATTACCAATCATAGTTAACTTATTGTCCTTAAATACTTTTATTTTTCCGTTTGAGAATACTACTTGAAAACCATTTGCTTCGATTTTTGAGACCGATAATAAATTTTTCCGTAATTCAGGTACATAATAGACGTTAGTTATTGTACAAGATTGCTTTCTCTGACCGATCATGCAGTACATTTTCAAGTTCCCTATACCTATGGCTTTGAGACTAACTCCGTTCTTAGCTGCCGCTATTTGTCTCGGCTCTTTCAATTTAATATAATTAGTAAAGCATTCTTTTGTATTTATCAGGTGGTCTGTACATCCTGAATCTATATACCATTTTACATTACCTTCGCTAGCTTTCTCACAGTTATGTACTTCACTTTCACACATATATACTGCGTCGTCACTTTGGTCTTCAAGCATGTTGGACTCTCTTCCCTGTCCTCTTCCTCTGTATTGTTGTTGTTGTTGTTGTTGTCGTTGTTGTCCCTGTCCTCGTCCTCTTCCTGGATATTGATGGTTTCGGTTACCGTTGCTCGAGCCGTTGTTGTATCCTTGGGGTTGAAAATTACCTTGTCTATATCTTTGGGAATGACTATTACCTTGTCCTTGATAGTTCTGGCTTTTTCCTCGACACTGCCATTTCTTATGGCCAGGTTTACCACAATTAAAACAGAGGAATGCATGTTCAGTAAGTTGGTTTCCGCTTCTAGTTGTTTTCTTTCGCTTTTCTTCTTCCCCAAGTAGTCTGTCCTTGACAAAATCCAACTTTAAGTTTTCTACTGTTTCTAATGCTGTGATGATTGCCTCGTATGATTTTGGCATTGATAGTAAAATGTAACTGACTCTTTCTTCTTCGGTTATTTCAACGTTTGCATCTTTTAATTGACCAAATAATTCTTCCATTTTAACAAAATGTTCTAGTAATGAATTATTCTCATTGTATTTGATTTCACTTAACTTTCTTCTGATGAACAATTGGCCTCGTACACTTTTTTTCACAAAATTATCTTTCAAATTTTTGTACATAAGATATGCACTTTCCTTGTTCCTCAGGTATTCCAAGTGGCTGTCTGCCACACTGCCAATAATTATGGCTTGTGCTTTAGCTTCCCCTTTCGTATTTGTCTCATTAGTAGCATAATCTTCATTTTCGATTGCTTTTTCAATATTATTTTCTTTTAGGATACTTTTTATACGGAAGGACCATGCACTAAAATTTTCACCACTAAAAGGAGTGAGGTTATAATATTTCTCTTTGGTCACCATTTTCTTTCACTTTCACTTTTCTGTATTATTTTAGCGACCTGGGCCCATAACCCTGTTGTATTAACTTCAATAAATAACTCCTTTAACCTTTTTTTAATTCTCTTTATTAGTTACATTTGATCTTTCTTTCATCACACTCTGATACAGACTGACTTACAGGTAGTAAAGCTCTCTCCTTTTATACCATCTAGGTTTCTGGTTCTTTCTTATTCTAGACCTGTCTTATACTAGACATTTCTTTCTTATTCTAGACCTTCCTTTCTTATTCTAGATCTTTCTTATTTACTGCCGGTAAGCTAGTTTCCTTTCTATATAGGATAACTGGTGTTGTATTTTACACATTTGTAATTTGTAATTAGAAAAAATTTAATTACTAATTACATTTGTAATTTGTAATTAGAAGAAGTTCAATTACTAATTACATTTGTAATTTGTAATTAGAAAAAATTCAATTACTAATTACATTTGTAATTTGTAATTAGAAAAAATTCAATTACTAATTACATTTGTAATTTGTAATTAGGAAAATTTTAGTTACTAATTACATTTGTAATTTGTAATTAGAAAAAAATCAACTACTAATTACATCTGTAATTTGTAATTAGGAAAATTTTAGTTACTAATTACATTTGTAATTTGTAATTAGAAAAAAATCAATTACTAATTACATCTGTAATTTGTAATTAGAAAAATTTTAGTTACTAATTACATTTGTAATTTGTAATTAGAAAAAGTTTAGATACTAATTACATTTGTAATTTGTAATTAGAAATAAATCAATCCCTAATTACAATTGCGGAAAGTAATTAGCAGCTATTTTTCTTCTAATTACATTTATTCAAAGTAATTAGAAGAATTATTCAATCCATTTACAGTTGTTAGATGTAATTATATCTCGGTATATACTCTTAATCTGGGTATATACAACCATATAGCGACATATTCAGGTATATCTCGGTATATGAGCGGATCCACGTCACTTCACTCAAAAAAAAACCGTCAAGTCACGGATCTTTGCGCCATTCAAAATATCTACAGGGTGACCCAAGACCCCCGGACCGGAAGGAATGGGTAAATTCCTCGTTGGATTTTGAGACGAAATTTCCTTTTCGAAAACTTCGTCCGATCAACGGTGTCCAAGTTATTAAAGATAAAGAGTAGCCAATCAGCGCCTCGCTTTAGGTCCGTGCCAGTGCCGGGTCAATAGTGAACGGCGGGCAGGGCCCGTGGTTTATTTTACATTTGGCTACTTTCTTCTTCACTTTACGATCGACGCGTATTATTATTATTATTATTATTATTATTATTATTATTATTATTTTTATTATTATTTTTTTTTTTTTTTTTCTACCGGACCGTAGTTCTACGTGTCTAGGTTGACCGGACCGTAGTTTTCCGTGTCCAGGTCGACCGCACCGTAGTTTTCCGTGTCCAGGTCGACCGCACCGTAGTTTTCGGTGTCCAGGTCGACCGCACCGTAGTTTTCCGTGTCCAGGTCGACCGCACCGTAGTTTTCGGTGTCCAGGTCGACCGCACCGTAGTTTTCCGTGTCCAGGTCGACCGCACCGTAGTTTTCGGTGTCCAGGTCGACCGCACCGTAGTTTTCCGTGTCCAGGTCGACTGCACCGTAGTTTTCGATGTCCAGGTCGACCGCACCGTAGTTTTCCGTGTCCAGGTCGACCGCACCGTAGTTTTCGGTGTCCAGGTCGACCGCACCGTAGTTTTCCGTGTCCAGGTCGACTGCACCGTAGTTTTCGATGTCCAGGTCGACCGCACCGATAAATTTATGAATTTGTACGGTGCGGTCGACCTGGACATCGAAAACTACGGTGCAGTCGACCTGGACACGGAAAACTACAGTGCAGTCGACCTGGACACGGAAAACTACGGTGCGGTCGACCTGGACACCGAAAACTACGGTGCGGTCGACCTGGACACGGAAAACTACGGTGCGGTCGACCTGGACATCGAAAACTACGGTGCAGTCGACCTGGACACGGAAAACTACGGTGCGGTCGACCTGGACACCGAAAACTACGGTGCGGTCGACCTGGACACGGAAAACTACGGTGCGGTCGACCTGGACACCGAAAACTACGGTGCGGTCGACCTGGACACGGAAAACTACGGTCCGGTCAACCTAGACACGTAGAACTACGGTCCGGTAGAAAAAAAAAAAAAAAAATAATAATAAAAATAATAATAATAATAATAATAATAATAATAATAATAATAATAATAATAATAATAATAATACGCGTCGATCGTAAAGTGAAGAAGAAAGTAGCCAAATGTAAAATAAACCACGGGCCCTGCCCGCCGTTCACTATTGACCCGGCACTGGCACGGACCTAAAGTGAGGCGCTGATTGGCTACTCTTTATCTTTAATAACTTGGACACCGTTGATCGGACGAAGTTTTCGAAAAGGAAATTTCGTCTCAAAATCCAACGAGGAATTCACCCATTCCTTCCGGTCCGGGGGTCTTGGGTCACCCTGTATAGTACTATGGAAAAAAAAAATACAACTTGGAGGATTTTGAAAAATTTTCAAAAATGGCGGAGTTAGAGCTATGTGAATTTTTGTAAGCCGCTGTTGCACCGCTATGTTTGAAAATTCATATCTCCGAAAGTATTTATCGGAGCGGGCTGATCCTTTAATCATTTTGTTCGTCAAAGAATGCGCTTTTATAGAAAAAAATTTGTTTCCAAAAAAAAAAATTCGATCAATTTTTTTTTGTCGTTTTTTTTTTTAATTTCGCTGCCATTTCCGCGGGACTCACAGAAATTCATGAAAGTAAATTTTTTTGGATACCCGAATCCTTTCCCTTCAACCCTAAAAAAAAAAATTTATGGAGAAAATACCTGGGCCGGAGAAAAAAAACCAAAACGTCTAGTCGCGCGTCGCCGCGCACGCCGATCCACGTGCGCGCGCGGCGTTCACGGTCCAAGAATGCCTCGAAACAAAGTTAAAAAACACGCTTTTTGATCGCAAATGTTCTGAATTTTTCAAAAATGATGATCATTTTTTATTCACTCGTAATTTTTGACGCGTAGCTCAAAAAATAAAACTTAAAATGTCAATTCCACCACGTTTCACATGGTTTTTTGAAAATCGTATTTTTTTTCTAAAAGTTCAGGAAATTTCCGATGAAAATCATGGACGAAAATTTCCAGCCGTTTACCTCCAAGGCACAGTTACGGTTTAAATAAAATTTGAGGGTTTTGTGTAATCATTTGTGCATTTCGATGTTAAGAATAAAATGATTTCGATAATGATGACTTGGAGGTCAACGAGCAGAAAATTTTCGTTCATGATTTTCATCGGAAATTTCCTGAACTTTTAGAAAAAAAATACGATTTTCAAAAAACCATGTGAAACGTGGTGGAATTGACATTTTAAGTTTTATTTTTTGAGCTACGCGTCAAAAATTACGAGTGAATAAAAAATGATCATCATTTTTGAAAAATTCAGAACATTTGCGATCAAAAAGCGTGTTTTTTAACTTTGTTTCGAGGCATTCTTGGACCGTGAACGCCGCGCGCGCACGTGGATCGGCGTGCGCGGCGACGCGCGACTAGACGTTTTGGTTTTTTTCTCCGGCTCAGGTATTTTCTCCATAAATTTTTTTTTTCAGGGTTGAAGGGAAAGGATTCGGGTATCCAAAAAAATTTACTTTCATGAATTTCTGTGAGTCCCGCGGAAATGGCAGCGAAATTAAAAAAAAAAACGACAAAAAAAAATTGATCGAATTTTTTTTTTTGGAAACAAATTTTTTTCTATAAAAGCGCATTCTTTGACGAACAAAATGATTAAAGGATCAGCCCGCTCCGATAAATACTTTCGGAGATATGAATTTTCAAACATAGCGGTGCAACAGCGGTTTACAAAAATTCACATAGCTCTAACTCCGCCATTTTTGAAAATTTTTCAAAATCCTCCAAGTTGTATTTTTTTTTTCCATAGTACTATAGATATTTTGAATGGCGCAAAGATCCGTGACTTGACGGTTTTTTTTTGAGTGAAGTGACGTGGATCCGCTCACATGCACAATTCCCACTACTTTTCTACCTTCTACTTCAGAAAGTTCACATACAACAGGAGATAGCAATCGACTAATTTTGAATGGTCCATGAAACTTTTTCGCGAGTTTGGCTGCAACATGTTGAGTCGCGGACGATAAAACATGTTGTCGTTTCAGAACAAGATCTCCTTGAGCAAAGCGCTCAGGCTTTTTGCGGAGGTTATAATATCCAGCTTGCCTTGTGTGAGCGTTCTCTAGGTTTTCCGTGATCCAGTCTCGGAGCAGTTGCATACGTTGCATTCGTTCTGCCCATAGTTTTGGAGCTTGCGGCTCGATATCGGGATCTCCTTCAAGACGGGATTTTAAAGAGTTTACGGCTCTCGGGATTCTGCCAAAATTCAAAAATGCGGGACTGGTTTCCAAAGATGAATGGTTAGCCGTATTGTACGCGAATCGGAAGTCGGATAAATGAAGGTCCCATTCGCGGTGATCAAATTCAAGAAAAGCAATAATCATAGTTTTTAATACACGATTTACTCGTTCAACGGGATTTTCCTGTGGGTGATAAGGAGGTGTCGTCGTATGCTTGATGTGAAACGTTAGAGCTAATTCTTCAATCGTGTTATTATTGAACTCAGTACCATTGTCTGTTAATAAGACTCGCGGAACACCCCATCGGTTGATGACGTTTTCCTCGAATGCATCGCGAATGTTTTTGCCAGTGGCTTTGCGTAGAGCACAACATTCGATCCATTTAGTAAATAAGTCCTGAATAACAAGAATATACGCGAAACCTGATTTACTAGGCGGGAGCGGGCCCATGATATCCATGGCTACAACTAACCATGGTTCTTCGACAACGCGTCTACCCATGAGACCGGCGGGAGCAGCTTGCTCAACCTTGCTTCGTTGACAAGTATCGCACAATTTGACGTAACGGGAAACATCATGAAACATTCCTGGCCAATAGTAGGAAGTAGCAACTCTTTTATAGGTTTTATCGGTACCTAAATGTCCAGATTGAGGTAAATTATGAGCTTCTTCTAATACTTCATTACGCTGATTATTCGGGATAACTAATTTCCACGCGTTTAGATCGTTTACTGTCGTTCCGATGACGGGATTTGGTCGATGAAAATATAGTTGACCATTATCGATTTTCCAGTTCGGGAAGCGTATCGGGAAAGTTTCAACGTCTCTTTTGCGTTTATCGTACCACGGGATACGTTGCGGGACTACGGCTGCACTAGCTTCGATATCTTGTTCGGGAATCCTCGATAACGCATCGGGTACGTGATTAAGTGCACCTTTTCGGTAAACCATGTCGAAATCATATCCTAGTAATTCAAGAGACCATCTGGCTAATCTGCCAGTAGGATTCTTCTGACCGTGAAGCCACTTTAAGCTGTTATGATCAGTATAATAACTGTGAATCGATAACCTTCGATGTAGGGTCTAAACTTTTGAATTGACCAGATGACAGCAAGGCATTCCAGCTCTGTAACCGAATACTTGCGCTCTGCATCTGTCAAGGTTCTGCTAGCATAAGCTATTACATGTTCGATATCACCGGGAGATTGTGTTAAAACGGCACCTAGACCTACGATACTTGCATCGGTTTGCAATACGAACTTTAAGGAAAAGTCGGGACACGCGAGAGTCGGAGCTGATGATAGGCAACGACGAATTTCATCAAAAGCATCGGCCTGCTCTTTCTCCCAGATCCACGCTTGATCTTTCCGTAGAAGACGGTTTAAAGGTCCAGTAGTCGTAGCAAAACTCGGGATGAACCTACGGTACCAGGAAGCCATTCCTAAAAATCTCCGTAATTGTTTTACTGTCTTCGGGACAGGATAATTTACGACGGGAGTTACTTTATCGGGATTTACTTGTAAACCGTTCTGATTTACAACAAAGCCTAAATATTCAACTTCGGAACAACAAAATTCACATTTATCGGGATTAATGGTCAAGCCTGCTTGATAAATAGTACGTAATACGCGGCGCAGCCAATGGAGATGTTCCTCAAAAGTTCGCGTAGCAATAATTATATCGTCTAAGTAAGCGAACGCGTAAGGATCCATTGCTGGTCCGATTAAACGATCTAATAATCGCTGAAAGGTTGCGGGCGCTCCAGTTAATCCATAAGGCATACGAGTAAAATGGAAAAGTCCTTTAGTTGGAACGATAAAAGCGGTTACTTCTCTGCTTTCTTTAGCGAGAGGAATTTGAAAATAGGCTTGGCTCAAATCAATGGTCGAGATATAACGAGCTAATCTTAATTTATCTAGAATCATGTCCATCCGCGGGAGAGGATACGCGTCTTTTTTAGATACGCTATTGACTTTACGGAAATCGATACAAAATCGGTATGATCCGTTCGGTTTCTTTACCATGACAATGGGACTAGCCCATTCACTTCGGGATGGTTCGATTATTCCTGCGTTAAGCATTTTATCTACTTCGAGATTAATCGCGTCTTGAATTGCAGGTGAAACACGGTACGCACGCTGTCTTATCGCGGGATGATTTCCTACATCGATCGTATGAGTGGTTAAAGGTGTAACTCCTATAACATCTGTAGTAGGCGGGATTTCTTTAGTTAATAAAGATTTTAATTCGATCGATTGCGCATCAGTTAGCGTTATAATACCATGACAATGTAAAATAGATTTGGAAGATAAAGTCTCAAATTCAAATTCTTTAAGAGGATTGTCTCGAAAATGCCAAGTGGAAGTATTGAAATCAGCTGTGATTTGAAAAAGTTTAATAAAGTCTAATCCAAGAATGCACGGGAAATTCAAGTCGGAAATGATTCGCGCGGAAATTTTGCGAGTTATTCCTTGTAATTCTACGGGAACTGTCACTTGACCTGTGATCTCGGCTTTTTGTCCTGCAGCCATTAATACGGGAGTAGAACGGGATGTAGTCGTAGTGACGAAGCCTAATCTTTTTAATAGATTTTCCGTTTCTGCGTTTAAAAACGTGCGGGAAGATCCACAGTCGAATCGAGATTTTAGCGGAGTTCCGTGAATTGATATCGTTAGGAATAAGAGAGAAATTTTATTACGCGAGTCTACGGGACTACAGAATTCAAGATCATTATTGTGCGAGTTTAATTCTTTATTATGCGATTGTGTTTTGTTATTATCGGGATCGTTTCTTTCGGGCGTTACTTGAGAAACCGTAATAGCCCGGGAGGACGGCTCCTTTAGGCGTTTCCCGAACAACGGGGACATGTCAGCTTAGTAACTTCGTCTTGTCCGCATCTATAGCAGAAGATGCGTCGAGGCTCGGTACACTCAGGCCAACGATGACCAGGTTTTCGACAATTATAACAGGTTGTATTACGGGAATTGGTACGGGAAGTCGTACCTTGTACGGGAGTCGATAAAAACGGGTTACTCGCGGCTTGCAAAGTAGCACTGGAAGTAGACGATAAATCGGGATTAACTACAGTGGCGCTAGCTGAATGATTTTTTGAAGTTTTATTCTCGTTCTTCGTTTCTTTACGCGGGGTATTACGGGAAGGTTTCTTAAACGCGGCTTGATTCTTTTCATTCGATGGCTGTACTGCGTTAAGAGTTTCGGGAGATTCACCGGACGATTCCTGATCTTCTAAGTCGAGATGAGCTAATGTGAGTCGATTTTGACGGGTTGTAGTTCTCGGTCCACGATACGCGAGTTCTGGCATCAAAACTCGATCGGGAGGTGGCGGTGCCTGATAATTATTGGCATCTTGAAAACTACGCTCTAAACGACGGGCCAGATGCTCGAGTTCGTCTAGCGTCATTAGATCGTCACGATTAATCAAAACTTGATATCGCGGGAGGAGATTACGATCTCTCTAAAATTTTTGGAGTGATTAATTCACTCCAAGCATGGAGTGACCAAGTGATTAACTCTACTTGGAGTGATTATCCACTCCTATAGAGTGAAAATACACACTTTTTCGCAAAGAGTGAATTTTTCGACTCTAATGTATGGAGTGATTAATTTTTCGCTCCAACTGTCACTCTGGGCAAGAGCGAAATCGCGAATTAGCGCCGCGCATCGGCGGCAAATTGTACGCGCAGCCCTTATCGAGGCTTTTCCCGCCGCGTCAAACACTCGACCAGCGTGGCGTCAACATATTCGTGAATACGTTTTTATACTATTTCGGCCACAGTAGGTGAGTAGTTATCATGACTAAAATGATTAATCATGCCTTCATTTGCTGTGTCTAATTATTTATCACGTGCCATGCCGTATTATAACAGTTATTCAAGCTCGTAATTGTGTTCTCAAAGTGAGGTTATGTAACTTGAGATTTACGAGAGCTTGGATAAACTCGGTTCACCGGTTCGTCTGAAAAATATTACTTGCACTCTAGATATTTTTATAATTCTAATGAAAACCTTCAACCCACCAACGAAAGATACTAATTAATGAACTTATTTTTTTTTTGACGGTCCACTCCAATATAGACGTAGTATTTCACTCTACGTAGGGCGAAATTCCCACTCCTAACGAGTGAAGCATCACCTCACTATTCATAAAATTATGCTCCAAAATAGTCAAAATGTCACTCTAAAAGAATGAAAGTGTCACTCTGAAAGAGTGAAAATTTCACTCCAAAAGAGTGATTTTTTTCACTCTTTAAGACTGAGCGATTATTCACTCTTCAATAAGAGTGAAATTTCGCTCTACTTGGATTTGCGCTGTTTTCAGTAACGCTTGGAGTGGGTTTTCACTCTATTGGAGTGAATTTTCACTCCAAAAATTTTAGACAGATAGCAATAGTCTAGTTGTTCCTCTTCAGGCCAACCGGGACTCAAGCGATCGAAGTACGCTCTCATGAAGGTCATATAATCGGCGACTTGTTCTTGTTCGCCTTGGGTACGTCGTCTAATCTCTTCGCGTAAGGAAAATTGTAGATTAGGTTTTCCGAATCTATCACGCCAAGCGAATTCAAAATCTCTGAATGTGAGCCAAGTACGGCGTGAGGTACGAAACCAGTATAAAGCAACATTAGTTAAGAAGAACGGGATACAGCTTAATATATCAGTATCGCGAATATTAAATAAATGTTTACCTTCTTGTAAACGGAGAAGAAAAGCTTCAGAGTCTTCAGTACGGGAACCGGAAAAATGTATATTCCATTTACGCATGGCTTCATACGCGGCGGGAGGAGAGGTGGTTTGATTTGACCTTGGTGAAAAATGGTGTTGTCGCGTCGGTGGATGGAAATCGTCATCCATGAAGTCTTGTTGTCGGGAATTAAATCGGGAAAAACGGTTTTCCTGACGAAAATCGGGTTCCTGTCCAACGAACTCTTGAAATTCTGTATTTCGTTGATTAAAGAAGCGAGGTTCGCGATTAAAATTCAGATTACCGTGATTAATCGGTGGTTCATTATCGCGAATTGGTAACGGATTGTTACGAATCGGTAAAGAATTATTATCATGTCTAGGTCGGGAGTCATTATTATTAGGTAATTGCGTATCAATAAATCGGGAAGTATTAGCATTGACATGCTGTTGACTATAATCGAGCGGGGAGTGACCTCCGTTAGTTCTCGGGATATTTATTTCTATCGCGTGTGTCGTATTTTCTCTGTCGTCAGGCGGGATTGCATTTGTTGATTGTGGACTATCATATGCATCGTGGTGTATCTGAAGTCGGGAAGGGTCGTTTTGTACGGGAGGCTCTCCAGCAGGAGTTGGAGGCTTATCGGTGTTTTCTCCGCGTTGAGACATTAGGAAGCGTAATAATCGGTACCTTAAAGTGGGTACTGTTCCTTCAGTCGACAAAGAACGATCGTCGAGTTCAGCGTACAATTGTTCCGCAGAAAGTGAATAAATCCACGCGTCTTTAGAAGACGGTCGTAGCATATAACAGTAAAGTTAAATTTTTAACTGGCTTTATTTTTATTCAGCTTGACAACACGGAATTGAAACGCACGGGAGAAGAAAGTAAACAAACCGTTCTATCGGGATTAGCAGTGTTATTGCTCGCTAATCCTTTGTCGGGATCGTTAATACTTTGTAATTTATTTTCGGTATTATCTATTGTTAGATATTGTTAATACCGTTGGTGATATTTGATATTACCTATTGTTTGATTCGGTGTATTATTAAACGCTTATTGTGAACCTTTGTGAAATTTCTTTTGTCTGATTCTTATTCTAGGGTCGGGATCTTTTTTTTTTTTTCTTTTGTTTTCGAATGTATCGAGACTGCTTATAATTTTGAATTTAACCGATTTTTCGGGAATCTATCTGAGTCACTTGATATCTTATAAGGATTTCCATTAACAAAGAACCCTAATTATTGGCGTGGCCCCTTCACGTTGGGCGCCAATTTGCAACGCAAGGTTCTGTTTAAGGGCTAGGGTGGACCCGTCCTTGTTGCACTTCGGCGTCAGTACGTAATATAAAATAATTAATAAACAACTAGAAAAGCTCGATTTGGGCGCCAGACGTAAAAACGTCACTTGAAATATAACAAATAGAACAAATACTACGATTTGACGGCGGAAACGTCCAGTTAGCTCAGATTATTTAACGGTAGAGGGGCAGGGTTGCCAAATTAAACAAGAATAATTAACATTTCATATCTGATTGATTTATTTAACAAAATAATACGGGATAGAAATCTAGGCTTACAAAATTATCGTTGTGACTCAGATTATTTCGAGAATATCGGGACTAGATCATAAATAATATTCACAGAGAATATAATAGAATAATAGTAAAACTATCAAAGCAGTGCAGCACGAGATAAAGCGAAATACAATAGTAGAGTTGACGGGAAAACATCATACGATAATTATAATAATCAAGCAGAATAAATCAGATCAAATATTAAGAACTAAGAAATATAAATTAAATATAACAAAATGCTTGCTTCTACGCTCGCTATCTCCAGAAATTAGTTACAGGTCGATTGCTATCATTTATTCGTAATATAAGAAAAGAAAGAAGTGACTAAACTCTACAACATGCGCTAAGCAGCGTGAGATAAAGAAAGAATAGATTAAGTGAAGAAAACCCACAAATAGACGCTATTTAAGCACGAGTCAACTCGGGAATCCGTTTTTAATCAGACAAAATACTAATTACTCGGGACGAAGTCTGAGACTTACGTGCCGTTATCGTGACCTGCGTCACACCAAATATAATATAATATAATATAATATAAGACAGACTAGAGAACTAAACGGGATTCGTGAGCGAACTCGTGGTTTTACAGAAATAGGTCTTACCTTATTGATGAAATACAGACGGGATCTCACTTAAACTAAACGTCACTGAGTGTTCGTTACTGAAGTTAAATATAATACAATAGATCGGGAAAATAGAAAAACAGGATAGCACAGAATAGAATAAATTGAAGAAAATAGAATAAATATGAAACACTATAAACGGGACACTCGGGAATTGTCGGGACACAGTTGACGTGAAGACGGACCAGCGTAGAAGTAGGCTGAGTCCTGTGTCGTCCTACGATTTATAGCCTCGGGATTTCCATGCGGTCGAGCCGATCGTCGAAGGTAATTAGGACGACGAATCAGGTGTCGAGAACAGTTGGACATATTTTCGGGAACACCTTGTCCAATTCTGCCTGATATTTGAATATTTGTCCAGGCGTGTAGCTAGTTGGACGGTATGGCGGGAAGCTTTAAATGTAGTAGACGGGACTCTGACGATTACTTTCCTCTTCTGTCTTCTTCTGTGCTCTGGTTTGCGTCTCGGGACTCCTCGGGATCATCGTCGGGACGAAATGCACCCTAGTTGCGCTTTTACTGCAAAAACTGACCAATTAGAGGATCTGGCGGAAGTTCTGATGCCCCAATAACCGGATCTGCATCCAGATTTTCCCCATGAGCGGTGCGGAAGGCTTACAGGCAGGCCTGCATCACACGATTGCATTTCTACTATCGGGACCTTTCGTGGGTAACCACGATAGCGGGACGAAGACGAGAAAGTCGGTGATTCGGTCTAGCTCGACTCTAGGTCGATAAGTCTTGGACAACGGGAAGCTTTTGTTGGGTTACTTTTGTGTTTTCGCCCTGCTCTATTCAACCATTGCCTAGACGTCCAGAATTAGTTGACGGGAGGTGGTCCAGCACCAGGCTGAGTAGTCTGCGGGAACGGGAGGAATGACTCAGTGAGTCGTCCTTATTCGACCTTTCCGGCGGCCTCCACCAGCAAGAGCGTTGAAGAAGAAGACGGGAATCAGTAGTTCGGGAAAGACTTCGGTTGAGACGTCAGGTGGATCCCTCGACGTCCTTGCGTAGTCTTCCCGAGCATCGACAATTTACAATATTTCATGAAATAAAAAGGATTAAATAACAGATAATATAAGAAATAATTAGAATAATATTATGACCTACGACCTGGCTATCTTCTGGAGCTGTCCGTCCTCACGTCTTCACTGTTTTCCGTGTCCCGAATGTGACAGTTGCAAAATGCAACGTCACAATACATATATACGTGCAATGTCTTTGCGACTCCAAGAAGCGTTCAAGCGCTGTGGCAGCGTATGAATCTACAAAACAAGAGATCCCGTGTTCGATTCCTCAAGCGTAGATTTTATTTTTTTTCCTATCACGATTCATCAATTGATGATAAATTGCGTGATAATTTACACAATAAGTTTTATTGAAAATTGCAAGTGGAATCCGGTCATAATTTTCAAAATTTATTGTGTAATTTATCAGGTACTTCTCCACGTGATATTTTACAATTTTTTTTTCAGTAGGCAACAGCCTATGCGAATAAATATGATCAGAAGATTTTACAAAGAAAGCATGTTATCATTCTATTTATGATTCCAAATCAGAAAAATTCGTACAACTTTTTACCATAGAAATACCAATGTTATATTATTATGTTAGATCTAGTAACTTTTAAGTAGAGTTGGCAGGCGTGAGTTAGAGAAAAAGAAGAGCAGTAGAGGCTAGAGAGTCGAGAAGAAAAGATGTGAGCTAAGAGAAGTAGAAAATCGAGAAAGAATAGTAAAAGAAAACTAAGATAAAAGAAAGAGTCTGAGGCAGTGGCCGAATAAATGTAAAGTACTAAGTGAGAATAAAGTTATTCTAGTTATTTCCGTGAGTTATTAAAACCTACATCTTCCCCATTGTCCAACAATTATATTGAATTTTTTTTTCTTTTTTTTTTCAAACTATAATTTCGTATATCTATACCGAGCTTGGATTACTTTTCATCTTTGGTGAACTGAGCAAGGTACGTGTGTCATTTCATAATTTCTATTCCATTTCGATTATTATCAACTCGTATTCTCTGCGGATAAATCGCAGAGCTCGTCTTGCTTGGTATATACTTCGTGTGACGATATTATCGAAACTACTCGTTTTGGCGCAATCGGTAGCGGGTTGGCCTATTCCGGCCGGTTCGGTTCCCGCTGCGATGATACATTTTTTTTTTTTCACAGAAGTATTCGATAAATGTAAATATCGATTGATTGAAGGAGTTGTAGTGCAAAAAGGATAGTGAACGAATGAAAAAATTTCGGGAGCCAACTTTTCGTAAAATCGATTGTAATTGTTATTATAGTGAGCGAAAAAAATACGCGAGGAAAAATTAGAAAAGAACTGAGAATCACAGCGCCTCCAATGATTCCCGAACAACCAGCGCTGAATTTAGACGAGGGGCACCAGGGGCTAGTTCTCGGCGCGGAAAATTTTGAGGGGCGGTGAAATTTGGAACGTGAGAATTTTTGTTTTTTTTTTCCTTCGAAAATTGTACGCCGTACCTTTACCCATTTTATGTGGGCTTTAGGTGATGCCGCGGCATTTTTCACGGTGCCCCAGGGCGGCAGTTGGGGTAAATTCGGCCCTGCAAACAACACGCCGTGAAATGGAATTCTATATAGGAAGCCGATCATACCCGAGAGAACGACTTGCATCGTAGTGTCACGTGGTAGTGCTCGGAGAGAGAGCCGCGCTCTGGTTGATCGTCGGGTAAGGTTAGATCTGTTCACCCACGTGCTCTGCCAGCTGCGAACGCCTGTCGTGTTGCCGGCGTTTACATCAGGATTCATAGAAGACGTCTCGTGGACGTATTCAATTCGTAATAAAATTGTTTTGACTACATCTGCTGTGAAGGCAACAAACTCTGTTGCTTGGTACAAAATACGGCTGCAGGAGTCGGGGTCGTACTGTTGTGCGTTCAAACAAGGAAAGCGAAGAGTTCCCGAACAGGTAATATTTTGTTGTTGTATTTTCTAACAAAGCTGTGAGAAAAGCCTCGCGATTGAAAATCTCTGTTATTGTCAATTTCAAATTCAAAGTATTATACCACTCTAGTCATGTCGCTCTTTATTTTGACTATAGTGGTACATATATGCTTCCCTCTCCACGGTTCAGTTTACTGCTGTTCGTTCTCCAAGTCTAATCTAATAAACGTATTTCTTTTTGGAAACATATATTGAGTCTTTGTGTACAGTTATTATCCTGCATGCACCAAGCTTCCAATCACAGGTTATGGGCCCAGGACCCTATTTTTGGTGCACAGTTCGCGGGGACAGAAAATTTAGTTAAAAGTGAAAAGTTGTTTTTCTGTGTGAAAAATTTGAAAGTGAAGACATGGCGAACAGCAAAGGTTCTCTCAGTGGCCTCATGTCTATAGAGAAATTAAAAGGGGCAGAGAACTACCATACGTGGTCGATTTCGATGAAAGCATACTTTAATTTTTACGAATTGTGGGATACGATTGAAGCCCCCGTAAATGGACAACTATCGACAGATCAGAATAAAGTGCAAAAAACATTGTCGTCCATTATTTTGGCAGTTGAACCGGTAGTTCAGTCACATGTTGCAAAAGCCAAAACTGCCGAAGAAGCATGGGAAAATTTGTCTAAAGCATACGAGACTAAAGCTATGGGAGGAAGAATAGGCTTATTACATACATTAACTACGACCAAATATGCCCAATGTGAATCTCCAGAAGTGTACATTCATAAAATGGCGACTGCTGCTCACATGCTGGAAGACGCGGGTATGAAGGTTCCAGACGAATGGCTAGCTGGCCTGTTGATGTTAGGTTTACCACAGGAGTGTCATCCAATGATTTTTGCTCTTGAAAGTCTACCTGTTCCACCTTCATCAGAAATGGTAAAAAGTAAAATCCTACAAGAAGTGAGATTCATTCTGTCAAAGGATCAAGATGATCAAGGCGACGCTCATGGTTTCTATACATCGCACGATAGAAGAAGTCAACAAGGCCGTTATTATGGAAGGGGTAACAATAACAATCGTAGAGGTAATAATAGAGCGAGGAATTACCGGTGTTACTCATGCAACCGTTACGGCCATCTAGCCCAATATTTTCGCAATTCGAATAATCGCAGGCAAACAGATTCACAAGCATGCACAGCCGAAACAAACAATTCTGAAGCTGTGAAAGATGAGGTCGTTGTAACATATGCTTTCTTAGGACTAGCTGTTGATATTCAAAATAAAAGAAATGATCGGGTCATTGATTCGGGAGCGTCAAGGCATATTTGTAATTCCGAGACTATGTTTAGAAGTAAGCTGTGTAATAGCAAGATGAGCCATATAACTGTAGCTAATAATAATAAGTTATTTGTACGTGGAGAAGGAGACGTTATAATTAAGAATGATAGAAATGAAAGTATCAGATTGAAAGATGTTCTATATGTACCCGATATCTCGGTGAACTTGTTATCTGTTAGTTGTATTATAAAAAATGGTCTCGATATCAAGTTTGAAAACTCGAGCTGTATCGTTAGAACCAAGACTGGTAATATTGTTTTGAAGGGGTCTTTGACTCCAAGGGGAGTTTATACCTTAGATGTTTATAATAATACTAATGTGTCAAATACTGTTTCTAGTCACAATCCCGTTGTGTTATCAACGACAGTAAAACCCCTAAACGTAGATGTATGGCATCGCAGACTTGCACATCTAAATTTAGATTATTTACGTAAATTAAAAAATGGTTCAGCGTCAGGTATCAATTTTAGCGATAAAGGAATATTACCACACTGTGAACCATGCGTTTTAGGGAAAATGGCAAGAAAGCCATTTCACAGAAATTTTGGAAGGGCCACGGATAGACTCTATCTCGTGCACACAGATTTATGTAAAATATCAACTCCGTCAATTGGTAACGCGATTTATTTTTTAACGTTTCTAGATGATTATAGTCGGAAAAGTTTCGTATATTTTTTGAAGTCAAAATCGGAAGTTGATAATGCATTTTCTCATTTCTTAACATATGTTGAAAATCAAACAGGTCAAAACCTTAAGGTACTAAGAAGCGATAATGGGACTGAATACGTAAACCAGAAGATTATGGATCTCTTGCAGCGACGTGGGATAAAGCACGAGAAAACAATCCCATACAGTCCTCAACAAAATGGGCGAGCTGAGCGGCTGAACCGAACTCTTGTTGAAAAAGCAAGGGTCATGCTAAAGGATGCTGGCTTGGAAGATTCTTTTTGGGCTGAAGCAATAGCCACGGCATCCTACCTCAGCAATAGGTCTCCAAAACTATCGCTACAGATGAAAACGCCTGAAGAGATGTGGACTGGCCAGAAACCAGACTTGTCCAACCTGAGAATTTGTGGCTGTAAGGCATATGCACATATTCCTGTCAACTTACGAGGTAAATTAGATGATAAAGCAAAAAACTGTAAAATGGTAGGATACTGTCCAGATCAAAAGGGCTATCGACTCTGGGATCCCGAAAATCGAAAAATAATAAGTGCAAGAGATGTTATTTTTCTAGAAAATGAGGAAGATATTGTACAACCGAATATTCCGAATAAAGTAACCACATCTTTCCCTATATTATCAGATGAGGAAGATGAAGATGATACAGCTGATCAAGAAAATAATGTATCAAATAATTCGAGCAGTACCGGAAAAGAAAACTTACCACCGGATCATCCAGCCACAGACTCATCGTCCACAACAGATGACTCACCACAAAATAATACAGGTACCTCATTAGAGGATGATAGTCAACCACAGATGTCAACGGAACGAGCCAGAAAATCTTCGAGAATTGCTAAAACTCCGAGACACCTAAAGGATTACGTTCTTTATACCGATACGAACGATCCGCCAGACTACCTGTCTGCTATAAACAACGACGAATCTGAAAGCTGGAAAAAGGCCATGGAAGCAGAGTATGAATCCATCATGAAGAATGAAACGTGGACTCTATGCGATCCCCCGGATGGATGTAAGGTAATAGGCTCAAAATGGGTCTATACAAAGAAGAAACATGAAAATAACGTAAAACACAAGGCTAGATTGGTAGCCAAAGGCTATACACAAACCCATGGAGTGGACTTCAGCGATACCTTCGCGCCTGTTGTAAGGTTAGCAACCTTGAGAGTTCTCTTCGCTTTTGCAGCACACAAGGATCTTGATATCTTTCATTATGATGTCAGCTCAGCATTTCTACACGGAGAACTTCAAGAAGAAATTTATTTACAACAACCTGAAGGATTCATCGTCGAGGGTCAAGAAAACAAAGTCTGCAAGCTCAGGAAAACTCTGTACGGGTTGAAGCAATCGGGTAGAGCCTGGAACGCGAAATTAAACTCTGTCTTGAAAAGCATGAAAATGCAGCAAAGCGAGTTTGATTTATGCGTATAGTATTTCAGCTCTGCGCAAAAATTAATAATAGCAGCTATCTTCGTAGACGATATTATTATCTTCACAAATTCGACGAGTTACAGAGATACTTTCAAAAACGTTCTCTTCAAAAGCTTCGATATGAAGGATTTGGGTGAAGTCCATAAGTTCTGCGGTATCAACGTCACAAGGGACCGAACTAAAAAGATCATTCAACTAGATCAAAAAGAATACATCGAAGCTATGCTCAAGGACTATAATATGGACGAATGTAATCCATCATCAATTCCAATAGAACCAGGATCTGTGTTATCCTCAGAAAATTCACAGAATGAGGAACCGGAATCTCCAAAGACCACCAGGATACCATACCAAAATGCCATAGGAGCACTTATGTATCTATTGCAATGGACAAGACCAGACCTCGCATTCGTAATAAGTTCTTTAAGTCGCTTCAATAATAATTATGGAACTCATCAGTGGAATGCTGTCAAAAAAGTATTTAAATACTTGAAAGGTACATCAGACTACAGACTAACCTTTGGTGGATCACAAGATACTAGATTGAAAGGCTACTGTGATGCAAGTTATGGAACCGATCCGCATGATGCGCGTTCAGTCACAGGATATATATTTACTCTTTTTGGAGGAGCTATATCATGGTGTTCAAGGAGGCAATCTACTATCGCTGTTTCATCAACAGAAGCAGAACTTTATGCTCTTTGGTCTGCAATTCAAGAAGGTATATGGTTGAGAGGCATAACTCAAGAATTAGGAATACAAGAGAGAAGGCCAATTCTAATTCACTGCGACAATAAAGCTGCAATATTTATTTCAACAAATGGAAACTTCAGCGCGCGAACCAAGCATATTAATATTCGAAAACACGCTGTTAAAGAACGCATTGATCTCGGTGAAATAGAATTGAAGTTTATGTCGTCTCGGGAAATGATAGCCGACGCTTTAACTAAAGCTGTTCCACAAATTAAGTTAGTTGCGTTTGTAGGAAACGCAGGGCTAGTTATAAATAATTAGATTAAGGAAAAAATGTTCAATATGTTGATGTTTATTTGTATCTTAGAAATTCTCAATTGTGGTAGGGTGTTATTGTCAATTTCAAATTCAAAGTATTATACCACTCTAGTCATGTCGCTCTTTATTTTGACTATAGTGGTACATATATGCTTCCCTCTCCACGGTTCAGTTTACTGCTGTTCGTTCTCCAAGTCTAATCTAATAAACGTATTTCTTTTTGGAAACATATATTGAGTCTTTGTGTACAGTTATTATCCTGCATGCACCAAGCTTCCAATCACAATCTCTATCCAGAGGCGTTGCTTACTACACGTATCTCATGTATTGAGTTACGAGGTTGGGTTGGGTCATAAGAGAATAGAGGGGGCAATTCTGTAGAATTATGTCGCTAAATATTCATGTCTGCGATTTAATTTTTTGGAATTGAAAATGAAATTTCATCCGATTTATTCAAAGAGCAGAGTTACCCTCCTCGATAATTTCATGTAATGAGTTCGATTCGTTTCCATCTGTTTATTCTGAAACTGTAAATCTACTTATTTGACAGATGACGTAGGAGGTGTCGGAGGAGAATTTCGACAGCGGTCGCAACGACAGGGAAAGATCAGACGTCAAGTGACAGTTGTGAGGTCGAGGAAGTCTCGTCGAATAATCACAGGAAAGGTGATAGAGTAAGTGGAAAATCTTTTGAGGACGATTGCAATGACGGTGTTGGCAGAACGCATATGAGTGTATGTTATTTCAGTTTTCACTTTACCTGCAACGTATAAGCTATAAAGAAATTGAAATAGATATCATTTTTATCCTATACAGATGATGATTCTGAGCCTCGACCGAGGGCCTTTGGAGGTCGCTAGAGATTTATCGCAAGCATTTCAAAGAAGAATGCAAGAGTGAGAACGATGACGAAGAGACCAAGGATAGTCCTCGATTGTACAGTGATGTTCCTCGATGGTGTCCTCGTGGCTCGCTATTTCTTCTAGCCTTTTTTTAAATCTAACTTTACCTTCTTGTTGGGGAAATGAAATAAATGAGAAGGACGTCGAACAATTGCAAAACTTAGATGTTTATTATAATTAAATAGCGGGTTAAAAACAGTGTTAACAATTAAGTGAGTGAATGGTTGAATGTGTGAGTGTGAGAGTCAGTGAGAGTCTATGAGAGTCTATGAGCGTTCGTTATGTGGTTGAATTGATATTCACTGAGTAGATGAGAAGTTCTGAATTGTATTAATTCACTTGAGTGGATCTAAAGATTGTATTAATCACATGAGCAGTCTTATTAGGATTTTACTTTAGCAATTTTTAATGAGAGAGATTTTGCATGAGCAACACGTGGTTCACTCGCGAGAAACTATGAGCAGTAATGGCTGCCGGAGATGCCGGCGACAAGGTGAGTCTTCATCGGTCGCTGGTGAGCGGGGCAGGTTCGCACCGAGCGACAATTGCAGGTGGCGCTGTCTTTGAGAATACTGAATCTCAAACACTTCTACAAATATTTTATTTGCCCATGACCAGTGGCTTACTGCATGAGTCTGCTCCAGCTCGCATCTGTCATATTCCTAATGATCTGAATTTTCCACTGGTTATGGGCAAATAAAATATTTGTAGAAGGGAAATTTGATTTAAAATAAGGCTTGGAAAAATAGTGAGCCACGGGGACACCATCGACATTACTGTAAACTAAACGTAATGGATTCTGAGCCGGATGTGTTCGACAATTGAAGAAACAGCCAATTGGCGCTTTGCATTTTTGTAATCCAGAGCGCCGATTGGCTGTTTCTGGAATTGTCAAACACATCCGGCTCAGAATCCATTACGTTTAGTGTACGTTTTCTCCATTGGAGCAAGAGACAGCATCCCCTGTAGAGCATCTGCGATCACCAATCTCTGAGAACGTCGACGACTAGCTTCGATAAATCCTCAGTCAACATGATGATCACATTATCTGGAAGTCCTAGCAAAGATTGGAGTTTCACAAAATTCCAATTTGTTTTCGTTTTTTATCAACAAGCCTAGCTACATTTTTTTTTCATTACACCTATAGATTCAGAAGAAAAAAGAAAATGAAAAGGCAACTCGTTGTGCTTCGAACAATATATCAAAAGACATACGTGCTTCGGTTTAGTTGCTTTATCAATAGGATTTTAGATAGCATTGATAATATTATGAAATGTTGGTCGGCGGCAACTGATGAAAAATGCCTGGTATCTGGAAATGGAAATTGCGTGTACACCCTGAATGATTATGCTGTATTTCAGATTTTTAAAGTGTTCAGAAAACTTGCGAACAAATAACAAGTGTTTATTAGAAAAAAAAAAAAAAACAATGTTACTGGGGAATCGGGTACGGGTAATTCATGGTTGAAAAGGAGAGCAGACTTTTCTAACAGATTTTTTTTTACACTTATTTTAAACGAATCTTTAGATAATAATATTCTACTAACCATCGTCATATAATATGTATAAACCATATATCTTATGTATTTTTATATAATTGTCTATAATGGATAGCTGTATAATGCGAGGAACGTAAAGTACTAAATTATATATGATATACTACAGTACAACTATTCACATGTTATTTTATATAATTGTAGTAAAAAACCATATTGAAAATGATGGAATAACGGAAATGAATGAACAAATTGTTCAATTTCAGATTGATTATTCAATATTTTTACTTACCGAGATGTTGGAGAAATCCTTGAAGAGTATTGTAAATATACCAGACCGGGAGATGGTAACACAAATAAGATAGTCATTTGTTACAGGTATGGCGACCCCCTACGGGTCTAATTGTGTAATGAACAAGACGAAACAGATGCTAACTCACTGGCCGTTGGGGCGTAATCGCGTGGCGATCTACCGAACGTGTAGGATAAATTTGGGTTTTCAAACGCTTTGTTACATGATAATTCTTATATTTTCCGGTAGTTTATAAAAAAAAAGTCGGCGGAAGCGTAATGCCATACTTATCCGGTGGTGCTTATACTCCGCCATACCAATGAGAACGCGTTGTTTTTTAATTTTTTTTTTTAAAGACTTGTTACAGGCTAACTTTTTTTTTTAACTGGTCATCTTTGAAAAGCCATTCACGGAAATCACCATGCCATACCGTTCCGATGGTTCCAAGTAGCCGCCATACCGCCGCAAAGACGCAATTTTTTTTAATAATGCTAAACCATTTGTTACACCTTATCGATTTATGTACTACTTATTTGTATGATTAAAAATGAAAATCAGACTACGCCATACCCGTGTGATGGGTCTAATAAGTACAATGTTATTAACAAATTGTAAGATTTTATGCGGATTTTTAGTCATTTGTTACAGTATGGCACAATTTTTTTCTGAAAGTTGAAAGTGCAAAGAATGTTCGTACCAAGTTTCAAACATACCGCGAGGACCAGGTGAAAGAGAATGGTCCGTCCGCCCAGACGGCTTATATTTCGTATTTTCATGGGGATAGCCACTCGTTGCTCGGAAAAAATCCCTAGGCTGATTTTGACGCGCGGTCGATGCAAATCGGCGGCCATTGTTGATACAACGGCTGACTGTCAATACATCGCGGAAGCTAAACATGTGTGGTTATGTTCGTTTATTTGAAGCAAATGATTGATAAAGTGAATAAAGCCTATGTGAATAAGCTACGAATATTTATCAAAAATCGATTAATCCGTTTTAAATAATATCTTAATGCAATCAACGAATTAACCTAAGCTATAACTGGAAATTAATCAGCATCGAAGAGTGCATCGAGAAGAACCAATTTGAATGAAATTATTAATCGTATCTTAGTGTTGAAACTTCAATAAATTGAACTAGGTAAGTGAGACAAACTTTATTGAAGCTTACTAAAAGTTTATCCAATGGATAACAAGGATAATTGTTATGTTGTAATAAATTAGTCCTCGTTACAGTCACTAGCGCAGTTTAAACCGCGACGTCTTCGAGTCTTCGAGAAATGCACGAATCCTAGACTGGACATCATGCCTGCGCCTGTAATTTCAAGGTAAAAATTATCACACATTCATTGCACCATATTGTATTTATAACAAGCTCAACTAACCCTAAACATCACCATTCGAGGATGATTGCAAACCGCTGTCAAGAAGCCGTTAAGACAAGCAATTGGCATATTTCCTCGGGCTGCACTTGTGCGCATGGAGTCAAGTCAAGGAAATATGCCGTATGAGAGCTGTAGCATACAGCGACCAAAGTAATTGATGAAAAAGCGATATCAATTGTCCTATAAGATTGACGATAATTACCAATGTTGAAACGGTGCGTGCCAGTCACAGTATTGAGAAATATTATTTCATTATCAACGGTCAAACGAAGTCTGCGGAGCAGGGTTGGAAGTCATCATGGTTCAAACAAAAACACAGGTGAGATTCTGTGTTTTACTTTGAATTAATTCGATTTGCTTTCTAACATTCGGAACTTGTAGTGAACATCCAACCACAAGTAAAATAAAGCTTCGAGTGTTCCACAATCTTTTTATTCGACACAGCTTTGGATTTCCTATTTGAAATAAAGATTATCATAAACATAATTAAGAAAGCCAAAGTGATCCGAACCCTTTCATAATTAAAAAAAATAAAAATGAATTGATTCAAAACAGTTATTTGAATGACGATAGATCTGCTACATAAGCCTACAGCTGTTTGAGCATTCTGCAATGAATTACCCTAGCTAGGCTCAATAGTTTGAGGACTACAGTCGACGCAGGCAGACATCAATGGTCCAGGATCTTGTGCGAGTGTCGCCGTACAAGTTACTGTTACATGGTGAACTACAGACCTACGATGCCTGTACAAATGCTCAAGTTAACATTCGATGGCTGCCGAATAGTAAACCAGGCAATCATAGAACTCTCTGATTATGATGAGTATAGCTTGAGGATTCAATGTTTCAAATGGTGGCTCGCAGCTGTGAAAGGTTCTCAATCCTGCCTGCGGCATGTGCGCTGGCCTACAGAGTGTGATTGAGCAGCCATGCATCAGGTGAAGGAACAGAACACTAGATCAGCCTACTTCTCAATCTGTAAAGATTCAAACACAAACGAACTCATGGTAGTCAAACCTGGACAGCAACAGCAGAATACAAGGCAGTACACGCTGTAAATACCAGAGGATAGAATCTTGCGTCATTTAGAGGGACGCATATTTCAATCATTACTAATTAAAATCGTGTTGTACTTGCGAACGAAGAACAGGTGGTTTTCAATCAATAAAATGCACGTACGTCTCTTTCGATAACTTTGATTGCTCTCAAGGCACCGACAGTCGGTCTTCTACGATGCCCAGATGCTATTTTTTGAATCGGCCGGACATTCTCATCGACATTTGCAATCATACAAAGTTCCAACAGAATAAGACTACCAGTTTTTGCATTGTTACGCCAGTAACGAGCAAAACCATGTATTTGGCCACAAAGCAGATGTTACCGAGAACTGTGTTTAGCCAGTTGATCATAAGCTACAATGGTCTGGCTGTAAATCATTTGGAGAAAACATCATGGCAGAACCTTATCTTGGTCTTCGTGATTGCTGATTGGAGAAAGTTCGAAAACTACGTATCGGCGATTACAACCTCCTACACAATTTTCGTAGCCAAGTTTCGCACATTACATTGCCTCATCTCCGAGTCAAATCACTACAATCCAATTGCTAGAAGATTTCAACGAAATAAACAACAAGGTTTTCGTTTTCGGGAAATTTCACAATCGTGTTTATAACCTGCAAAATTGAAAAAGCCTATCACTCGGATTTGCCGATACTGTTGTGTGTCGATCTTTGTTATTTCTGTTACCACTGTAAACAAGTATCTGGAATTTCCAAGATTTTGATTTCAGCTCATCACGATGTATTTAATCACTAGTCATACCTGAAATTGTGATTTCTAAATTTTCCGGTAGGCGCAAAAAATTATCAGTCTGTTAACGAACTTTCTGTTGGATATTATCACGCGCGAAAAATTAATATTGCTCCCGGCAACAAACTTTCTGTTAGATACTTTTACGCGCGAAAAATTATGCTCAGACGACTCGTGATTGGATGACACCCACAATTCTGAGGCAATAAACAATAGGCGCCCCACGTTCCCGGTAACGAACTATTTTTGGCGCGAAAAATGTTGCTCAGACGACTCGTGATTGGCTGGCACCCACACTTCCGAGACAATAAACAAAAGGCGTCACCGTTCCCGGTGAGGAACTATCTGTTCGATATTACGTACCGAACAGACAACACCAGCTTCCAAATTTTTTCAAAATGCCGAATATCAAGTATACGGTAGAAGAAAGGGTGAGAATGGTTCAGCAGTGCGAGCAGGGTACTACTTACCAACAAGTTTCGGACCATTTCGCGGCGGAGAATCCGGATCGGCCAATTCCATCACCTTCGACGATCTTCAAGATGGTGAAGAAATTTCGGACGACGGGTAACGTGGACCCGAAGAAAAACGTTGTCTGCCAACCGTCGAAACGGCTGACTGAGGAGATCAAGTATCAGATCTTCCTCAAGGTTTCAGAACCCGGAAGAAAGCCAGCGAGGATCATCGCTCAAGAACTGGACATATCCAAGTCGTCAGTCCTCCGGGTTCTCAACGAGGATAAGTGTCACCCATTTAAACTTGAACAACACCAAGAGCTTAGGGCTGGGGACCCCGAGTCCCGTTTGATTTTTTGTAGGGAGATGATGGACCGCTTCAACGCAGACAGGGGTCTTCTGAACAGGATCTGTTTCACAGACGAATCCACGGTTGTACTCGTTTCTGCGCCGAATAGGCAGAATACGCGAGTGTGGGCTTGGAAGAACCCTCATATCCAGGTCGAGTCCCAGACGCAATATCAACTAAAGCTGAATGTGTGGCTCGGCTTGTGCTACAACCGGCTCGTTGGTCCGTACTTCATCGAGGGGAATCTCAACGGCGACAAGTACCTAGTCTTGTTGCGTGACCACGTTGTCCCTGCTTTGAGAGCCATCGAAGGGGATGTGAGGAGATTTTATACGTTGAAGTTCAACAATTGTTGTCGCGAATACTGAATCATTGTAATTGGGGTTTCGTGAAATAAACATTGCTTCCTTTACCTATCAGGCCCCCCCCATCTGGTATCAACAGGATGGAGCACCTGCGCACTACCGCCTCGACGTCAGGGCTTATCTGGACCAAGAGTTTCCCGATCGGTGGATTGGTAGACTCGGTCCAGTCTTATGGCCTCCTCGATCACCTGACCTCACTCCGCTGGATTTTGGACTGTGGCCGTGTATGAAAAACACCTTGTACACGGAAAACCGCATCGCCAACCTCGCCGAACTGCGAGCTCGGGTTATGGAGATCTTCGCGGACATGAGTCCTGAGATGCTCGTAAACATAACCGAAGGGTTCTACAATCGCTTAGGCGACTGTATCAGGATGCAGGGCGGACACTTTGAGGTCAATCGTCGTGGACAACTCGATGATCAGTGAGGGTGCGGAACATGTTTGGTAGCTCCATCTACGTTGGTACAAGAAGCCTTGGAAGCGGTGTGGACTTTGATAAAGCTCCAGAGTGCAGACGGTTTCGTCACGGGAAGTCAAATTTATTTACCCTTATTTTTAAAAACTTGAGTGCCCAAACGCGAAGGTAACAGATTAAAAGCATACAAGCATGTGCGGCCTGCTACATGTTGCATCGCTTGTTGTCAATTATAACTCATCCGACGACCTGTTTAGTGTGACTGGGACGTACTTTTCAACATCCATGTTTTTCAATAACTTAATTCCATTAAACAGCACTTATTTTTTGTCAAAGGAATTGGCAGCTGTTTGTGGCTCTCCGGCAATAGCCTGTCGTAACGACTACATGACAGCAGTTCGTAATCATCCTTGAATGGTGATGTTTAGGGTTAGTTGAGCTTGTTATGAATACAATATGGTGCAATGAATGTGTGATAATTTTTACCTTGAAATTACAGGCGCAGGCATGATGTCCAGTCTAGGATTCGTGCATTTCTCGAAGACTCGAAGACGTCGCGGTTTAAACTGCGCTAGTGACTGTAACGAGGACTAATTTATTACAACATGACAATTATCCTTGTTATTCATTGAATAAACTTTTAGTAAGCTTCAATAAAGTTTGTCTCACTTACCTAGTTCAATTTATTGAAGTTTCAACACCAAGATACGATTAATAATTTCATTCAAATTGGTTCTTCTCGATGAACTCTTCGATGCTGATTAATTTCCATTTATAGCTTAGGTTAATTCGTTGATTGCATTAAGATATTATTTAAAACGGATTAATCGATTTTTGATAAATATTCGTAGCTTATTCACATAGGTTTTATTCACTTTATCAATCATTTGCTTCAAATAAACGAACATAACCGCAAATGTCAAGAATCCGCGATGTATTCGCAGTCAGCCGGCGTCTATCAACAATGGCTGCCGAGTTGCATCGACCGCGCGCTGAAATCAACCTAGGGATTTTCAGTGCAACGAGTGGCTATCCCCATGAAAATACGAAATATTAGTTGCCTGCGCCTATGGTCCATTCTCTTTCACCTGGTCCTCGCGGTATACCATAAATACACCAGCAGAACCAGATCCAGTATTGCTTTTCCAATTAGTCTTATCTAAGGTACAATTCTTATTTTTTCCAGTGCCTAATTTACTTTTCTTACGCTGAGGCTCTTCAGAATCGAAAATTTCTGAAGTATTATCCTAAAAATAGTTCAATTTACTTATAGAGTCAAAATTAATTTCAACAACGCATAGCTTGTTTAAAAAAATTAAAACAGAATTTTAAACAATATTTACAAACTTATAAATCTTTGAATTATTACGTACTATTGTTGCATCATCCGAGCCAGGCGCAGTATCACCTTTCGAGCTGTTCTTACCTAATGCACTATTGGTATCTTTTCTGGCACCTGATTGCATTAACTGCTGCTCTTCCGAATCAGTGATGTCCACACTACTGTGATCCTAAAAGTGTCTCAGAAATAGGCGTAAAATTTAATTTATTCTCGAAATTACTGTTTATGAAGGGGCGACAGTACTGAGAAATTCAAGCAAAATGACCGGAAAATCGATTTCCCGTTTTTGACGGAAAAATGGAGTTGAAACCTCCATCTATGAAAAATATCATGATGGCGGAACAATTTTTTTTCGAGCTGACTTTCAGCCCCATAAACCAAAAAAAGCATTATTCGCGTCATATTTGCTATACTGACGCCCACATCGGTCGTGAGCATCATGGATAATTTGTGTAACAATCAGTTTGTGATAGTTTTCCCACAAGACAGGGAATTCCCACTCGTAAACGACTATCTCAGCAACAGCAAGCTTTGGAAAACTTAGTCTGTTTTATTCAAGAACATCGCATGTGATAGATGTAGAGAACAATCCCTTGTCATACAGGTAAGAGAGCAGCCTGGATTCTGTTCGAAACTTATTCTGAAATGCCAAGGTGTGGATATAAAATGGGAGAGCTATACGAGCCCCCTAACCAAAGATACCATCACAACGAGACCACCGTTCGAAGTAACCGACTCACAGTTGATGCTATGAACAGTTTGGGACAAGTACACGCAGGGATGGAAGAATTCTGCACTGCAATGAGTATGAAAAGTATGTGCAGTCGCACCATTGAAAAACACATAGATGAATCAGCTGCAGAAAATGAAAAATTAGAGTAAAGGATTTTGGGAAAAGCAAGAAAAGTTGTACGAAAAGCTCACGAAGCAAAAGATCCTACTATAAAGGATGAAGGAATACTTGACATTGCAGTATCGTATGACATCGGATCATCGGGGGATAAAAGAGTTTGATGAACAGCCAAAATTAGAAAAACTGCAGCTAAGGAGGCGAAGAAGCAGGTTAATGGAAGAACGTACAGCGCAGGGGGATTTTAATATTTTTTTTACAAGCCTCTAGCGCCGAAATTCAATTCAGGTGCGTTATTTTACAGTAGACTCGTATGGGCTGGATAAATATCATAAATCGACTTGTTTTCTCAAAACATTATCAAGATATTCATCTGACCCCAATGATTACTCCACAAGAAGATTAAGGGGGTATACTCACCTTCAAAGTAATTTATTTCAAATCACTTCTACGCTCTAAGAAATCATCACATTACAGTTTATTAGTGCTATTTTGATCCATAGTTCATGATTTTTCAAGATTTTGTGTCCTCCGCTGAACATAAATTTAGTCCATCAGAGAAAAAGTCGTTGTCGTAGGGTACAGGTTGCTGCGTTGCATGAAGTTCCTTCAAATTTGGAGGAAATATTCTGTATGAATGTAATTTACCAATAATATTTTATGGATTTAATTTTTAGACAGAAATTTTTGATTCTAGAACATTTTTTTAAAAACAATGGAAAAAAAGTCTTACAATCAAAAATTTCAATGGCTTAAACTTAAAACCATATAATATTATTGGTTTGTCCATAAATTACATTCATACAGAACATTTCTTCTAAATTTGTAGAAATTTCATGCAACGCAACAGCCTGTACCCTACGACAACTACTTTTTCTTCGATGGACTCAATTTATGTTCAGCGGAGGACACAAAATCTTGAAAAATCATGGACTATGAATCAAAATAGCACTAATCAACTGTAAAAAAACCGAGTCACTTGAATGTTCTCTCAGAGCGTTGCAGTGATTTGAGAAAAATTATTTTCAAGGTATGTATACCTCCTTAATGCATCATTGGTTTCATTTTTTCATGACCGAGCACTTCCAGAGCTCACTATACTACACTCAGTGACAAAATTAACGGGCCACTCAAGTTTTCCGGAAAAAACATCGTTTTTCGAAACGGTATTACTCAATGAAAAAATATTTGTAAAAAATGGTCAGGGAAGCATTTTACAGGTTGAAACGTCATCTTCGAGCTCGTTTCCGAAAATTTCACCTGCGATTGTTTTTCACCTGTTGGCACGGGTTTGAATGAAGAGCTGCAAAATAAAAAAAAAACCGACATTTTCAAACTTGGCTGCGGGGGTGAAGAAAGATCGCACAAAATTTTCACGATGATGGTTGTGTAGCCTCAAGTCTGCTCTTCAAAACTGTTCTAGAAATTTTTGTCTACGACTTTTTTTCACCAGGTTATTGAATTTTTAGTAAGGACAGACCGTTTTGACGTTACCCAGGATGCACCACGTGGAGGTACGGTCTTGAAGCACCCCATGTGTTTGTGTATGTCTGTGTATATGTTTGTGTGTGCAGGCAGTGATCAGGACCCCCAGGTGCGTCACTTCCTAGGTATTCATGACTCTAAACCCTCAATGTGTCCTGATTTAAATCAAATCGAGCATATTTGGGATATGCTGAATCGTGAATTGCGTAGTTGACGCGTACAGCCAGCCAATCTTCATGAGTTGAGGGTAATGCTCGTCGAAGCATGGAACGCAATTCGCCAGATCAAAATTCGAGCGTGCATCAACATGCGCGAACGGTTGGATGCGGTGATTCAAAAGAGGGGGTGGTAACACAAGATTTTAAGAGAACCATCAATTCACACTTGCTAATACTCACACGTACGCACACAAACAGCAAACACATGCAGTGCAGAAAGTGCATTGAGGGTTTAGAGTCATGAATACCTAGGAAGTTACGCACCTGGGGGTCCTGTTCACTGCCTGCTCACACAAATATACACAACACACACACAAACATATGGGGTGCTTGAAGAACGTACCTCCACGTAATGCATCCTGGGTGACGCCAAGACGGTCTGTCCTTACTAAAAATTCAATAACCTGGTGAAAAAAAGTCGTAGACAAAAATTTCGAGAACAGTTTTGAAGAGCAGACCTGAGGCTACCCAACCATCATCGTGAAAATTTTGTGCGATTTTTCTTCACCCCCGCAGCCATGTTTGAAAATGTCGGTTTTTTTTTTATTTTGCAGCTCTTCATTCAAACCTGTGCCAACAGGTGAAAAACAATCGCAGGTGAAATTTTCGGAAACGAGCTCGAAGATGACGTTTCAACCTGTAAAATGCTTCCCTGACCATTTTTTACAAATAATTTTTCATTGAGTAATACCGTTTCGAAAAACGATGTTTTTTCCGGAAAACTTGAGTGGCCCGTTAATTTTGTCACTGAGTGTATAATGGGTAAAAGAAGTGAACTCAGAGCTGGAACGGAAGAACGAATTCGGAAGTAGATGTGAGCGGCGGAGGACACCGACCAATAACTAAGAAGATCACTTACTGTTCACGCATGAGGTGACTATCCACTGGTGTCACCATGGTAGATGTAGCCACGGCGTGATCTCTCGTGTTTCAGACCAGTTATTGAGTGGACCTCGATACACTCAGGGCGTGATCTGCCACGCTCATGCTAAATTTCATTCACATATTCAATCCAATCAATATAAACAATTATGTCTCAAATTAATGAAGGACAATTAAATGTGTCAATGAAGAATGAAGTGCTTCATTGATTTTAACACTCTCACACCATCCTATCCTGCACTTATGTTGATAACAATTGAGATACGTCAATACGTACGAAATATTCTTTCACATCAATATATTAATCTCAGGTTCATACTAAATAATTCGCCTTTTTGATTTGACTGAGTTGTATAATTTTTTCATTTGTGATAATTCGTGATGGCCATAAATAAACTCCAATATCAACTACTATTAGTCAGGAATTTTCACAGAACAATATTCAGCCTTTCCCATTTACTTTTTGCTTCTTAGGAATAGTTCCAACAAAAATTCATTAAGTCGCGTTTATCTCGGTACTGTATTTTTGGATATTCAAAAAATCTCCTGCGCATTGTTTTAGTTCGAACACTTTCTCCTTTTAGACACACATTCTAGGGCACTTCATCTTCAAATTTGTGGAAGGAATTTAGCGAAGTATCAATAGAACTCATTTTTCAGTACAGAATGCACGAAACACTATAATACAAAAAAATACCTCTGCTTTGGTAATAGCTGGAGAAGGCAAAAAAAGACTTTGAAAATTCCTTCCACAAATTTTTGGATAATGGTAGTATATGTGTGGGGAAAAAGTTTCAGCCATCTGCGATAACACTGTATGCGTAGGGAACATTTCGAAGAAGTATACTTGAGAATTAAAAAAATAGCCATAACTTCTTAAGTGTTTGACCTATATACCCTGAGTTTGGATCAGTTTCTAGTCCAAGCGTTGAATAAAAGTTGACACCATTTGAGAAAAGTTCGCCCACGAACAAAAAAAAATTTCAATTTCAGTACTGTCTCCCCTTAAATAAACAATACACGATATATTCACTATGTACTAGACGTCTAAAGGTCAACGCACATTATGCCGAAGCGAAGCGAAACGAAGTTTTCACTGACATGCTTTCTTAGGAGTGTGCGTGCATACTTCCATAAGAAACATAGGAAAAGCATGTTAATGAAATTTTGTTTCGCTTCGCTTCGCCATAGTGCGCGTTGACCATAACAGTGTTTCACTTACTGTATCGCGATCATCAGAACTTTGAATGTGATCGCTTGGTTCCCCTGAACGAGATACGCGTCTTGGTGATTCTGAACCACCAACTACTTGTATTCGTTTGTTCAACAAACTCATAGAACCTGACGTGAAAATATAAAAAAATTATAGATAAATTATTCTTAAATTTACTAATTTTTGTTGAAATGCAATCTTAATGATCCAGGGTACTGTTTTACCGACAGAGCGTAGGTGGCGCTGTATACTCTTATCGATAGTTTCGATTATCGATTCTCTTTGCTTCTCATCTTCAGCTAAGTAACGCTAGTATTCACTATTCGCCAAGTACATTAATATGGTCACTACCCCCAAAAACATCCACCAACTAAAATTCCTCCCTAACAAAAGTGGTACTACAAAAATGTCTACTTACAAAAGGAATGAAATCAGATACAATTGCCAAGTACATGTCTTCTGTATAAAAAAAGTTTACAACAGAAGAACAGAAAACTGAACAGTCTTGTATTGTTCACTCGCTACGCTCGCTCACTCGATCGGATCTTGATAATTACAGGGAAAAAATCAGGAAAAAAAATTTAGGAAGTGGTACTTGGCGGGCCATTATAGCAATATGTATCGAACAAATGATACATAGACCTAAGTGAATACTCTTTTTACTTACTCATAGCAATATGTATCGAACAAATGATACATAGACCTGAGTAAATACTCTTGTACTTACTCATAAATGGCCCGCCAAGTACCACTTCCTGAATTTTTTTTCCTGATTTTTTCCCTGTAATTATCAAGATCCGATCGAGTGAGCGAGCGTAGCGAGTGAACAATACAAGACGGTTCAGTTTTCTGTTCTTCTGTTGTAAACTTTTTTTATACAGAAGACATGTACTTGGCAATTGTATCTGATTTCATTCCTTTTGTAAGTAGACATTTTTGTAGTACCACTTTTGTTAGGGAGGAATTTTAGTTGGTGGATGTTTTTGGGGGTAGTGACCATATTAATGTACTTGGCGAAAGGTTTTTGCACCAGGGGTGCTTTTTGGGGTTGATATCACCACTTTTTGTACAATTTTGCTTGACTACCTAATAATTGTGCTCGCTCGCTACGCTCGCTTGATTGAGTTTTCCTATATCCTCGCTTGCGAGGCTTGCTCAGTTGTCAACGTTCTGCCAATTGTTGCTACGAACATCGCAATGCATGTACGGTGATGCATTTTGTATCATCCGAATCCCTCAAGAAGCAGCAATGTTGAATGTGGTAGTATGATTTTGAATGAATGAAAATAATGTTATAATATACACGTATGCTCATACTTTTCTGTGAGCCTTAAATTTCTGTGGACAGACGTTGCATGTGTTATTTTATTAAATTTTACGAATTGTTTCGTTAGAATCCGGTATAATTCTATATGCCTGCAATGTGTAGCCCTCCTCCTGTCTCATCTGGGCTTGCAACCGGCAATAGCGGAGTTACTTGCACGCAGGGTTATAGTTGCTGCTCATAATTAAATATATATAAATATTAGATATATGTGTTGCAATTCTTAGGTATTTTTTTTTTTTTAATGCAGCTAGGTCCTCTGCAAAAATAACATGTACGCGTCCCATACTCATAACGTCAACTTCAACTTCGGGTCTGAACAGAAGGTATCGAAATATATAGAATCAAGCCTATTGATGCGAGACTAGCGTAGAGCATAAAATGGAAGTTTTCGAAATCAAAAACTTGCATTCTACTCTGTTCGTCTAACTCTACCCGTTTCTTATATCCAATCACACTATCCCGATATCTTGCAACTTCAGCGTTTTCTCTCATCATCCTCTCGTCTCAAACGACGACCGACTCCAAAATTGAACAATCCGTGAAAAAGGTTTTTATCACATCAGACCACGCAGATCAAGTTCAGTAGCGGTGGCAAGGCGCAGTCAGTTGTGTAGGTCTGTGTCTGTGTCAAAACTTACCGCCGCTGCAGCGATTTACCGATCGGCGAGTTAGAGAGAGTCTATTTGAAATTTGACATCCAATTGTGAATATCGCTACGCACGTTCTAATATGTCGTAACCCACAAAATTTGAGAAATTGACTTTCTTTGAAAAATGGAATGTTAATAATGTTTCGCAGCTTATGTGTAAGTATCAGCGGTCAAATCGTTGATGTACTATTTTCAAATAAGTATTCGGATCCGTAAGGTCTTATCTTTTCAATGGTGATAGTGAACTGTTTTTATCGCCTACTGAATATTTTTCCAAATGTAGGATACGACATATTAGAACGAGGGTATCGATATATAGTTTGTAGTATTAATTTACATGTAATCATAGATATTTATACAGACTTTGATATCGCTCTGAACGGAGGATCTAAGCTGTTTGTAAAACATGGATTAAAAAATTATCTCTACCGAAGGTCAAGGCACTACGTTGACTTGGAGTGTAGAATAAAGCCTATCAGAGTCCAACACACAACGTCGACAGACAGTCTCGTTTCGACTGGATGATACGGAGATAGATTATAAAACTCGTTGGAATCCTACGCCTAACGGACTCACAATTTAGGTCTGAGCAGACGAGCCTTCAAAGATGAGCTTAACATAGAGCTTGAAGTGGAATTTGTTGCAATCCAACGCTTGAACTCGGCTTTATTGGTCTGGCTCCTTACCGTTCCTTATATCGAATCATGCTATCCTCATATTTTTCAACTTCAACATGTTTTCTTGATTTTCTATCGTCAGACTTCCTCAGGCGATAACTTGCTAAATAATTCAACCCAAAAAACCGTTACCTCCGATAATTGCATTCATAAATAACCTCAAAAACTCAAAATCGTAGGATTTAAACATTTTTGTTGGTGACTATCACATTAATGTCCTTGGCGTAAGGTTTTCGTACCTGAGGAGCTTTTGGTGGATATTCACTAGTTTTTGTACCTTCAAATTTTGTATTAATCATTGCTCGAACTTTTTTTTATTTCCTTTATTTGGATTTGAAAACATGAAATGACAACACGCGTCTGCTAGTGTTGCAGACGATTTTTGTCTGCGATGCTAGCGCCTACTACGTCGTGACTCTCGTACTTACGCCAGTCTATACAACTCTTGTGTGGATTTATCCCTTCTATGCCATATTCCCAGATGCGTAAGAACGTATGTTCCGTGTATGAGCATAGGACATACGTCCTGCGTGTAGCGACGCGATGTGATTTTATGAGAATGGTTTTAATGCGATGAATCTTGGTCTGAATTTTTGTGTGGACTTTCCTTTCTATGTCTGTTCCCAGATGCGTAAGGACGTATGTTCTGTGTATAAGCGTAGGACATACGTCCTGCGTTTAGCGACGAAATGTGATTTCATGGGAATGGTTTGAGTGTCAACTTGGTCTGAAGACCACTAAAGTATTTATTGACGAGGAAACGGGGTTTCAGAAACTGTAATTAATTATATCTCAGCACTCCGGACACCGATTTAATCGATCCAGGGCTCAAATGAAAGCTTTTCATGCCCACATGCTAGATTAAATTAGTTTCAATGCGTGTAGTATCATGAGGTGGAAGAAAACGAAGATACTAATTCGCGTTATAGGTTAGGGTAGTTGCCTTTCGGGTATATAGACTCGTTGAGTCTCGCGCGTGAAATTTTTTTTTCATAATGAATTTTTTTTTTTTTAATGTACTTGGCGCGAGACTCTACCGAGTCTCTTGACCCTAAACATGATGTGCTCAGTTTTACCTTAATTAAAAACATTAAATAAAACTGCTGGTCTTATTTCATTTACCTCAATAGGTTATGGGCCCAGGCCACGCACAGTGAAAGAAATTGAGTGAATTTGTTTCCTCTTTTATCTGTACAAGCGAAGATCAAAATCGTGTCTCCAGAAACCCGGCAAGAAGCATCATGGCGGACGAAGACAGATACAAAATTCCCCTCATGGACGGTACGAATTTCAGCAACTGGAAATTTCGTATGGAAGTTTTGCTGGAGGAACGTGATCTGCTGGAACTTATCGAAAAACCGTACACGGAACGAGTTACGATTGGAAACTCAGACGCTGCGGAGGTAATAGCAGAGAAGGAAAGACAACTACGGTCCTGGCAAACAAAAGACAGAAAGTGTAAGTCTCAGATCGTTCAACGAATCGCAGATAGTCATTTAGAATACGTCAAAGATAAGGCTACCGCCTTTGATATCTGGCTGACTTTGACGAGCACGTTCGAGCGAAAAGGAATCGCCAGTCAATTGAGACTGCGGAAACAACTGTTGTTGATGAAATTCAACGCCAGCGGAGGTTCGATAGAATCACACTTCCTGGCTTTCGACAAGTTGGTTCGAGAACTTCGCTCGACGGGAGCTACTCTAGAAGAAACTGATGTTGTGTGTCACTTATTATTGACCATGCCTACTGAATACGATGTTGTGGTTACTGCTTTGGAAACTTTGTCAACAGAAGAGCTGACTCTACCTTTCGTGAAGAATAGATTGCTGGACGAAGAATCGAAGCGCAAGGATAAAGGGAAACCGAAGAACGTTGTTCAATCGACGACAGCGTTTTCAGCACCTGCAACCCATGGTTCCAAAAAGAATGGCAAAGGTGGAAAACATACTAGGTACAAGTGTTACAAATGCTTTAAGGGGGTATTCTGGTCTAGAAGCCTAAATTTTAAGCATTTTTCAAACTAAGATTAAAAAAAAATAAAGAATAATTTTACTATCTATTTTTTTATATGTTATTTATAGGTGTTTCAACAATATGATAAAAAATTATAGAAAAAAAAAATCCAAAATTCGCTAAATTACAGGCCGGTGAAGTGGGGGCCTCAGAAAAAACGGTGCACCCTGGTTGACAGGATTTAACCCCTTTGAGTGATCTGAAACAAAGAATTTTGAGAAATCGTCAATCAGTAAAGATGTCGCTACCGGGTGGACCTTTGTGGCGTGCTACTTTATCGACAGCTACATTAATAACAGGTTCGCTACGGGTTAGGTGTGGCGGCGATAGAGGCGAGAGCCTGGTAGAAAAGAGTAGATATAAAGTAGTTAGACGAGAGACATACGTTGAAGCGCACGACTTTGTGATTGTAACGTTTTAATTCGTAATTAAAATAAAATAAAGATTTTCAATTATAATTATATAGTATAACAGTTGTATATCAGTTCATTGTCTCTCCTAAACTCCCAATAATTCCCCACAGACTAATTGGTGACCCCGACGTGATATTGAAGTTCGGAAGTGTGTGCAAAATACATAACCTCGTTACAACCGGATCGCCAGTGTCGGAACGTGCTCGACGACTCTCGGGAGAAAAGCTTGCCGCTGCAAAAGAGGATTTCAGACGTATGATGTCGCTTGGAATTTGCTATCCCTCAACTAGCAAATGGGCCAGTCCTTTACATCAAGTGAAAAAAAAGTCTGGCGAATGGCGGTCTTGTGGAGATTATCGTCGTCTCAATAGCATCACCGAAGCAGATAAATATCCAATTCCACATTTGTACGACTTCTCACACAAATTGCGTAATTGTTCAATATTCTCGACAATCGATTTAACTCGTGCATATAACCAAATCCCGGTCGTCAAGGAAGACCGACCAAAAACCGCTGTGATAACGCCGTTTGGCCTATTTGAATTTGCTGTGATGACGTTTGGGCTTTGCAACGCTGCCCAATCGTTTCAAAGATTTATGGACAGTATTTTTCGTGATATAGACTTTGTTTTTTGTTACATAGATGATATACTAATCGCTTCTAAAGACTTAACCGAGCATACTAGTCATTTAAGAGTCGTTTTTGAACGTCTCAAACAGTTCGGTTTATCAATTAACCTGGCAAAGTGTAATTTCGGACAATCGCGTGTGTGTTATCTCGGGTATGAGATTGACGAACGTGGTACTCGTCCTCTTCCTGATCGTGTTGCAGCTATATTGAACTATAAAAAACCTAATAACATCTCTGATCTCCGTCGTTTTCTCGGAATAATCAATTTTTATCGCAGGTTTATTCGTAATGCTGCTCATTCACAGGCGTTGCTTAACACATATCTGTCTGGCGCAAAGAAGAACGACAAACGACCGATCAAATGGACACCTGACGCTGAGAAGGCTTTTGCTGATTGCAAATCACAGATCGCTAATGCATCTTTGCTTTTCCATCCTTTGGACAACGCACTTTTGTCGCTTCAGACGGACGCGTCTGATTCGGCTATGGGTGCTGTTTTGGAGCAGTTCTATCAAGGGAAATGGGAACCGCTTGGTTTCTTTTCAAAAAAGCTTTCTCCAACGCAGCAGAGGTATAGTACGTACGATCGTGAACTGCTCGCAATTTTTTCTAGCCTGCATTTCTTTCGCCACATGGTTGAAGGACGGACTTTGGTAATCAAAACTGATCATAAGCCTTTGGTTTATGCTTTTCGTCAACGAAGTGATAAAGCTTCGCCTCGTCAATTACATCACCTGGATTTTATTAGTCAGTTTACCACAAATATTGTACATGTTAATGGCGTGGAAAATACTGTAGCTGACGCTCTTTCAAGGATAGAGACGATTACGATGCCAACTCTTTTTTCTACCGAGGATCTTGTGACAGCTCAAGAAACAGATGAAGAGCTACAGCGTCTATTGGAATCGAATACATCTCTCGTTCTACGACCTCTTCGAGTCGACAACACTGAGCAATCAATTTTTTGCGATCTCTCTAAAGATGTTGTTCGTCCTTATGTTCCAGCGTCGTTGCGAAAACGAGTATTTGATGCGACTCACGGACTGTCTCATCCCAGTGGCAGAGCTACCAAATCGCTTATTCAAAAGAAATTCGTTTGGCCGTCGATGAATAAGGATATTCTGAATTGGGCTCGTACTTGCTTATCTTGCCAACGAAGCAAAATCTCACGTTATAATCATAACGTGCCCATACACATCCCGGTACCGGATGTTCGCTTTGGACACGTTCATATTGATATTGTGGGACCTTTGCCTTGTTCTAATGGTTTCAGATATTGTCTCACCGTAATCGATAGATTCACTAGATGGCCCGAAGCCATCCCAATTCTGGATATCACCGCTCAAAGCGTCGTCGACGCGTTCTTCGCTGGATGGATTTCTCGCTATGGATCACCGATCACAATCACGACAGATCGTGGTGCACAATTTAAATCAGCAATTTTTGGAGCTCTTATCAAATTCATCGGATGTGAACGAGTACGTACCACAGCCTACCACCCAGCATCCAATGGCTCAGTTGAACGATGGCATCTTTCTCTGAAGTCCTCGATCATGTGTCATGAAACTACTAATTGGGTACAAACGCTTCCTATCGTTCTATTAGGATTAAGGACTAGTATCAAAGAAGATATCCGAGCCTCTTCTGCTGAATTAGTTTTTGGCACAACTCTTAGAATTTCCGGTGAGTTTCTTGTCGATCATGAAGAATTTGACGATCAACAAATCTACACTCCTCAAAAGAATTAAAGCAACACCTGATCACGAGTCGAAAAATGATGAATTTTAAAACGACTGTAACTTTTGATCTGGATATCATATTCGGAATTTGTGGGGTTCAAATTGAAGCTTGGAGTGTCTTCTTTTACGCCTGTTGAATGGATATTTTTTATTCCGTTTCATTGTTGAGTTGCATCTCTCCGAAGCAATCGGTGCGCAAATTCACGTCTCAACGCAAACTTCAACGTAGCACACGGGGAGCAGGAATTTTTTGTCAAAAAATCCATTCCGTGTCAAAGTTAGGAAATTTTCTTGGCTTCAAAACCCTTTTTTCAAAATCTTCGTACGATTTTTTTTCGCAGAGCTACGTCCATTTCAAGCAAACTACTCGAAAAAATGTTCAAATCACCATAACTTCCGACAGAGTCATGGTAGAACAATATTCTACACACCGATTTTTAGGTAATTTCATCTCCTTCAAGATGTTCGTATCAAATTAATTTTTCTCTTAATTTCAAAGGGTTCAGCTCACTTTTACTACAGAAGTGCATAGGTTAAAATGCATTGAAAATTAGGGTTAAATCCGACCCCCAAAACTCTATTCAAACTTATCGGAAATTGAAAACTGCTATGATTTTTAAAAAGCTCAAGCTCTTCTCTTTCAAATTCTCTAGCTGTCGATCTCCGTGCGATTTTTTTTCGCCGAGTTACGACAGTTTGAAGTAGACTACTGCAAAAGATCTTCAATTTGCTATAACTTCTGAACATTTTATGGTAGAACAATTTTTTGCGGACCATTTTGGACGTGCTCCAGGTGCTTTATCATCAGATCAAACTTTAATTCGAAATTTCCAAAAATTTGAAACTCCTTCCGATCTGTGTATGAATGCTTCCCGCTTTTGGCGTTACCCAGGATCAACGACGTGGACGTAGCGGGAATCTGATCCCTTCGGGGTGTTTGTTTTCAGTGATTCCCCTTGCCTCTCACTTTCGGGGTGCTTGTTTCACGTGAGTCCCCTTGCGTCTCACGTGCGCGATAAGATGTCTGCTAAAACCGCGTATTACCTCCGCGGTTTCTCACGACTTCTTGAAGTCTTTCGCGCATGTTAATGTACGGAGGTAACACGCGGTTTCAGCAGACATCTTATCGCGCACGTGAGAGGCAAGGGGACTCACGTGAAACAAGCACCCCGAAAGTGAGAGGCAAGGGGACTCACGTGAAACAAGCACCCCGAAAGTGAGAGGCAAGGGGAATCACTGAAAACAAACACCCCGAAGGGATCAGATTCCCGCTACGTCCACGTCGTTGATCCTGGGTAACGCCAAAAGCGGGAAGCATTCATACACAGATCGGAAGGAGTTTCAAATTTTTGGAAATTTCGAATTAAAGTTTGATCTGATGATAAAGCACCTGGAGCACGTCCAAAATGGTCCGCAAAAAATTGTTCTACCATAAAATGTTCAGAAGTTATAGCAAATTGAAGATCTTTTGCAGTAGTCTACTTCAAACTGTCGTAACTCGGCGAAAAAAAATCGCACGGAGATCGACAGCTAGAGAATTTGAAAGAGAAGAGCTTGAGCTTTTTAAAAATCATAGCAGTTTTCAATTTCCGATAAGTTTGAATAGAGTTTTGGGGGTCGGATTTAACCCTAATTTTCAATGCATTTTAACCTATGCACTTCTGTAGTAAAAGTGAGCTGAACCCTTTGAAATTGAGAGAAAAATTAATTTGATACGAACATCTTGAAGGAGATGAAATTACCTAAAAATCGGTGTGTAGAATATTGTTCTACCATGACTCTGTCGGAAGTTATGGTGATTTGAACATTTTTTCGAGTAGTTTGCTTGAAATGGACGTAGCTCTGCGAAAAAAAATCGTACGAAGATTTTGAAAAAAGGGTTTTGAAGCCAAGAAAATTTCCTAACTTTGACACGGAATGGATTTTTTGACAAAAAATTTCTGCTCCCCGTGTGCTACGTTGAAGTTTGCATTGAGACGTGAATTTGCGCACCGATTGCTTCGGAGAGATGCAACTCAACAATGAAACGGAATAAAAAATTTCCATTCAACAGGCGTAAAAGAAGACACTCCAAGCTTCAATTTGAACCCCACAAATTCCGAATATGATATCCAGATCAAAAGTTACAGTCGTTTTAAAATTCATCATTTTTCGACTCGTGATCAGGTGTTGCTTTAATTCTTTTGAGGAGTGTATATTCAAAACTTGCGTACATTTATGCGTAACGTTCGTCCTGTCTCGACGGCACATCATTCCAAAAAAAAACCATTCGCACACAAGCATTTGTACGAATGTACACACGTTTTTTTGAAAAATGAAACAAAGAAATCTTTGGAGCAACCATTTGTTGGTCCTTACGAAGTTTTGGAACGCGTTTCGGATATCGTTTTCAAGATTTTGGTCAAAGGGGAACCTGTCACGGTATCTACGGAACGTCTTAAACCAGCGTTCTTCGAAACAAACGTTATACAAGATAAAAACCCAGTTTTTCAAAAAGATTCAAACGCGCAAATTCAACCTGACTTAATCTCGCCGTCTCAGTCGCAAACAACGTTGCCAGTTAATCCTTCATTTCCATCATCAACGTACTCAAGTCCGTTAAAAAATTCAGAGCCTTTTTCGTCAGATTCGTCACAACTAAAACAACCTCAAGCTCAACTTGTTTCGACACCACAGTTACCTGCAACTACTATCCAAGTAAAGAAAAAATTAGATAAGAAAAAAGTAGCTTTCTTTCCAACGCCAATTATTCTTACTTCACGACCAGACGCGCCTCCAAGAACCTATCCTGGTCGAAAAGGTTTAATCAACATGTTATTTCGCAACTTAACTTAGTTGCTTGGAGGGGGGTAATGTGGCGTGCTACTTTATCGACAGCTACATGAATAACAGGTTCGCTACGGGTTAGGTGTGGCGGCGATAGAGGCGAGAGCCTGGTAGAAAAGAGTAGATATAAAGTAGTTAGACGAGAGACATACGTTGAAGCGCACGACTTTGTGATTGTAACGTTTTAATTCGTAATTAAAATAAAATAAAGATTCTCAATTATAATTATATATAACAGTTGTATATCAGTTCATTGTCTCTCCTAAACTCCCAATAATTCCCCACACCTTAGCAAAAAAAAAAAATTCACAAAATGGCGCCGATGTTATGTCACAACAGAATAATTACTAGTTGTCGATGGATGTTTGGCCGATTGTGGTAGTTAGACCAAAGGAGGTGATCGGTCAGGAAGAGGCTGTAGCTGGCTCGGTATGGTTTTTAATGAGATCCGATAGAGATATCTGAGTACTGCCTTTATTATAATGTAGATTTAGTTGTTTGGCGGTAGTAGGATGACTTCGGTTTAGTTACGGAGTTGGTGTTTCGAGAGGTCGGTAGCTTGGTAATAGGTTAAGAAGTTGGTGGTTCGAGATTGGAATGAGTAGTGATTAATATGAAAGAAGTTTGGAGAAGGTAGGTTCGGTTTGGAGAGGGGTTTTCGCAAGAGTTGCACATCTTGTGTCACCGTGTGCCACTCGTACGACTCGAGCGGAAACCGAGGATCAGGTAAAGCTGATGATCGGTCAGCAGAAGGAAATGGCGGATCGGATGATTACCGGAAAGAAGAGGAGTCATGACGTAACACCCCCCCCTTTAGAAGGAACATAGGGCTTGGACACAGGGCGTATGTTCCTCTTTAGGGAGCAAGGTGTAGGGGTGTGAAAAAGGATGCATGCAATACAGTTAATTTCCAATTATAAAATATGTCTAAGACTAAAGTCTATAATTGTTTCTATGTTAAGCGTGTAAACGTGTGCAGTGGAACATGATGAGAGACTTTTTTTTTTTATTTTATTCTCTCATATGTTCTTACATAATTGATGTTTAATCGTGTGTGTGTTGTGATTATAATGATTTATTCCATTCTACAGTGGTTATGCTTCACCCTTTTATTTTTTTAATTATATTCTTAACATCCTTATCGAATGGTTCTTAACTACTTCTTATTTTACATTATATCATCATCTTATTCCTAAAATTTATAATAATTCTACTCCCTTTTTACTATGGTTATGTCTTAATCATATTTTCAACATCCTGATTTTCCACTTTAACATCCACTTTTTATTTTATACCATATCATTATCCTACTATTACAAATTGCTCTCTATGGAATATCAATAGACCTGTTTCTCAAGCAGTGACTAATGTTTACCTGTACTGTTCTTACTATCCAGGCCATACCATTGGTTCATTTTAATTTATTCAAAAACACTCTGTGATTTCCCTGGTTTCTAGTGGATGGGTTTCGGTTAGCTCCATAGGGAATGTGTGTGGTTCGAATGTTCAGACTGTGAGTTCGTTCGGGTTCAGGATTTTTGGCGGTAGTATCCTCATTTGTAGATTATAGTTTATTACAGTCGTTGTCGTCACGTGTATGTGCTAGTTTCAGCTTGTTCAAATGCACAATTTTTGTTTTATTAGGTGTTAAATAGATTTCAGCGTTTATTCCGTCAATTATTTCCTTAATCGTGTACGGTCCTTTATAGTGGTCTTCGAACTTTGTGCGATTCTCATTTATTAAAAATACTTTCTGTCCAGCCTCAAAAAGGTGTACGTTGACTCTTTTATCGTAATACGTTTTTAATTTCAATTTTGCGTCTTTTAAATTCTGTGCCGCCCGTTTTCGAATTTCGGTCAGGTTTGTTAGTAGGTCAAGAATAAACGTGTTGTATGAATTTGTTTTCGCGACGGTTGTTCGCAGGTCCGATGGTAGTCGAGCTTCTTTACCAAAGATTAGTTGATGTGGTGTGAAATTCGTACCTTCGTGTACCGCGGTATTATAGCAAAAAATTGCGAAGCGTACATATTTGTCCCAGTCCTTACCGGTTCTCGTGTAATGTTTGATGTGCTCGATAAGTACAAGATGGCTACACTCTAAGGAACCGTTGGATTGTGGTCGATACGCGGTAGTTCTTACTTGTTTAATTTTGAATAATTTGCAAATCTGTTTAATCGTTGTACTCATGAAATTTTGGCTTTGATCTGTTAGTATTATTCGCGGTGTTCCATACCGTGTGATGTATTCTTGTGTAAACGCCGCGCCGATTGTCTGAGCTGTCGCGTCAGGGAGAGGTATGGCATCCAAAAATTTTGTCAGATTGCATTGAATTGTCAGTAAGTATTGGTTATTTGATTCCGTGACGGGAAGTGGTCCTACTATGTCGAGCGCAACTTTATCGAACGCATCCGCTGGAGTATCTGTAATTATCATGGGCAATCGTGTTTTGACTCGAACTAACTTTTCCCTTTGACAACTGTCGCAGGATTTAATGAAATTTTGAATCTGTGTTTTTAGGTTCGGCCAGTAATATTTTTCCCTAATTCTGTTGTAGATTTTCGTTACACCCTGATGACCACCTAGCAACGATTCGTGATATTCTTTAATGATCTCTCCGCGTATCGATACGTCGGGTATAATGGTTTCATTTGCGCAAAGCGTGATTCTTACATTTGTATGTTCGAAAATGTAATAAAATAGTTTCCTGACGACGCTCCATTGGAAAACTTCTAATCCCGGATTTGTTTTGGGGAACGAGAATGACTCAATTTTATAAATACGCAACAGCTGTTTTAGTTTAATTAAAGTACAATAAAGGTCTTCTAACTGTACTCTGTCAGAGTGTCGGGTCTTAACCACGAGGGTCATAATATACTTATTCCCGAATTTTGATAAGGCTATTTCGTGTTTTCCGAGTTTGTTGACAGTAAACGTCTCTTTCCGTAACATGTTTTTGTCGATTAATTGCTTTGTTAGTTCATCATTCCACGCGCAGTCGGCTGGTACATAATGTGCAATGTTCGCGCTTTTCATGAATATTCCGTCTTTGGATTCAATCACGTTAGTCGTTGGTATTATGTTGTCTATGTTACCCGTGAATTTATCGAAGCTGAGCGCATCCTTATTCTCCTGTACGTTGGTTGGTCTAGGAGACCCTTTGGTCCTTTGATATGCACTTTCGTCATCGGTAGTGCTGGTGTTATCTGTACTGTCTGAGTCCGTCGGATTTTGTGCTACCTCATTGTCAGAGTCTGAGATCATATCAGAGTCGCTGGTGTTTTCGGTGTCTAGCTTCGGTATAGGGTTACGTCTGCGTTGTGGGAACATTGTGTCGGAATCGTTGTCTGTTGATGTGAGGATAGCTGAGGGGGTGTCTGATACCGGAGGAATCAGGGGTCCCGTAGATGGTCGGGTATAGTTTTCCGTTGTGGGCTTATATGATTCATTTTTGACTCGTTTGTCAGGTAATTTGTGTGTCAGTGGGTTCTCAAATCTGCAAATGTTGATTTTGATGTCTGAATCTTTGAATATGTAATGAATCATACGGCTTACCATGTCCCAGTCAAGTCTATCTAACCCGCAACCGAGTTTTGGTATCGCAAGAGATTTCTTACCGTCCTTAATTAATGCTGTCTTTAATTTTGCTAGTGTGTTGTACATTGTCTCATTTGTCGGTTTGTCAAAGTGTCGTTCCTTCGTGACTAAATTGTAAATCGTGCGTCTGGGGTACTGTACCATAATGATGTCTGTTACTCGTGGATTCATTGATTGTAATATCTTACGTTGTATGAATCCGTTCCTTACCATCTGGTCTGCAATGTTTCGGGATGTCTTACAGTAGACTGAAATACAGTGGGCTAAATTGTCTTTTTGTTTCAGCAAATCTCCGTCTATCTCTTTAATATTTCTATTCTGTGTCAGGGGAAGGAAATCTAGGTCTTCGAGGAACTGTCTGTACGATGGAGTGGAATTCGAAGTTTTGCTAGTAGATGTGGTTGCCTGTGGCTCGCAAGCTGTATGTCGTAACTTGACTCCGTGTTTCTTGCGTATTTCTGAGCCGTGTGGGTCATGTGTGGAGTCTGTATTGGGTTCACTATTTGAATTAGACAATTTCCTATATATTATTTTACGTTTATACACTGACGTTGTTGCAGTCTTATTTGACCGATTTTCAGTTTGACTGTCACTAGAACTTGTCTGGTTGGTAAAGTCGATTACTAATCGATTCCTTTTTTGTGTTCGGATACTAGAGGATTCCGTGCGTCTTTTTCGTTTAGCTAGTGCTGCTCTAAATGGAATAGTTTCTACGTCTGATTCGCCCGTTGAGTCAACGTAATCTAGGTGCTTCGTAAATTTCTTTCGCGGTGCTGGGTTACCTGAAGATTCAGTCATTTGAGGTCGTTTGGGCGGTTTTACTGTGCTATGTTGTCTATCGTGAATTAATCGGGTATCTGAGATTTCTGATGTCAGGGTTTCTTGTAAGGGGGGTCCCTTTACTGCTTCCTGAGTCTTTGGTAGTTTGGTTGGTGCGGGGTTTGTCGAGTCATCGGTATCTTGCCTAGGACGTCGTGGAAATTGGTGTGTTATTTTTTTGCGTTTGTTTATTTCAGTTTCCGCGGTACCCGACTCTGATCGAAGGCGTTTGCCGTCCATCGGTAAGGCTTGGGCCACATCGGGCGGAGGGTTTGTTGATAATGCGTCCGCGTTTGTATTTGCTTTTCCTTTTTTATAAACAACAGTGTATGTGTATTCGTCAAGTATCAACCTCCATCGTAATAGGCGTGATGTCGGGTCTTTGGTGTTGTTTAACCAGAGTAGCGGTTTATGATCTGTTACAAGCGTGAATTGCCTTCCGTATAAATATGGCCTGAAATGTTTTACCGCGTCAATGATCGCTAATAGTTCCTTGTCAGTTGTTGAGTAATTAATTTCCGCTTTTTGAAGGGATCTTGACGCATAGGCTATTGGTAGGTCTTCGCCAACCTTACCTTGGCTAAGGACCGCACCGATAGCAAAATTCGATGCGTCTGTTGTCAGTACAAAAGGTTGTGTAAAATCCGGATATTGTATAATAGGTTCCTTGCACAGACTGTCCCGTAAGGTTTCGAATGCTGATTGATGTTCGGACGTCCAAATAAAGGGAATGTTTTTCTTCAATAAGTTATTTATAGGCTTCGCGATTCGAGCTAAATCAGGAATGAATCTACGATAGTATCCGATCAATCCCAAGAATTGTTTTATTTGCTTAGCATTCTTAGGGGTCGGATAATGTTTGACAGCTGCTATTTTATCAGGGTTTGGTTTTACTCCGTTTTGAGTGATAATGTGGCCTAGGTAGGCTACCTCTGTCCGTAAGAACTCACATTTCTCCGGTTGAAGGGTTAGTCCTGCGCTCGATAGTCTTTCCATTAACTTTCTGAATCTTACGGCGTGTTCTTCCAATGATCTTGCATAAATAACTATGTCATCTAAGTATACGAAAATCTCATTGCCTTGCAATCCCGTAAGTACCTGGTCCATAAGACGTTGGAAAGTAGAGGGTGCGTTTTTCTGGCCGAAAGGCATTCGAGTGTACTCGAGGTGGGCATGTGGTGTTGAAAAGGCCGTTTTAAATGCATGATCGGGGTGCATAGGTATTTGATGAAATCCCGAAGCTAGATCGAGTGTTGTAAAATATTTTGCGGAACCTAGCTGGTCCAGAATGTCTATGATATTTGGCAGGGGATATGCATCCCCTACGGTTTTTTCATTCAATTTACGGAAATCAATTACCATACGCCATTTTTTATTACCCTGTGCGTCCGGTTTTTTAGGCACAACCCAGACGGGAGAGTTGTAAGGAGATGTGGAATGTTGGATAATACCCTGATCGAGGAGTTTAGTCACTTGCTTCTCAATTTCGTCCTTGTGAGCCTGTGGGTGTCGGTATTGTTTCGTGTGTATCGGTATGTCGTCTATGGTTGGTATAGTGTGGCTGACTACTTGGGTATGTCCTAGCTTGTCACCCGGTAAGAAAAATAGATGATTATACTCAATTGCTAGATCAATTATCGACTGTTTTTCCTCTTCGTTTAGGTGGTCTAGTCTGAGGTTTTCCCTAAGGATGTCAAGGCGTTTTGCATCGTGGTTAGGCGCGGCTTGAAGTGCATGTAGATCTTTATCAATGTTAGCACCGTGATGGTCATGTGCAACCCGACTTCTTTTACTGTAGGCTATGTGTGTTTCTGTGTTTGCTGCAGGTTCATCTACCTCTTCTAGAGTTACCACAGGTCGTTCTATCTCTACAGCTGATTCGCTACAATTTATGGCATAAGCGTACGCCAGACCTTGTCTATTCGTCACGAGGGCATTACCTAATAGAATATTTGGGCCTAAGTCCAATTTGTTAATCATTCCCGTTTCAGGTGACAGTTTCGTTACTCTTAATGCTACTACTGCTGCAGTTCGGGCTGGTATTGATAAGGTTTCTTCGCTAAAAATTTGGTGTATCTCGTTGCCGTCAGAGGTCATTGTCCTCGTTGGGAAGGAAATTATAGCGTTTTCGTTACGCAAAAATGACATGCCTAATATGCCCGCCTCTTTAATGGGAAATGAATCATCTACTATATTGAATTCGTGATTATTGTGTCCGACTTGAATATATATCGCTCCCAAAGTCTCTGTAGTGTCGTCTGTAATGCCTGTTATTTTGGTTATTTTGCCTTTGTCAAGTCGCGTATGTGCGTTATATTTTACCGCGCCGCGTTTTACTATGTTCATATCAGCTCCAGTGTCAAGAAGGAACGTAGTGGTTTCGTTCGCGAGTTGTGGAGTTGATACCCGAGTCTTAGGCGTGTGCAGAGAAGACGTTGTTAACACGCGACACGTGTTGATATTAGGACCGTAGTTTCGATAAGATAACGGAATTGTGCCCGCTTTTTGTGAGAAAATTTGATTGGTTTTAAAACATATAGTCATATTTTCAGCTCGCAAAAAGCTTGCGCTTAAAATTCCGTCTTCCTTAATCGGAAATAAATTATCTACCAAATGGAATTCATGCCGGATCCCGGCAAATTCCAGATCGATACTTCCTAGAGTTTTCACAAATCCTTCACCTATTCCCCTGATGTTTCGCGTGTCTGTTGGTGTGAAACGAGTGTCTGGTGTAATGACTCCGACTTTAATTACACTAATATTCGCGCCCGTATCTACCAGAAGTGACACACTTTTTCCACGAATTTGCTGTGATCTTACTACGATTACTGGTGAGCCGAGAAGTGATCTTCTATCATGCTCGGACGCTCTTCGTCGACTCGGGACATCGCGGCGTCCATGCGACATTCCCGTGGCTCGTTTAAATCGTCATCATAAGTTTGTTCCGTGTTACCGCCTACCACAACATTTATCTGTGCATCGTTACTTTGCCGATTAGATGATTGTCTGTAATTTTGGCTGTTATTGTTTTGGTTGCTAAAATTGTTTGGTCGTACGCGTGAACTATTATTCCATTGGTGGTTGTGTGATTGCGCGATACCCGGTCCGCGGTTATGTTGTTCGCGTTGATTGTACTGTATGTTCCGAGGACTTATACTGGGAAAGTTAGGTTGGGAGTTTCGCTGAACCTGTGCTTTCCGCATACGACATTCATCAAATGTGTGCCCAATTACCCTACAAAACGTGCAGTACTTGCTGGCACGTTCTCTTGGTCCACAGATATCAATATTATGCCCTGGCTTTTTACAATAATTACAGTAGAGCCTAGCTTGAGAATCTGGTTCCGATTTGTGTTTTGGATAGTATTTATTTTTATAGTCTGGCATCAGGTTGACATCGTGAGACGACCTCAAGGACTTTCTTTCGTCCAAAAACTTTTCAAATCGTATTGCTAAATCTATAGCTTCGCGTAACGTCCCCGGTTTTTCGTAAGTGACCCTTATTTCGATTTCATCCCTTAAACCTTTTATGAATGATCGACCAGCTAAATCCTTTATAAATCTATTCGTCATAACGACATGGTCCGGATTCTCTGAATTTCCGGAAATTTCTAGTGCCGTCTCGACGAGTCTTTCCATCCGCATGCCATATTCTAACACACTCTCGCCCCGGTTCTGCACTGCTCGTGTAATCTGCGCTTGTATATCCGGTAACAGCTCTTTTGGCTTATATGCACGTTTTAAATCTCCTACCAGGTCATCTAGTGATGTTATACTGGTTCTTTGTATATATTTTTCTGCATCACCTTCGATTTTTAAAAATACAAGATTCGTAAACAATGGTAAATCTCGCGCTTGGATTGACTTTTTTATGCTCTCTATTTTTCGCACAAATGAATTTACTGGCATGTTAGTACCGTTAAAATTCGGTATTAGGGATATCACCGCTTGCAGCGGCAGATACGGGCTGAGAGTGGGTCCCACGTTAGATTCTTCACCGTGAGACATTTTGTTACGTATTCTACGCTTATACACTCAGCAACAAAATTAACGGCGCACCCGGGACTCGGCGAAATAATACCGATTTTCAAAATACTGTAACTCAATGAAAAATTGTCGAAAAAAATCATTCGGCAAAGCATTTTGAAGGCTGAAACTTCATCTGTAAGATGGTTTTTGAAAATTCATCCTACGGTCATTTCTGACCTCATGGCGTAGGTCTGAGTGCCGGGTTGCGAAACGCCAGAAGTAACAAGTTTTTCAAAGTTCTCTACGGGGCGTTAAAAAAATCGCAGAGAACTTTCGAGACAGCCATTTTGTAGCCTGAAATCTCCTCTTCAAAATCGTACCTGAAAATTTTACGCGCGATTTTTTGTCACCGAGTTATCCAACTTCTGGTGAAGCAATGTCAATAAGGGCAGGACTGACCAGTAGGCGTAGACTGATCTGGCGTTATCCAGGATGCACCACGAGGAGGTACAGTCTACCATGCATCCCGTGTGTGTGTGTGTGCGTGTGTGTCTGTCTGCGTGTGTGTGTGCAGGCAGCGATCAGGACCCATGGCTCGTCACTTCCACGGTATTTCATGCCTCCAAACCCTCGCTGCACTGCGTGTGTGTGTGTGTCATGCTACGATATCTCAAGTTCAAAATCGGGTATTGCCAACCCTACTTCTTATCACCGCCTGCAAGTATTCTCCCATATTGATGCAACTCTAAATACGTGGGCACACACCCACACACACATACGCGTACACACACGCACGCACGCACGCACACACACACACACACACACACACACTCCTTACGCCTACTGGTCAGTCCTGCTCTTATTGACATTGCTTCACCAGAAGTTGGATAACTCGGTGAAAAAAAATCGCGCGTAAAATTTTCAGGTACGATTTTGAAGAAGAGATTTCAGGCTACAAAATGGCTGTCTCGAAAGTTCTCTGCGATTTTTTTAACGCCCCGTAGAGAACTTTGAAAAACTTGTTTTTTCTGGCGTTTCGCAACCCGGCACTCAGACCTACGCCATGAGGTCAGAAATGACCGTAGGATGAATTTTCAAAAACCATCTTACAGATGAAGTTTCAGCCTTCAAAATGCTTTGCCGAATGATTTTTTTCGACAATTTTTCATTGAGTTACAGTATTTTGAAAATCGGTATTATTTCGCCGAGTCCCGGGTGCGCCGTTAATTTTGTTGCTGAGTGTATGATAAACTATTCAAGACTTACAGAATGGCGAGCGTTACAAATGTTGGTCTGGTCAGCTGCATCCCTAGGTTGTAGCAGTTCCGGCGTCTAAACGTGGCGATGTTTCAGAAGTATCGCAGTTCAGGAATACGATGAATCCGGATGAGTCTCCGTAGAGTGAGACGTGTTCAGGAGTCGCGGAGTCGACACCTCGCCGGTACTTCGCTGATATCAGATTCGTCCAGTCCGTAGTCTCCCCACAGTATTCTCGAATCGGTGTTCGTCGTGTTCTTTAATCTGCACTTTGTAGCAAGGCCCCTTGCTGCTACTTTGATTTATGATTGTGCATTCGTCGAGTTCGTGCCTCGTTTTTACACCAAAGGGTAACCAGATTAAGGTGCTGATTAATCCGGAAAACGAGGAGTTCCGCTGCCACCAGTTGTTATGTCACAACAGAATAATTACTAGTTGTCGATGGATGTTTGGCCGATTGTGGTAGTTAGACCAAAGGAGGTGATCGGTCAGGAAGAGGCTGTAGCTGGCTCGGTATGGTTTTTAATGAGATCCGATAGAGATATCTGAGTACTGCCTTTATTATAATGTAGATTTAGTTGTTTGGCGGTAGTAGGATGACTTCGGTTTAGTTACGGAGTTGGTGTTTCGAGAGGTCGGTAGCTTGGTAATAGGTTAAGAAGTTGGTGGTTCGAGATTGGAATGAGTAGTGATTAATATGAAAGAAGTTTGGAGAAGGTAGGTTCGGTTTGGAGAGGGGTTTTCGCACGAGTTGCACATCTTGTGTCACCGTGTGCCACTCGTACGACTCGAGCGGAAACCGAGGATCAGGTAAAGCTGATGATCGGTCAGCAGAAGGAAATGGCGGATCGGATGATTACCGGAAAGAAGAGGAGTCATGACGTAACACCGACTTGAAAAAAAAAATTTTTTTTACCCTCTTTTTTTGACCTTTTCGAATTTTTTAAAAATACTCAAAATTGAAATTTTTTCAAAATCCAAGGCTCACCCGATAGAGAGATATATAAAGAAGATTTACACCAAATTACAAAGAAATCGGTCGGGTAGAACTTGAGATATCATGTCAATCACTTCGAAAAAAGTAGTTTCGAGAAAAACGCGTTTGAAGTTTGAGTTATAATAATATTTAATACTTACTTTAGACTTAAAATCTTCTGTATCTCCGAAAATAATTCGAATTTTGAAAAATCCTTTCAAGGGCATATTCTTAAAGGTCTAAACTTTGAAAATATGCAAAAAAAAAAAAATCGATTTTTTCGAATTTCTAGACCAGAATACCCCCTTAAATGGGGTCACAAAAGTTCCGACTGCAAGTCGCCGGAACAAGGTGCTGCGAATACGAAATCTGCCAACATCGCTGTGGATCAAGCAGGCTTAGACGAAGGCGCCGTCTTCAGTTTTCCTGTGGTCACCGAAGGTAACGACGACTCCAACTCTGTGAGCTGGTACTTGGACTCAGGTGCTACCGAGCACATGGTAAGCTCGGAGAGGCTCCTGACGAATGTCAGATCAATCAGCAATCCGGTAAGAATCAAGATAGTTAAATCTGGACAAGTTCTATTGGCAACTAAAGTTGGTGAGATGAAGGCAAGCACTGTAGTAAATGGTGCTCGGAACTCCATCACCATAAAGGACGTACTCTTAGTTCCTGAACTTTCCTTCAATCTACTTTCGGTTAGGAGACTTGAAATGAATGGGTTCAAGATAGTCTTTGAAGCAGGAAAGGCTGTAATTCAAAAGGAAAACGAAGCAGTTGCAATTGCGAAAAGAGAGTCTAAACTATACGAATTAACCTCTTCAATAGAATCGGAGCAAGCAGCTATTTGTACACCGGAACAAAATGCTGAACTATGGCACAGAAGACTGGGTCACATCAGCAATAATGGACTGAAGAAACTCAGGAACCAGGTCGACGGAATCAATATCAATGCGACTGAAAAGATAAGTAAGGTGTGCGGAATCTGCATTGAAGGTAAACAGACTCGGCTTCCACACACTCAGAAACGAGTAAGAGCAACTCGTCCGCTTCAGTTGATACACAGTGATCTGTTTGGCCCAATCAAACCAGAATCGTACGACGGTAAGAAATATGTATTGACCTTTATTGACGACTTTACGCACTTCACAGCGGCGTATCCACTGGCAGCCAAATCAGAGGTTTTCCGCTATTTCAAAATATATGAAGCAATGGCGACAGCACATTTCAACCTTGAAGTGAGTCGTTTTCGGTGTGACAACGGTGGGGAATACATCTCCCAACAAATCAAGGATCACTTTGAGGACCGAGGGATCCAGTTCGAATTCACAATTCGCTACACACCGCAACAGAACGGCGTTGCAGAGCGGATGAATAGGACTATCCTCGAGAAGGCCCGCTGTATGTTGCTGAATGCTAAGCTCAATAAGAATCTTTGGACCGAAGCAGTTTTAACAGCTGTATACCTGATTAATCGAAGTCCAACCAATGCTCTTAAGGAAAAAGTTCCAGCGGAACTCTGGTTCGGGATTAAACCTAATCTCGAAAAGCTGAGAGTTTTTGGTTGTGTAGCATACCTTCACCTGCCAAAGGAAATCAATCCGGGAAAGCTTGAGTCCAGATCCATAAGGTGCTACATGGTTGGATACTGCGCCAACGGTTACCGTCTATGGAGTACTGAAGACAAGAAAGTTATTCTTGGGAGAGACGTCAAGTTCTACGAGTCGCAGCACTCGTATCAGTTCATGGAAGAGGTATCTGCTTCTGAAGAAGAAGAATCTCAACAGCCCCCAGATCAAGGCGGAGCTGGTGAAGACAGCAATGAGGTATGCGACGAAAGAGAAAAATCTGAAGAAGAAAGAGTACAACCAGAGAAGACTGAAGGAGACACAGGCGAACTTCGTCAAAGCACCCGCATTCGAACTAGGCCTGCCTATCTAGACGACTACGGTGTGTTGGCTCTAAACGCTGAGTCGTACCTTGATGATGTACCAACAGACTTCGCCGAGATAAACAACAGAGATGACCGAGATGACTGGAGACAGGCGATGAAGGAAGAACTAAAAGCTCTGGCGACAAACAACACATGGACACTGACAGAATTGCCACCAGGGAAGAAAGCAATTGAAAATAGGTGGGTTTATAAGATTAAACGAGATGCTGCAGGCAATGTTGAACGTCGTAAAGCAAGGCTGGTAATAAACGGATGTGCTCAACAGAAGGGCTTCGATTATGACGAAACCTACGCCCCTGTTGCCCGTCTGACTACTATAAGGACGTTACTGGCAGTTATTAACAAGAAAGGTTTGTTCGCCAAGCAGTTGGATGTCAAGAATGCGTTTCTTCATGGGAATCTAAAGGAGGAAATTTACATGAAGCAGCCTCAAGGCTTCGTGGGCGATCCGAATAAAGTCTGCAAGCTGAACAGATCTTTGTACGGCTTGAAACAGGCTCCTCGAGCCTGGAATGAAAGATTCGACATCTTTGCTCGAGGTGTTGGCCTGCAGCCATCGGACGCAGATAGATGCCTCTATACCACTTCTGAAGGAGAATCTACTCTTCATCTTCTGATCTACATTGATAATATTATTCTCGCTGGAAACAATCCGGTGGAACTCCAGAACATCACTACTGCCTTGATGCGAGAGTTCTGTATGAAAGATCTCGGTGATCTGCACCACTTTCTTGGGATTAGAATCGAAAGAAATAAAGAAGGGATGTTTTTGAGTCAACCAACATACCTGAAGAACCTACTGAAGCGTTTTGGGATGGAGGAATGCAAACCATCGAAGACACCGATGGAGGTCAACCCGTCAACTGAAGAAGGAACAAGCGATTGCATTGTTGGAAAGAAACCATACCGAGAACTGGTTGGTTGTTTGATGTACGTTATGTTAGCAACGAGGCCAGATCTAAGTACGGCAGTGAATTACTTCAGCCGTTTCCAAAGCAACGCTACCGAGACTCACTGGATTGGTCTAAAGCGAATCCTCCGCTACATTCAAGGAACACTTGACCATGGGCTTCATTACCAGAAGGATGATGAAACCAAACTGGTTGGATATGCGGATGCAGCTTGGGCCAATGATGGAGACAGGAAATCAACCACAGGATTTCTGTACAAGGTTTTTGGAGCATTAATCTGCTGGGTTACACAAAAGCAGGCTACCGTGGCACTTTCCTCTACCGAAGCAGAATATGTGGCTTTGGCTAGCGCCTCAGCGGAGGTGGTCTGGTTGAAAAAACTGCTCTCTGATCTACAAATTAAAATTCAAGTTCCAGTTGTGATATTCGAAGACAATCAATCTTGTATTCATGCATTAAGTAAGTGGCAACACCGTCGCCTTAAGCATATTGATATCAAATACAATTTTGTTAGAGACTTGTTCAAAGGACATATAATAGATGTGAAGTATATACCAACTAAAGAACAACAGGCAGATATTCTAACAAAAGGACTACCGCTAGGACAATTTGTGACCTTGAGAACTGAAATCGGCCTGCGTAGACTTTAAAATTCAAAAATGAAAGTCAGTCAGTACCTTAAAAAAAAAAAAAAAAAAAAAAAAAAAATATATATATAACTATAATGTATTATTTTATGAGAATATATATATATATATATGTACAAGACCATGAATCATATAAGATTGAGGCGGAGTGTTGAAATGCAATCTTAATGATCCAGGGTACTGTTTTACCGACAGAGCGTGGGTGGCGCTGTATACTCTTATCGATAGTTTCGATTATCGATTCTCTTTGCTTCTCATCTTCAGCTAAGTAACGCTAGTATTCACTACCCTAAACATGATGTGCTCAGTTTTACCTTAATTAAAAACATCAAATAAAACTGCTGGTCTTATTTCATTTACCTCAATAATTTTTAACTATTATTTATACTCACTTGATACTGCCAAAACTCGAGCATTGAAACAAGTCCAACCACCGAGTGGTTCCTTTATGGTAACTCGCCATTCCACTACGTACACTTTCAACGGATCTACTTCGTCATCCATAAAAGTTTTGTAATGAAAATTCTTTACATGGTTTATATCTATCCCAACTGTGAATTGTCCATCATCAGGACCACCTACCCATTTGACGAGTGCCAGCATCTTTGATTGCTTTCTATGGGAGCGGAATTGAAAAATATTATATATATTATCATAAATAATATAACTTATAGAGGGTCCCCCCTCCTGTATTTGAATAACATTTTCAGGTTATTATAAATAATTACTGTTGCTCAGAATAAATAAAAGATACCATGCTATTATTTTCAAGGTCAAGGACGTAGCAAAGCTTGTGGAAAACCTAGGAAGGATGAAAATGAAACACGTTCAGAACATCGATAAGAAAAAAAGTTACGATCTTAAAATTTTTCATATAAAATAATTTAAAAATTATTATCATTCATGAAATCGTCTGTATACTGACTTTGTCTTGTTTGACATTTTATAATAATTTTTTTTTTTTTATAAAATCCGTTTCTTCTTTCCTAATCTGCTGTCTGCACTACACGCTGTTGCTTCGTTAACAGGAACGGTGAGGACTCATACCGTGACGTCAAAACGAAACCGAACAATGACCGCACTATAGCTCGACCAACACACGTTCGCGTTGCGTATGTGAGTCTCTACTTGCTGCCAGTGACTGCCAACTTGATTCGCCCGGCGCTCATCCATAGTGTGAGCCGGGCGCCGGGCGAATCGAGTTGGCAGTCACTGGCAGCGAGTACAAGCTCACGTACGCAACGCGACGTGCATTGGTCGAACTATAGTGCGGTCATCGTTCGGTCTCGTTTAAGTACGTCACAGTACTCAGTAGTTACTTATCACGGCCCCAACGACACCACCACGAGATTAATAATATGCAATTTTGTTGTTGAGTTTTATAGTTTAAACAAAATATAATACAGTTGAAATGTATTATTTTATCGAAGATTCTTAAAGTAACGTTCATTCTATTGAAGAATATTTTATTCAATATCGCCAACGAATAGTTTGAATTGTAACAACCCCAAAAAGCACCCCTGGTGCGAAAACTTTTCGCCAAGTACATTAATGTGGTCACTACCCAAATAAAAATTCACCAACAAAAATTCTTCTTCGACAAAAGTGGTACTATAGAAATGTCTACTTACAAAAGAATTGAAATCAGATACAATTGCCAAGTACATGTCATCTGTATAACAAAAGTTTACAACAGAAGAACAGAAAACTGAATAGTCTTGTATCGTTCACTCGCTACGCTCGCTCACTCGATGGGCTCTTGATTGATTACAGGGAAAAAATCAGGAAAAAAAATTTAGGAAGTGGTACTTGCGGGCCATTTATGAGTAAGTACAAGAGTATTTACTTAGGTCTATGTATCATTTGTTCGATACATATTGCTATAATGGCCCGCCAAGTAACACTTCCTAAATTTTTTTTCCTGATTTTTTCCGTGTAATTAATCAAGAGCCCATCGAGTGAGCGAGCGTAGCGAGTGAACGATACAAGACTATTCAGTTTTCTGTTCTTCTGTTGTAAACTTTTGTTATACAGATGACATGTACTTGGCAATTGTATCTGATTTCAATTCTTTTGTAAGTAGACATTTCTATAGTACCACTTTTGTCGAAGAAGAATTTTTGTTGGTGAATTTTTCTTTGGGTAGTGACCACAATAATGTACTTGGCGAAAAGTTTTTGCACCAGGGGTGCTTTTTGGGGTTGATATCACCACTTTTTGTACAATTTTGCTTGACTACCTAATAATTGTGCTCGCTCGCTACGCTCGCTCGATTGGGTTTTCCTAGATCCTCGCTTGCGAGGCTTGCTCAGTTGTCAGCATTCTGCCAATTGTTCCTATGAACATCTCAATGCATGTACGGTGATGCATTTTATATCATCCGAATCCCTCAAAAAGCAGCAATGTTAAATGTGGTAGTATAATTTCAAATGAATGAAAATAATGTTATAATATACACGTATGCTCATACTTTTCTGTGAGCCTTAAATTTCTGTGGACAGACGTAACATGTGTTCTTTCATTAGGTTCTACGAATTGTTTCGTTAGAATCCGGTATAATTCTACCGCGAGGACCAGGTGAAAGAGAATGGTCCGTCCGCCCAGACGGCTTATATTTCGTATTTTCATGGGGATAGCCACTCGTTGCTCGGAAAAAATCCCTAGGCTGATTTTGACGCGCGGTCGATGCAAATCGGCGGCCATTGTTGATACAACGGCTGACTGTCAATACATCGCGGAAGCTAAACATGTGTGGTTATGTTCGTTTATTTGAAGCAAATGATTGATAAAGTGAATAAAGCCTATGTGAATAAGCTACGAATATTTATCAAAAATCGATTAATCCGTTTTAAATAATATCTTAATGCAATCAACGAATTAACCTAAGCTATAACTGGAAATTAATCAGCATCGAAGAGTTCATCGAGAAGAACCAATTTGAATGAAATTATTAATCGTATTTTGGTGTTGAAACTTCAATAAATTGAACTAGGTAAGTGAGACAAACTTTATTGAAGCTTACTAAAAGTTTATTCAATGAATAACAAGGATAATTGTCATGTTGTAATAAATTAGTCCTCGTTACAGTCACTAGCGCAGTTTAAACCGCGACGTCTTCGAGTCTTCGAGAAATGCACGAATCCTAGACTGGACATCATGCCTGCGCCTGTAATTTCAAGGTAAAAATTATCACACATTCATTGCACCATATTGTATTTATAACAAGCTCAACTAACCCTAAACATCACCATTCAAGGATGATTACGAACTGCTGTCATGTAGTCGTTACGACAGGCTATTGCCGGAGAGCCACAAACAGCTGCCAATTCCTTTGACAAAAAATAAGTGCTGTTTAATGGAATTAAGTTATTGAAAAACATGGATGTTGAAAAGTACGTCCCAGTCACACTAAACAGGTCGTCGGATGAGTTATAATTGACAACAAGCGATGCAACATGTAGCAGGCCGCACATGCTTGTATGCTTTTAATCTGTTACCTTCGCGTTTGGGCACTCAAGTTTTTAAAAATAAGGGTAAATAAATTTGACTTCCCGTGACGAAACCGTCTGCACTCTGGAGCTTTATCAAAGTCCACACCGCTTCCAAGGCTTCTTGTACCAACGTAAATGGAGCTACCAAACATGTTCCGCACCCTCACTGATCATCGAGTTGTCCACGACGATTGACCTCAAAGTGTCCGCCCTGCATCCTGATACAGTCGCCTAAGCGATTGTAGAACCCTTCGGTTATGTTTACGAGCATCTCAGGACTCATGTCCGCGAAGATCTCCATAACCCGAGCTCGCAGTTCGGCGAGGTTGGCGATGCGGTTTTCCGTGTTTTGAATCAATTCATTTTTATTTTTTTTAATTATGAAAGGGTTCGGATCACTTTGGCTTTCTTAATTATGTTTATGATAATCTTTATTTCAAATAGGAAATCCAAAGCTGTGTCGAATAAAAAGATTGTGGAACACTCGAAGCTTTATTTTACTTGTGGTTGGATGTTCAGTACAAGTTCCGAATGTTAGAAAGCAAATCGAATTAATTCAAAGTAAAACACAGAATCTCACCTGTGTTTTTGTTTGAACCATGATGACTTCCAACCCTGCTCCGCAGACTTCGTTTGACCGTTGATAATGAAATAATATTTCTCAATACTGTGACTGGCACGCACCGTTTCAACATTGGTAATTATCGTCAATCTTATAGGACAATTGATATCGCTTTTTCATCAATTACTTTGGTCGCTGTATGCTACAGCTCTCATACGGCATATTTCCTTGACTTGACTCCATGCGCACAAGTGCAGCCCGAGGAAATATGCCAATTGCTTGTCTTAACGGCTTCTTGACAGCGGTTTGCAATCATCCTCGAATGGTGATGTTTAGGGTTAGTTGAGCTTGTTATAAATACAATATGGTGCAATGAATGTGTGATAATTTTTACCTTGAAATTACAGGCGCAGGCATGATGTCCAGTCTAGGATTCGTGCATTTCTCGAAGACTCGAAGACGTCGCGGTTTAAACTGCGCTAGTGATTGTAACGAGGACTAATTTATTACAACATGACAATTATCCTTGTTATTCATTGAATAAACTTTTAGTAAGCTTCAATAAAGTTTGTCTCACTTACCTAGTTCAATTTATTGAAGTTTCAACACCAAGATACGATTAATAATTTCATTCAAATTGGTTCTTCTCGATGAACTCTTCGATGCTGATTAATTTCCAGTTATAGCTTAGGTTAATTCGTTGATTGCATTAAGATATTATTTAAAACGGATTAATCGATTTTTGATAAATATTCGTAGCTTATTCACATAGGTCTTATTCACTTTATCAATCATTTGCTTCAAATAAACGAACATAACCGCAAATGTCAAGAATCCGCGATGTATTGGCAGTCAGCCGGCGTCTATCAACAATGGCTGCCGAGTTGCATCGACCGCGCGCTGAAATCAACCTAGGGATTTTCAGTGCAACGAGTGGCTATCCCCATGAAAATACGAAATATTAGTTGCCTGCGCCTATGGTCCATTCTCTTGCACCTGGTCCTCGCGGTATATGCCTGCAACGTGTAACCCTGCGCGCAGCCCTCCTCCTGTCTCATCTGGGCTTGGGACCGGCAATGGCGGAGTTACTTGCACGCAGGGTTATAGTTGCAGCTCATGATTAAATATATATAAATATTAGATATATGTATTGCAATTCTTAGGTAGTTTTTTTTTTTTTTTTTTAATGCAGCTAGGTCCTCTGCAAAAAGAACATGTACGCGTCCTGTACTCATAACGTCAACTTCAACTTCGGGTCTGAACCGAAGGTATCAAAATATATAGAATTGAGCCTATTGATGCAAGACTCGCGTAGAGCATAAAATGGAATTTTCTGAAGTCAAACAATTGCATTCTGCTCTATTCGTTTGACTCTACCCTTTTTTTGTATCAAATCACACTATCCCGATGTCTTGCAACTTCAGCGTTTTCTCTCATCATCTTCTCTTCTGAAACGATGACCCGCTACAAAATTGAACAATCCATAAAAAAGGTTGTTCTCCAATAATTACATTCATAAATGAAATTAGGTCGAGTCTAAAACGAATAAATAAATATACTTGAGAATCTCTATCATCTGTCAAAGAGGGCGTCCATCGATCATTTCTTTCATAGCGAATAAGTATTTTAATTCAATTTGTCGTGATAGCACTAATCTGAATTTGAAGAAAGCTTAAGAGACTTGAACATACAGACACAGGTTGCATACCAAAATCTAAGAAATTTATGTATTGAAATTTGACAGTAAATTATGAATATATAGTTTGTACGATTAATTTACATGTAATCATAGATATTTATACAGACTTTGAGATCGCGCTGAACGAAGAATCTAAGCTGTTTGTAAAACATGGATTAAAAATTATCTCCACCGAAGGTCAAGGTACTACGTCGACGTGGAGTGTAGAATAAAGCCTATCTGAGTCCAACACAAGTCGACTTACAGTCTCGTTTTGACTAGAGGATATAGATCATAAAACTCGTCGGAATCCTACGTATAACGTCGACTCACAATTTGAGTCTGAGCAGACGGGCCTTCGGAGATGAGCTTAACATAGAGCTTGAAGTGGAATTCGCTGCAAACCAACACTTGAAATCGGCTTTATTGGTCTGGCTCCTTGCCGTTCCTTATATCAAATCATGATATCCTGATATTTTTCGACTTCAACATTTGCTCTTGATTTACTATCATCAGACTTTCTCAGGCGGTAACTTGCTAAATAATTAAATCCCCAAAAAACCGTTTCCTCCAATAATTACATTCATAAATAACCTCAGAAGCTCAATATCGTAAGATTCAAGATTGACCTATCGAAACATTTCTGTTGGTGACTATCACATTAATGTACTTGGCGTAAGGTTTTCGTACCTGAGGAGATTTTGGTGGGTATTCACTAGTTTTTGTACCGTCAAATTTTCTATTAATCATTGCTCGTACTTTCTTTTATTTCCTTCATTTGGATTTGAAAAGATGAAATGACAACACGCGTCTGCTAGTGTTGCAGACGATTTTTGTTTGCGATACTAGCGCCGACTACGTCGTGACTATCGTACTCACGCCACTCTATACAACTTTTGTGTGGATTTATCCCCTCTATGTCATGTTTCCAGATGCGTAAGGACGTATGTTCTGTGTATGAGCATAGGACATACGTTCTGCGTTTAGCGACGCGATGTGATTTTATGGGAATGGTTTTAATGGGATGAATCTTGGTCTGAATTTTTGTGTGGACTTTCCCTTCTATGTCTGTTCCCAGACCCGTAAGGACGTATGTTCTGTGTATGAGCATAGGACATACGTCCTGCGTTTAGCGACGAAATGTGATTTCATGGGAATGGTTTGAGTTGGCAGAATCTTGGTCTGAAGAACAGGAAAGAGAAAATTTGATACGAGGAAACGAGGTATCAGAATCTGTAATTAATTATATCTCAGCACTCCCGACACCGATTTAATCGATTTAGGGCTCAAATGAAAGCTTTTTATGCCCACATCTTAAATAAAATTAGTTTCAATTCGTGTATGTTGTGAGGTGAAAGAAAACGAAGATACTAATTCGCGGTATAGGTTAGGGTAGTTGCCTGTCGGGTATATAGACTCGTTGAGTCTCGCGCTTGAAAAAATTTTCTTTTAATGTACTTGGCGCGAGACTCTACCGAGTCTCTTGATATGCTCTGGTGGTAAGAATTACTGGCACGAAAACCCAAGTCTGTTTTTATTAAAACCGCCCCCTCTTGATATATCGTGAATCGTAACTTCGTGGGTCCGTTCCAATTCGTAGTTGCTTGATGATATTGTTTGTAATAAATGACTTCGCGAAATAAAAGAGGACCTTATAAAAGTTATCTGCTTGATCATGAGAAAAAAATTCTGAAAAGAACCATCAATAACTGGAAAGCAAAAGATGAATCTCTTTCAGCGGGTTTCAAGTAAGTCTGATTTTTTTACGTGCTTTCGATGAGAATTGTCTTGATTATTAATAAATACATACCCCTGGTGCAAAAACCTTTCGCCAAGTACATTAATGTGATCACTACCCCCAAAAAAATTCACCAAAAAAATTCTTCTTCGACAAAAGTGGTACCATAGAAATGTCTACTTACAAAAGGATTGAAATCAGATACAATTGCCAAGTACATGTCTTCTGTATGACAAAAGTTTACAACAGAAGAACAGAAAACTTTTTTTTTTTTAAGGTACTTGGCGCGAGACTGTACCGAGTCTCTTGATTACTCGTATAGGAGTGAATCTCATCGGTGTGATAAGAAACATGACAGAGAGTACTGTAGATTTCATTCTACTGGCGTAAGTTAGAACCAAGTACAAAAATGGTTTCACCAGCCAAAAACTTGAAAGCATCATACTCTTTACCAGCGACAGATTACAAACGTCATTTCTTTACACAAAATAATACAAAAACCTTGTACGTGAAATCAGGCAACAAAGCCAAGCACTCTCGCAGGTATTTTCAATTCTCAAATTATGTTTCCCGAATGCTAGTATGATGGAAATCAATGGAAAACCGATAGAAAATCATTCGTTACCTTCGACATAATAGCATATTGAAGAATATTCACTCACATAATAGCATATTGGCGACGGGGAATATTGCCTAAGGCAGTATCTCGTATGATGATACGAACTTGGCGGGCATAGATTGTTCTGCAAATTATCAATTGCACTCTTTTTTCGATTTATTCATGCCAGTCACTCTGCGACGATCGTACCCACAGAACTGTTGAGAGCATGATGAACGATTATTTGAACATCATTGATAATATTCATCATTGTGAAATGAAACTAAGAAATAATAGTCATTCGTATGACAAGGACGCGAGAAGATCTCGTCTTCGGATCATACAGGACTTTCACACTCGTCATAAAGTTTCTCTATGTGCCTGTGTGCTTCGTCCGATTGTTTTTTTTTTCAGATTTAGAAATGAGCAAACTTTTCCAACGCACTAGTGCTTGAAAAGCTCAACAAAGAGCGTGTTTTTGACAAAAGGTAGTGCTGAAATGAATGTTAGAAACGAGTAAATAATTCGTTGAAATTAATGTTGAGTTAAACGTACCTATACCGTGTTCATAGCGAGACCTAATAAGTCCATAAGCGGTGGTTCTGGAAATTGGAATTTAAATTCAAGTTTTGGAAAAGTTTCCGATTTCATTGTGCATCTATCATTCACCAACGTTCGCCTATGGTTATAACGCCATGATACGCCGCAATACGCCACGGTTCATATCCTGAACGTACCCATCATCGGTACACTATTGACTAGGGTAATGCTTATTGAAGGCCTACCTTCCGGTGTGGAAATTTTCTTGGGGTTACCCGATTATTCTGTTCTACTCACAGTAAATATGAATCTAAACGCATCAGTTTCTTTCGTTAGACAATAGTGAATATACTAAAGTATATTCGACATCGAAGGACACACTGATTGTCAATCGTACTTTACGTTTCCGTGATTGATAATTTTCAGAACAATCTATGCCCGCCAAGTTCGTATCATCATACGAGATACTGCCTTAGGCAATGAATTTTCGAGCCGTCTCCATCAAGAATGTAGTGATGATGCTGTCGTCAAACCATTTATTCGGCATCAGAGTCTTCAGAGCTCTATGGTAAACATAGTATCCGGCAATAGAAATAGCATCTTTTTCGAAAAACTTGGGTGGGTACTGAGAACATGCTTTCCAAGGTTCACTTCTGTTGGAGATTGACGAAGATATTTCTGGTATGAATTCCGTTGAGGTACCTGTGCTTTCCGAGCGTGATGGCTCAATATCCAGCGAAGTTTCCACGCAGAAAACTGGAAATTCATCCATGTCGATATCGTCAATTTCTATTCTTGTTTCCGTCTGTCCGTCATTCTTGTGTGTCTGTGCTTCTGTTCCCCGGTCCATGTCATGCCCGCCCGACAAAATGTTCGTCTGGAAAGCCGGAAAATCGTTCATATCTATATCGTGCGAAACATACGGTATAGATTGGTGCGATTCGCTTTCGCCTCCTTTCCTAACCTCTATTTTTGTTTCTGTCATTCTTTTCTGCCTACTAATCTGTGATTCTGTTTGGCTGTCAATGTCTAAAAATTTTGGGAACTGCTGGAAGTAGTTACCCTGAACTCCATCTTGTTTACGCAGCCAAAATTCTTCGGAAAGGTCAATGCATGTCTTATTATCTTGAGATCTTTTTTCGGTTCCCCCAGGAAGAGGGTCACCGATTTTTTTTGTAGGTTCTTGTATCTTTTTCTTAGGTTTTCGGACCTTAGTCTTCGGTGTTCCGATCGTTTCCTTTAGTTTCTGGATTTTTGACTTCAGTATCGGGATACTTTCCTTCGGCGCTCTTTTTTGTTGTAAGTTCTGGTTCTGTTTTTTCCTTTTTCTCGGCTGTAGTTTTTTTGAGGTGCACATTCGTTGACTCTGCCTGGTGGTTTTCACGCCGTACTTTTTTTTTTGGAATCGACCCCAAAGTAGACTTTTCGATTTTTGGATGAATCGTGGGATGACTTGTTTCATTTCCTTGTCGAAGACGAAGTGTTTTGTCATTTTGAACCAGTTCTCTGCTGGAGCATTGGAGTCACGAGTGATCCCGAAACGCTGTATTATTAATGCCGACCAAATTGGAAAGAAAGGAAGAAGCTCATTTAACAAGTAAAAAATAAACGCTTCATTGTAAAAGGGATTTTCATCTCAGCCCGTCTCTTGAGCCACAGTGTTTTCGTAAATACTATTGAAATGTAGGTGGAATGGAGACTCGTTGCGCGAAACTGGCATGTCAATCGGTTCTTCGTTTTTTTCGTCTTTTACGCCGGTATTAGCTAAGAGATCGTCCAATTCCTCAGTCGTCGGTTCATGGCATGCACCTGCAGATTCCGGAGAAACACGTCGTTTTAACGCACTAACCGCATCCTCGTGGTCACTGGCTTTGCGTCGCATTCCGAACACTTGTGAACATAGTTTGATGATTTCATCCGCCTTGTCCATGGATGTTGTATGGATGAGCAGAGCTATAACACGCCCACATAATATCTGCATACCATGATCGTCGTCAGTGGATGTTTTGATTCGCTTCGTGGCTGCCCGGATGAGATGCGAGGAACACACATGTAGTACAGTTACAGGACGGTATTTTTCGTCAGGGTTTTTGATTTCGTCCCACATTCGTTTCACGTATCTCAGTAAGGACATATCATTCAATGCTTTTGAAGCTGACTGAAGTAGCGCCATACTGAAATCGGTTTCAAGTTTCGCGATGATCGGCTTCGATCGTTTGCAAATCTCCCGAATAGAGTGCAAAAATATACTCAAAAATAGAGTAAGGAACGGCACATTGTGAATCGCAGATATTATTTCCAACAGTGGAAGAGGGCTATCTAGACCTCCTGCAAGGAGTAATGCGTAATAGTACGGTCGTTTGGGATTTCCCGGTGCTTGCTATATTACCGATCCTGTAGCGTCCAAGTATGCGAAAACATCCATCCTTTCGGATAAAGCAATAACATACTCTATTTGTGCTTTCGTAAAGCACACTGCATAAAACGGGTATGCAGAGTAGCTTTGTATGTAGCCTTGGATGGTCTTTCCATTCAACTCCTCTTTCTCTTTCTGAGCTTGCATCAGACGCATCATGAAGTTGTGGAAATCAGGATCAAGATCTTGTTGCTTGCGAACATCGCTTTTAATACGGTTAAAAATCATTTTACTGGGAGCGTTGTTCCTATTTCCGGCATCTAATATGGTGTCAGGAACTTTTCCCATGAGTTCTAGCTCCAAAGTACTCGCAGAAGTATACTTCAGATGGGTTTCAAACTTTGTTCTCTGGTTTCCAGCGACGTTGCGGCGCCGGATTTCACCATTGCTGTGATTGTATTCCCCGATCCGTTCAACTATTACCTCAGTTTCCCGTGGTTCTACTATGACATCTTCAATTATGAACTCGTAGGTACAGCAGCTTGAAATCGTGCACCTCGCAACTGCTTTGAAAGCATTGAATTTTGTCTTACGAGATCCATAACAGATCTTGTGGTCCTTTATAGCTAAAACGCACTTCGGATTTCTTATCTTGAAATGCTTGTTGAATTCATTCGTCCATCCACGAGAAAATCGCACAGCTCCTGGCACCCAAAACCTTTCGAAGAATGAAGCAGGCAAGCGAAAATTACGTGCAATATTGTCACTTTTTTCAGGAAAATCGTCGGTATAATAGTCGGGGCGATCTTCGGAACAATTGCTATTTTCTCGACTCATCACCACACCTGTAATTGCATTAACCTATATCAACCACCAGTCTAACGCGATCATGTATTATCGTTTTGACCCAGGTATTTAATTTGAATTAGTTGAAGTGCTGTTTTATAATCCTTCAATGAGACCTAACGCCATTGAATTTGCTGTAACTACTGAAAAGAACAATCCTGCGGACAATATTTTAATAGAGCTCAATGATTTTTTGATCGGCCTGAATATTTTTTCAAAGCAAGCATTGCAGTCAAAATCAAAGGACAGAAGTAGAACAAAGGACAGAATTATCTCCATGCAAGATCGACATACTGTTAGTTGTGAAAAAAAGTTGTGAAGAAATCAGTAAAGTATTTAAAAAAGAAACTGGCGCCTAGAATGATATCAATAGTTGGTAGTCAAACGGGGACGCCAAGTAAAACCGAATGCGTTAAAAAAAAAAGAGCTAGTCCGTAACCTAACGTGCATTTACAATTGATTCCAAGTATTATCTGATACTTATTTGTATTTCGGGTGATGACAATTAAGAATCAGGGGAATAAAATTTGACGTAAACAGACAGAAATCAAAATCCACTCGTAAATGAGCCCTCCAAAAATTTTTGAAAAAAAATAGCATTATTGCAACACCGTGTGGCACAGGGAAAATAACTCGTTGGATTAACGTATCAATATATTTAGTGTCACTATTGATATGGAAATGCAATAAATTAATGAGAAATAACTGAGTTGATTTAAGTTTATTAATCGAGTCAGGTGAATTATGAAATAATTCCTGGACCATTGACACGTCAATTCGGGGAGTTATTTTCCCCTCGTTCACGGCTACTGTACATTAGGGTGCTTCAGAAATTTTTTTCGATTTTTTTCCCAAGTCTTACCCTCCTAAATGCTTGAGGTAGATAAGAAAAAAGTCCTTCCGAAAGTCGGTCGCTGTAGCTCAACTCTAAGAGGTCGCTATTTTCATCTTAGTTTCCTATTCACTCAACATGGAAATTTTTGTTTTTTTATTTGAACTGAAATTACACATATTCATTTTGATTTTTCAGAAATAACCATTGTATATTCAGAACGCTGGTTTTTTAAGCTTTCCAAACGATTGGCGGAAAAAAAAGACTTGGAAAAGAAAGACCCGGAAAAAAAAGACCGGAAAAAAAAGATTTGGAAAAAAAAGACACGGAAAAAAAAAAACCGGAAAAAAAAGACTCGGAAAAAAAAGACCCGGAACTAAACGACTCATCCGTCGCTCATCCGAAACCACCACACCATACCCAGTACGGAACGCGAAGTCGGTGGTTATCGCACCCCCAAATGTTAGAATAGATTAGAACACTGGTATTGTACCCTCGAAGGTTAGAATAGGTTAGGACACTAGTATTGCACCCCCAAAGGTGAGAATGGGTTAGGACACTGGTATTGCATCCTTGAAGGTTAGGTTAGGTTAGGTTAGGTTGGGTTAGGTTGGGTTAGGTTGGGTTAGGTTAGGTTAGGTTCTCCCCCTAGGGATTGCAAGACCTTGTCGCGGTGGGGGAGCTTGTGTGCGCCGACAACCTGAAGAGCTATGCCGGCGGGGGGCTTGTCCCCCTGGTAGGGCCACCCAAGCCGGACAGGTCGGAAGGTAGGTGCCAGACGAAGAAGCAATCCAAAACAAACCCAAGCCAAGGTGGTGAGAGAAACCGTGCCGAGGGCTGCGTGGTACCGGGGGCGCGGTGCCGATAACGATACCCTGGCGGGTTGGGCGCACCCGCCTTGTAAACCAGCCTTACCCGCCCATGCGGGGCTCTGGGCGGGCGGACCGTTAACTTCCCTAGCTTCTCGTGGGAACAAAATGGAAAACAGACAAAACAACAAGCAAACAGACAAGAACAAAACACTAGTGAGGTGGGGTGGAGTGGAGACACCCAATGAAAGTGATGGTGGTGGTGCACGAAGACTCAGTAGTGAGTGTGACGAAGCGCCGGCCGGAGATACGGAGCAAACGTACGAAACGACAGGCATGGGCATGACGCTAAGCACAGCATACGAACCAGAGAACATAGAAGTGGACGAAGACGTATGCACGGACGCTGACCGTGAGGAAGCGCAGCGGAGGCGGATCCACGGGGTCATTAAGAAACTGGCCCAGCTAACCCGCGAGATCATGCAGGTATACGCGGGCAGCAAAAACCTCAGACGTGAGGTAAGACAGGAAGCGGACGAAAAGGCGCGGAAGCTGATGCTGGCCATACACGAGGCGAGCGAGGACTTCAGTGTAGCCAGCGACCTCATAGTTGCATGGCCCACCTCAATGGCCCAGATTATGCTGCGGGTCACGCAAGAGAGGCGCTTTAGTAACGCAAGGATCGCAGAAATGCATAATCTCCGAAGCGAGGGCCAGGCGATAGTCAATAAATGGTGCGAGGATGAGCCTCTCAACCTCAGCAACGAGGACGCCGACAAAGCCAGAGCGACATGGACGCAGGCCAGCAGCCGCAGGGGGCAAAAGAGGATAGAGAGGGGCTCGCCGGGAAGCAGCGAGGACTCGGCAGGCGAAAAAACGCCAGCGCCTAAGAAAACCAGAATGCGACTAGACACGCCCACAGCAGCAGCCACCGACCGCCGTGGAACAAAGACAAGCACAGGTGAGCTAACCACCTCTGGTGACAGTCCTCGGACGTGGACACCAGCGGAGCGGCAGGCCCGCCAGACAGAAGGAGAAAACGGTAGGCCTGGGTCAAACGCAACAGACAACCCGGACAACCCGGACAGGCGAACCGACAAGGACGAGTGAGAGCAACCGCGCATTAGTACGTACGACACGGCGCCTACAAGCGACACAGAGCGAACAGACACCAGGGCACCTGCCAGAACTCGTGCGAACATAAAGCCGACAGTCATAATCAGGGCAGAGGCGCGATCATACAATGACCTCCTGCAGACACTGAAGAGAAGAATTAGAACGGATGACATACAGGTCATATCCGTGCGCAAAGCTGCGAACTCGGAGGACGCCCTGGTAGTAGCCGGGAACTCCAGTGACGCGGAAAACCTCAAAGAGCGGGCAGAATACGAGGGTCTGACGGCGGCCATTCTGGGCCAGCGAAGGCTCAGAATCGCTATCGTGGGAATAGAGGCCACGGCGACGAGGGAGGAACTGATGCGAGCGACCGGCGGATACGGATACGATGAAGAGGTAGAGGCCCGAATTATTTTTATGAGGGCCAACCCTCGAAGTGACACACAGACGGCGTGCGTTGAGATGCCGTGGAATGGCGCGAGACAGCTGATCGCAGCAAAGACAGTCAGAGTTGGTTGGTCCCTGGCCCGGATCAGAGCCTGGGAGTACAACGACACCTGCTACCGTTGCGGGGGGAAAGGGCACACCACCAAAACATGCAGCAAAGCAACGAATGTGTGCTACAGCTGTAAGCGCCCTGGGCATGTGGCGGCCGACTGCGACCTGGTCAACACCGATGGGGAGGACCAGGCGGAAGAACACGGGGTAAAAGGAAACAATGCTGACCACGCGGGTAGTGCACACCCACAGATAGAAAATCCCACGCATAATCCAACGGGAAGACGCAGAGACGGTAATACCCTGAACAGGGAGCACCAAGATTTGCACCGCATCAGCGAGCAGCAGAAGATATCAAAGGGCAGCAGGCATTACAGATCCATCGCCACACAGACCGAGGAATCGCACACCGACGACAGTCAATCAGGGGCTGGACACAAACCAACCACTAATCGGCTGTCGAACAGAAGAACCTTCGCGCAGGTAACCAGCGAAGAAGGCACGAGCGCAAACCCCGCGAAACAGCGCAAAAGAACACTCCCAGGCGCTGCAACGGTGGGCGAACAGGCTGCGGCGGCAAAAAAGCCGGAGGCGCGAGGGGATGCCATATTGGTACACGTGCCTGGCAAACCCTATGCCGAGGCACTTAGAGCAGTCAAAACACGGCTGCAGACGCAGGATACGCGCACAGTCAAAGATGTGCGTATGACAAGGGCAGGAAAGGTGCTAATACGTATTCGGAAACACGAAAGCACCAGTAAGATGGCCGAGCAAATCCGTACCGCGATGGGAGACGATGCTGAAGTTAGAGTGCTGGGAGACCGCGTCGACCTCAAAATTCGGGGCATGGACGCACTCGTCGAGGAGTCGAACATTAGGAACGCCATACTAGCGGAAGTGCCCACAACCAAAGAGGACGAAGACCAAATACAGGTTGTAAGATTATTCGCCTATCCGTGGCAGGAGAAGGCGGCGATAGTGCGGGTCCCACGGGCACTTGCGGATAAACTAGCAGGGCTGGCCTCAATACAGGTCGGATGGACCAAAGCCAAGGTGATTGCACCCGCACCAGGTTACAGCTTGATCTGCGACAGATGCGGAAGAATGGGTCACCGGGCGAGGGAGTGCGACAGACCAACCAACAGACACGCGGCCCCCACGACAAGTCGGAGCAGAAACAATGGGGGGAGAACCCGAACCTCTACAGGCTGCAACATGGAAATGGAAACAGAAGTGACAGCAACCCCTCCAGCGGGCTGCAGCACGAGGTGTGAGGACAACAACGGCACCCCAGCGAAAGAAGCTGCACCCAATGGACAGGAAGAACTGCATCACGATCTCCCGATTGTACCACCGAGCCTAGACATACCCGCAGCCAATGGCAGCCAAGGGTAGGGATATTAAGCTCTGGCAGGCGAACCTTAATAATTGCTACCAAGCCAGAGACCTGCTAGACAAAGATGCCGCGGATAACGGCGTAGACCTCACGGTCTTGGCGGAAATCCCGCCGAATACAGCAACCGGAGCCAGGAGAATCGTTAGCCTTGACACAAAGGTCGCCGTACACGTGCTGAGCCGAGAGCTGCAGTTCAAGGCTCTTAAAGTGGGGATCGGATACGCCATCGCGAAGATCGGACGCGACCTGGGCATTGCAGGAGTATACTTCTCCCCGAACAAAACCCCAGAGGAGTTCGAGAGGTACTGGGACGACCTCATAAAGGAAGTCACCAGCTTCTCGACTCGAGAGCAGGTCAGTATGATCATCGCGGGGGACCTCAACGCTTGGTCATACACCTGGGGCAGCCGAGTGGAAAACCACAGGGGAAAAGTGGTGACTGGCACGGTCAACCAGATGGATTGGACCTGCCTGAACCAGGGACAGGCACCGACCTTTCAGAGAGGAGCATCAAGCTCAATAATCGATATAACCCTGGCTGCAGCACCTGCCGCCCGGAGAATCCGCGAATGGCAGGTGCTAAACGACGTCACTTTGAGCGACCACAACCGAATAAGCTTCGTAATCACAGAGGAAGGACAGCGTGCGCCCGAAGCGAGCCTGGGTGAAAAATCAGGAAACTCCTGGAATCTACGAAGAATGGACAAGCCGAAGTTCTGCACCACGCTCATGAAGCTCGAGGCAGAGGCGCAAACGGAAGGTTGCACACCTACCGAGACACTCCAGGCCACACGAGACATAATTACCAAAGCCCTCGATGCCAGCACTCCGCGAAGGGACGGCCGACGGGGCAAACAACCCAACTACTGGTGGAACGGGGAGATAGACCGCGCCCGCAAGGCATGTGTTGCAGCCCAAAGATCATTGAAGCGCGCCAGACGGAAACAGCGCCCCCCGCTGCAGGTCCAGGAGCTTTCCGACCAACTAAAAGTATCCCGAAAGGCCCTCAAGCTGGAAATCAAAAAAAGCAAGGAGGCGGCCTGGAAGCGACTGCTTGGAGAAACAGAGAGCGACCCGTGGGGGAAAGCCTACAAAATAGTAATGGGCAAACTGGCCAGGAGCGGCCCCACGGCCCCGCCGTACAAAGAGGAAGCGACTCGGATCATTGAGGAGTTATTCCCGCCCGGGGAGGCCCCGCCGGGGCTAACAAACGAGGAGCTAACCCGAACAGCGGATGAGACCGGAAAAGACTGCTTACAGGTCAAGCAGCAGGAAATCCAAGCTGCACTACGGGCGTGTAAGACCGGGAGGGCACCAGGGCCGGACGGTATCCCCACCGAAATACTTAAGCTAACCCATGCTACCTGCCCACAGGTCCTCACGAACCTATACTCAAAACTTCTGGGGAGACTGATCTTTCCTGCGGAATGGAAAACGGCAAGATTGGTGCTGCTACCTAAGCCAAGGAAACCGACGGACACCGAGGACAAATACCGACCCTTATGCCTGCTAGACACCCTGGGCAAGGTGTACGAAAAGATCATCGTAAACAGATTGACCGCACACCTGGACAGAGTTGGGGCTATAAGCGGATCGCAGTACGGCTTCGTGAGAGGCAAGTCGACAGTAGACGCCCTCAAGGCTGTCACCGGAGTGATCACCGAGCAGCTCAAGGCGAACAAGTTCACAGCCGTAGTCTGCCTGGACATCCAAAACGCCTTCAACACGGCCGGATGGATGCAGATACTCGCGGCCCTGTGCAGAGCCGACACCCCAGCATACTTACAGGCGTTAATCAGCGAGTATCTACGCGAACGACACATCGAACTCCGAACGCCGCACTATCACATCACAAGAGAGATAAGCAGGGGAGTACCGCAGGGCTCAGTACTAGGCCCGTTGCTATGGAACGTCATGTACAACGGTGCCCTGACGCTCAAGCTGCCGCCGGAGACCAGGACGGTGTGCTACGCGGACGATACCATAGTGCTGGCAAGGGCAGCAACACCCGAGCTGGCAACGCGACGGGTGGCAGAGGCCACCAGTAGGGTGGTTGAATGGGTCACCGCGCAGGACCTTCGGGTGGCGCCCGAGAAGACTGAGGCAGCGATCTTCACCAGACGGAGATCGACAGCGGGAGCGCGAAGGACACGAGTCCTTGGCTATCCTGTGAACTACAGCAACACTGTCAGGTATCTCGGGGTTGTGCTGGATACGAGACTGCGATACACAGAGCACGTCAAAGAAGCCACGAGTAAGGCGCGCAGAGCCATGGAGACGCTGGGTCGCCTGATGCCCAATATAGGTGGACCAAAACCCCAACGAAGAAAACTGTATGCGCAGATAGGACATGCTATAGCCCTATATGGAGCACAGATTTGGTCGGAGGTGACCAGACATGCAAAAAAAAAGCGATTTATTACAAACGGTATCGCGGGCTGGCGCACTGAGGATCATCAGTGCATACAGAACGGTGTCCACGGATGCGGCAGAGGTAATCGCCGGAACCCTCCCGCTGCACCTGCTAGCCAGAGAAAGAGCAGAGATATACGACAAAGATGTAGAAGACATAAAGCAAAACCCCCACGAGGGCCAGCGAGAGCGCAGGCGAAGAAGAAAGCTCGCGAAAGAAGCGGCCCGCATGCGCTCCATACGAAAATGGCAGGAGATGTGGGCGAACTCTAATAAAGGAGAATGGACAAAGAAACTCATTCCTGACATCCAACCCTGGCTGGCCAGGAAACATGGCACAACGTGCTACGCACTGACGCAGGCGCTCACTGGCCATGGGACCTTCGGAGCGTACCTCGCGAAGTACGGGCGGCGACGCACATCAATATGCGAATACTGCGAGGACGGGACGACAGACACACCCGAACATACAATCTTTAACTGCGCGCGATGGGCCAACCACCGCAGAAGCAACTGGGGCATGGAGGGCCCGCGAATAACTGCTGACAACATAGTCGCGGCTATGATTGAGTCCAAAGACAACTGGAAGACCATCACTGAACGGATGGTAGCCCTAATAAATGAGAAGGAAGCATTGGACAGAGCCAAAGGCTACTAACAACAACAAACAACGAACGGGGTATACTAGGGAAGAAAACATAGGGCGAGGGGAACCGCACGGGGAAGACAATGCTTAGTCACCCCTAGCTCAGCCTCCCGTGAAACTACTCATTTAGGAAATATCGAGACCTGAAGTTTTGGAATACCAGGTACGCGAACAAGGCTCCAACTCACACACGCATTCAAACACCAACTGAACGCGGTAAACGGGGGAGCTGGGGAGAGTGAGGAAAAAAACCGAGCCACACCGACACACACACACAGACACACGAGCGACACCACACTACGTGTATTAGAGGAATGAATGACGAAGCGATGCGCGAATGCACGAATGAATGAGGTAGGAATGATAGGTAACAACCTAACCACACTAACATCCCCTGGACGGGTGCTACCCCACGCTCCCATGGGGAGGGGCTCCTAACCAGGGGCGACTGCCGTAGCTGGTCCGAAGCCCAGTTGAGAAAAGTAGACGGGCCTAACCGTACCTAACCTTAAATCCCCACCGGCTGTCCAACGCCGGGTGAGAGACGCAATGCCTCACGGCGGATACCTCGCACTCGGGTCGAGGAACTCCAACTCGGCGACAGTTTCGGTCACAAAAAAAAAAAAAGGTTAGGTTAGGTTAGGTTAGGTTAGGTTAGGTTAGGTTAGGTTAGGTTGGGTTAGGTTGGGTTAGGTTGGGTTAGGTTGGGTTAGGTTGGGTTAGGTTGGGTTAGGTTGGGTTAGGTTGGGTTAGGTTGGGTTAGGTTGGGTTAGGTTGGGTTAGGTTGGGTTAGGTTGGGTTAGGTTGGGTTAGGTTGGGTTAGGTTGGGTTAGGTTAGGTTAGGTTAGGTTAGGTTAGGTTAGGTTAGGTTAGGTTAGGTTAGGTTAGGTTAGGTTAGGTTAGGTTAGGTTAGGTTAGGTTAGGTTAGGTTAGGTTAGGTTAGGTTAGGTTAGGTTAGGTTAGGTTAGGTTAGGTTAGGTTAGGTTAGGTTAGGTTAGGTTAGGTTAGGTTAGGTTAGGTTAGGTTAGGTTAGGTTAGGTTAGGTTAGGTTAGGTTAGGTTAGGTTAGGTTAGGTTAGGTTAGGTTAGGTTAGGTTAGGTTAGGTTAGGTTAGGTTAGGTTAGGTTAGGTTAGGTTAGGTTAGGTTAGGTTAGGTTAGGTTAGGTTAGGTTAGGTTAGGTTAGGTTAGGTTAGGTTAGGTTAGGTTAGGTTAGGTTAGGTTAGGTTAGGTTAGGTTAGGTTAGGTTAGGTTAGGTTAGGTTAGGTTAGGTTAGGTTAGGTTAGGTTAGGTTAGGTTAGGTTAGGTTAGGTTAGGTTAGGTTAGGTTAGGTTAGGTTAGGTTAGGTTAGGTTAGGTTAGGTTAGGTTAGGTTAGGTTAGGTTAGGTTAGGTTAGGTTAGGTTAGGTTAGGTTAGGTTAGGTTAGGTTAGGTTAGGTTAGGTTAGGTTAGGTTAGGTTAGGTTAGGTTAGGTTAGGTTAGGTTAGGTTAGGTTAGGTTAGGTTAGGTTAGGTTAGGTTAGGTTAGGTTAGGTTAGGTTAGGTTAGGTTAGGTTAGGTTAGGTTAGGTTAGGTTAGGTTAGGTTAGGTTAGGTTAGGTTAGGTTAGGTTAGGTTAGGTTAGGTTAGGTTAGGTTAGGTTAGGTTAGGTTAGGTTAGGTTAGGTTAGGTTAGGTTAGGTTAGGTTAGGTTAGGTTAGGTTAGGTTAGGTTAGGTTAGGTTAGGTTAGGTTAGGTTAGGTTAGGTTAGGTTAGGTTAGGTTAGGTTAGGTTAGGTTAGGTTAGGTTAGGTTAGGTTAGGTTAGGTTAGGTTAGGTTAGGTTAGGTTAGGTTAGGTTAGGTTAGGTTAGGTTAGGTTAGGTTAGGTTAGGTTAGGTTAGGTTAGGTTAGGTTAGGTTAGGTTAGGTTAGGTTAGGTTAGGTTAGGTTAGGTTAGGTTAGGTTAGGTTAGGTTAGGTTAGGTTAGGTTAGGTTAGGTTAGGTTAGGTT